>JAODKK010000123.1:7499142-7509640 GCA_026774405.1 Petrocephalus microphthalmus | reverse complement strand
ATTCAGTCCGCAGGCTAGATAGCTGTTAGGGTGGCATTCTGTCCGCAGGCTAGATAGCTGTTAGGGTGGCATTCTGTTCGCAGGCTAGATAGCTGTTAGGGTGGCATTCTGTCCGCAGGCTAGATAGCTGTTAGGGTGGCATTCTGTTCACAGGCTAGATAGCTGTTAGGGTGGCATTCTGTTCACAGGCTAGATAGCTGTTAGGGTGGCTTTAAAACGGAGTATGATTCAGTTTCCATAAACAAAGAAGTAAGTAAATAAATAAATCCAAACTGATCTCACAACAAATTCACATACACTTTTCATTCATATTTAAAGACTTAACATTTCAAATGATGTAGTAAGAAGGTAGTTTGTTCAACAAAATGGAGTTGGATAAAAAAAATCTACAGTGCCTGCGTTTGGCAACTAAAATTACATTGTGAAGCACTATAATACACATAATATAAAAAGTACTACCACCTCCCACACACCAAAAAAACGAACACTAAGAAAATAATATAATTAAGTATGAAGTGTATATTTAGAGAAGAGAATAGGGTACAAAGCCAGCTGGGGAGAAACAGTACCAGGTATAAAATCAGGCATACTTATGTCCTTTGATTTTCAAGAGAAGCTTGATTAATTCATTAATTAATGAAGAAACAAACTTTGTGGATGCACTTGCAAGTTTAAACAAAACCAATAATAATCATAAAAACGAGTGCTACACAATGTGGTCTAACATAAGCCATAAGCACTATTAGAAATATTAATATTGATATGGGAGAAAATAAACGTACGGCTTCTACCAGAGTGGTATTAGGCCTACGTTTCTTGAGTTTTATTTTCTAAAAAATTTAATTTACCCCGACGAAGATGAAAATGTCCTATCTTATCTTAAAATTAGTATTTAGACAATATAGGTGGCCACAGAGAGTATTTGCAAAGCGCATATTTGTATTTATTGTGTTAAGAAATTTAGGCACAGGTTGGCAGGAGAATATTGGGAAACCAACAAATCTGCCGCTAAACAGATCTGACAGCTTTATGTTTCTGTTTCTAATTCCTCTGCTATAATTCTCAGACATCCCAAAATATTACAGGCCTACTGTTCACATTACACAGGTAAGATCTACTTGTTAACTTTCGTAAGTAAAGCACTTCTGTTGTGGCAGCACTTTTGCGATAGCAGGAAATTTTTGTTTTTAAGTGGCCCAAATTTCAGGCCATTATCGACAACAAATCCCAAAAACAAACAAACAAAAATGCTAACTTAAGAAAGCATTCAGTAAGTATAAGATCAGGTATAGGCCATGTATCGTTTAACAATCTACGCAGACTTTACCACCTCACAACTATTACGTCTAATTGTTGTCATGATCGACCAGTTGCTTACCTTTGTATGCACATAATCATAACGGAAAATGAAAATTGCATATAATTCCACTTTGAGATGACGCAGAATAGGTTTCCTTTTCTATAGGCCAGACTGACACACTGTCAGGGTAGAGACAGCATTTATCTGTAGGAACTACTGAGTTATCAAAAATGAAGTTCATAGGGTTAACAGTCTTCTTACTATTTAAAGCTTTTTGTAAAGTTTATATAACCGATCTCCCGGACTCCGGAAAGCCTTATCTTGTGGGCTGCTGGCAGTAAGAGGCGCAGACCGAAAGTGTCCGCCGACTGCGACCGTGCACTGATTTGGTTTCATGTGAGTCGGCTGAAATTCCTGGAACTGGGTTCCCGGTACCGCTTTCTGTGAGTGGCCCCCGCAGCGCACGGGGGACCTGCAATCCGGGCTCTTTAAACGGACCCACTGTCCGCAATCTCTCGTCCAATGGGCTCGACAGGCGCCCGGATTAGTACCGCCGGGGATATATATATATTTTTTTTTATTTTTTACGGAGCTCTGGTTCTAGGAAAAGTGGGGCGGTTCTGCAGAACATCCCCCCGTCTTCTCGGAACTTGCGTATACAGCCCCTCCGGTAGGTGGCGCCATTTTAAGCGCAAAGCGGGTCTAAAAACGGCACTTTCGGACAGGGCTGCCCCGCGTATGAATGGCACGAAGCGCCCCCTTAATGAGGTGTCGCTCGTTTTAATGCGCCCGTATGCGGTTTCAGCGATAATCCGAGGACTTGTTTTACCCGTCATAGAAATGCACGGGTTGATTGAATCTGCTAAATAGATTTATATAGCAATAGTCTTTAATCCCTATATTAACTTCATGCTGTATATTTTGTGCTTAATAGAACTGAGAATTGCACCATTGATCTCATTTTTTAAAATAGCGATAAAACAGCATTGTTAGTTAATCATTTTGTCATCTCCACGGATAAATTATTTCGTGTTATGTTGTGGGAAACTCCACACACCGGTTGTATCACTGCGCAGAAGATAGGAGCGCATGCACCCGGGGTTATCTTCTGCGCAGGGATACGATTGGTGTGTGGAGTTTGGTCGAAGTAAATAATAAGCTACTTACTACGAAGTCTGTGGATTATCTTCAGTAACCGGGTTGTAATTTGTAGTACATTTCTACGACCGATATCTCCAAAACAAGGCAACTCCCAGCAGAACTATCTACATGGATTTAAGTTTTTTGTCTAATTCTTAATAATTAGGCTAAATTGGCTTTAAAATTTGACATGTTTTCTGTGTTTGAGTTAATCTTTTCTACTGTTCTTCAGTTTAGCTCCATAAATTTAGGAGGCTAAATAATTAAACATCATATTGACAGACAAGTACGGAAAAATGTTTTATTTTGAAGAACCTTAGTGCATAATATGCAAGTATAATGGCGTCAAATCCTCATATGCACTGAAGTAACCAAAACAACATAAGACATTTAAACAAGTAGAAAGGTTGAGAGAGCGAGAGGTGACGTGTTCGAGAAGGACCACTAGGGGGAGCCGGGCTGGTATTTATGCGGAACAAACCAGGGGGAGGGGCTACGTATGAATGCAATTGAGAAGAGCATGAAGAGCCCATTGAATGAACTAAGGTGACTGGAGGAGGCACAAGGGAGTCAGGAATCAGCTTAAGTGTTTGTCAGATGTATAACAATTGTCATATTTTAAGCTGTTACTTAGGGCCCAGTGGCCACAAGGGGGTGCCCCATCTATCAGAATAGGAAGGAAGTTGACAAATGACAACTATCCATCCATCCATTTTCCTACCCACTTATCCTGTTCAGGGTCGCGGGGCAAATGACAACTAGGTTAATCAAATTCGGGTTCGAGCTGACTCTGTATTTTGTCTTATATTTTTTGCCTGCATACATGGAGTTGGTGATAAACGGGGCTTGTTTTGCACATAGATTACAGGTTGCACTGTTTGATGTTAAAAAACATCCAGAAGGAACTGCATTTGGACATCGATTTAACCTGTTTAGAGATGCACTCCACTGCTAGTTTCTGTGACTCCTACAGCTGCATCTGCAAGACCCTGTTTGCGGTAGGTCTCTATACATCCAGTAGAGCGAGGTTGCCTGTGGATCCAAGAAGCCATAATCCCATTAGCCTCAATGGGCAAGAGGGACACCGAATGGCAGGAAGGAGTCGCCGAGCAAAGCAGGTGTTCTTGGAGTTGGGGTTGCAGCCTGAGGTTACACCCTCCCTGGACTGGCCTTACTGGCGTGAGGCTCACTGCCCATCCTGTCCACAAACACCCATCCCCCACATCACTCCATATGCCAATTTCACACTCCAGCAGTAAAAATTTCTAAACTAAAAAATAAAACAGAAGAAATGCTAACTCCAAACGCAACATGAGCATTTTTTTCATGTCAGAGATCAGAGATCGGGTGACAGGAAGATGTGTTAGTAAGCAGAAGAGAGAGGGGGTGTTCACCGCTACATTTGTGTGTGTGTGGTCATGTAGATATTACAGTGTGAGGACCAAATGTCCCCAGAATGTGATAAAAAAACAGTTATTTTGACTTTGTCAGGACATTTATTTGATCCCCACAAGGGGAAATTCAATGTAAATGCAATCAAAAAAAAGCACTAGGGTTATGCCCATAGCAATGAATGAAGAGTCCCCACAAAGATAAAAAAAGATACCTAGTGTGTGTATGTGTGTGCTTGTGTACAGGTTTTGTTATACTTGTGAGGACCAAAGGACCTACCAGTGCCACCGTGGATGGTTCGAAACACACTAAGCTTGTTGGTGAGGCAAGCAGGAATACAGTAAAAAAATAATACTTAAAAACATCATTTATAGAAAGCCCTTGAGTTTTACAGGGAATTAGCCATAGGAAAACTGGGGAAAAACAACAAAAGGAAGGTGGTGAACACACAGAGGGAGCACTGACTGGCTGCAGCTCCACTGAATGAAGAGGTGTTTTGTGGGTGTACCCTTGAGAGCTACAGGAAGGGCAGTGTTGGAGGGCAGTGGAACAAGAGGGGTCTGTATAACCAGAGCCTGTAACCCCGCCCTCTAGCTCTCCTGTTGAACCTGTAGCCCCACCCTCTAGCTCTCCTGTTGAGCCTGTAGCCCCGCCCTCTAGCTCTCCTCTCCATTCTCCCCCGGTCCTCTGATGAGACGCTTGTTTCCCCGCTTCCCCGCTGGCCCCCGGGGCTTTGCAAAGGCCTGCTTGAGGGCATGCTGCTTGGGATGGACTTCCTCGTACAGGAAGTCTTCAGTCAGCTCCTCGCCATTGTCAATCTCCATCTGTTTATACATACAGGAGGGTGAACAAGCGCATACGCGTGGCAGAAGAGTGTACAGACAGGACTACAAGCACGCGAACAAACACCAGAATAAAGATGGAACGCATAACATAAAACACAGGGAGGAATACAAACGAACAGGAACAACAACAAAAACATTCAGGCATACAAACAAATCTGAAAAAAGCACAGCAATAAACACATGAACTCAAGAAATAATTGAATCAGATGGGGAAAAAAGCACATGCACATAAACACAGGAAAATAAGATATTCACACAAATATTCATGCAAAGCATGCAAACAAACAGGAAAAAAGACATACACACAAACAAATGTGAATAAACAGAATTCTAACATGCAAACATACACAGTCTAGGGGGGAAAAGCCCTATTGGATGCAAAGGAGATTGCGGTGTGACCTTTTTGGTAATCTCCAGATGGTAATCTCTTTCCACGTCCTCCAGAAGCCGACTCTTACAGCTTGAGTACAGCATCCGCTCCTTTATGCTGCAGCTGTAGCCCGGCATGGAGTAGATAAAGACTGAAAGAATGGAGGGGGGGCGGAGAGCTCATTAAATGAAGGGGCAGATGGGGAAACACAGAGTGACGAGGAGGAGGCGGGAGGAGGCTGAGGGATACACCTTTAGTGATGAGGTAAAGAGTGAGATTGTAGAGGAGATGCAGAGTAACTAGAGGAGGCAGGACTAAGACATCTGATAGGTTACTCTGACATCTGACACAAGATCTGATTGGTTATCCCTCTGCACCAATCATTTTTTTCATTCTGCCCTCAGAACTTTTTTGTGTATATAAAACTCCCAAGAGCAAATGGACACTTACATTAGTATTTTTTCGCACACTGGATGGTCTCTAACTAACATCTTAAGATTTTTTACCGAAGGTGTCAATCATCTGTGATATTTTTATTTTGGCACTGATTGGTTGTCAGCTTAGCACCCCCCCCCCCGATAAGGTAATCTGCCCCTGGCAGAGATGGTAGGCGGGCCTGGCGGAGGAAAGCGGGCCCTGAAAAGTATAGCACAAGTGCAGAGTGAGAGGCGGCAGGTGGCTTCCCGGGCTCACCCAAGGACTCCAGCAGGTCGCCCTCATGGCGGTGCTTGTAGAGGAAGAAGTGGTAGCGCGGGGTGTCCGTGGGTATCCGGCGGGGCAGCTCAGAGACCTCCGTGGGGTTGGTGTGGACCAGCTCGATCGTCTCCCTCTCTGTATCCAGCCGCTGCCTCGCGACAAACATGGCAGCGGAGTCGGCATGTGCACTTGTGTGTTTGCATGTCCTATAGCGCAGCCTGAGTTTCTCAATGGCCCATAATGCACTGCTTGGAAGGAGACTTCCAAGGCCACTAGTTCAGACGGCTGATCATCTAAATAATGCCATATAGTTATTTAATATAAAACAATCCCAATACCATTAAAACATGAACTGCAAATACATTTCATTTGACAGCAAGTGTTTTAGCCAAGAACCAGAAGCATGTCAACATGGTCAGAGGCCTCTGCGCTATTTGAGTTGTCGGTTGTTGACCGGGGGTGGGGGGGTGAGTAAGCCCGTGCATTAACGAGCCCCTGCTAAGGATGGAATGAGACCTGAAGGGCAAAGAATTGTTTTGGTATGTTTCTGTACAACTCTGCGGTCACATGACATGAGCATGTGACCATTAATAAGTGCATGTGTCTGCATGTATCTGGGACTCATGCCTCACCAGCTGGATGTAGTTGATGCGTCTCTGTGTGAGCTGCTGTAGGGCATGCCGAGCTGTGTCCTGCAGCGGGAAGGCCAAGCCCTGCATGGTCTGGTGCTTGCTCTCCATGCTGATCTCCGCCTTCACCTGCAGGGGGCGACAGGCATAGCGGCCGAGCTCATTATACTCTATTTAGCCAAAATTGCAGCTTACTGCCACACCTGCATCTGCATTCATGATCAAATAAATATGCCCACACCCCAATGGACACAAGTTAAGATGTCTGGAAGCAGAGGGAACAGACACACATAAAGAAGAGAGGAGGAGTCGAGTGAATTGGAAAAAAGAGGTAGAATCTGAAGTAAATGGCAGACCTTTATACGGCCTAAAGGTGCGGGGGCCCTCCTTCGCTCATCCTGTGTCAGCATGGGGTGGGGGGGGATACGAGTGAGACACACACTCAGAGTGACGCATGGGAGTGTGTAAACCCACACACACGCATGCACGGACACCTTCTGCCAGGGGAAGCCCCACAGAGAGCCTGAACCTCTGCCTCTTGGTCAGACAGGCCGTCTGTATGCTCAGACTGGCATGTTAAATTAATTCTTAATTTTAAGCTACTCTCTGATTTCAGCACATCCTCTGGGAAACTCCCCCCCGGCAGACTGACTAAAGTTGCTTCACAACACAGATCAGGGAATAATACAGCAAAAAAAAAATATCAGGAGTTCAGTGATGATCCAGCAAATTCCTACTTTAAAGTAAATGTGTCCCTAGAACAGGCGTCTAGTGACGAGCCCAGAGAAACAAATGTGACTGGAGACCCAG
Source organism: Petrocephalus microphthalmus (assembly GCA_026774405.1). Lineage (NCBI taxonomy): Eukaryota > Metazoa > Chordata > Actinopteri > Osteoglossiformes > Mormyridae > Petrocephalus > Petrocephalus microphthalmus. Next base: position 7,502,458 of record JAODKK010000123.1, on the reverse strand, counting down.
AAACGGGGGTGGGGGTCTGATGCAGGGGGACAAACCCCACGACACACAGGGGGTGCTGCAGATGGACTCACCCGCACGACTCTGTCCTGGAAAAGATAATGTTATGGTTGATGATTAGTATGCTGCTGATTACCAGTCACACCGCCACACACACACACACACACACACACACACATAATCACAGGCATCCATAAACACACACGTCACACCTGTGTACAGGCCTGGACACATTAACACACATTCTAACCCACTGTGCGAACACTGAAAGCCATCTGGGAAACTTGATTTCTCAGTATATAATATTTCTGTCACTCACCTCATTGGTTATAATACCCAGGTTCACTCAGCTCATTGGCTGTAAAGTCCTGCCTGGTTTCTCTAGGTCTCACCTTATTGGTAGTAATACCCAGGTTCACTTGATTCATTGGCTGTAAAGTCCTGCCTGCTTTCTCCAGGGCTCACCTCATTGGTTTTAATGCGCTGCAGCTCCTGCTCAGCAGCAGTCAGGGGCGCAGGGCCACAGCACGAGGACATGTGACGGAGATACCCTTGGAACGAGACATCTTCCTGCCACAGATGGGAAACACAAAACAATCACCAGGCTGGATAGAGCACAACAGTGTACGGAATCCTGGACATGGCATAAGAGGATCTACAATGTTTAAATCAGCTCGAATAGTCAGAGAAAGTATTATCGTGTATCTCAGGGATCTGCTGGAGATGTAACTGTTCAATGGGCTGCAGTTCCTCCTCCTCTCTGGTGGGCGGTGTGGGTCCCGTACCTCCACCGTGCCAAATATTTCATCCTTGACGTGACCTCCACCGAACTCTTTCTTCACAGTGGCACGAGTTGCAGCATACAGCATCTTTTGCCTCACCTGTTGGGTTACAGCCACCTGTCACCAGTGGTGCTGAGCATAGGGCTGATTTGTTTGTATTAACACATTTAATTTTAATTAATATATGAGCTATTTCAGGCAACTGCCCCCTGAAAGACGTGGCAGGGTGCACGTCTGTAGCTCGTCATGTTGCCAATACCGGTGACTGGTCAGGTGACCAGGATATGAAGAGCCACTCATGGCCCTGTGCATTCTGGGAATCCAGGCGGTACAGGATGTAGCAGGGGTCCAGAGGGTCCAGCAAAGGAAGCAGGAAGTGGTCGTAGTCCCGGTCCCAGGTTTGTGACGGCTCTCGATATGCCCCGAGCACCAGCTGCTCTGAAACACACAGCACATCATCTCACCTCACACCCCGACCGCGTCTCACTTAATACGCTCTCCTCATACATTTTCAAGCAGATGCTAGTCCAATGCCACATACAAGCAAGGATCAGAAAGCAGGGTCACTTAAGGGCCTTGCTCGAGGACCCAATGCTGATATAATTACTCTACGGGATTTGATACAATGTCAGATACAGTGAGACACGATGAGAAACACTGACACTCAAATTGAGGTGACTGAGACTAGCCGAGCTGCCCTAGGCAGGTTTTGGGCTGAGCCCCGAGACGGCCCTCACTCCCGCCTCTCCTCTTATCTAACCGCTTGCTCCCTGTTCTCTGATGTCCCTTCATCCCTGCATGTGTCAGCGCTGGGCTTAAATGACAGCCCTCTGCCCCTTGTTCTGAATTTCTGTCTCTGAACAGCATTCAATTATTTACAGGCACCATCCCTCATCTCCTCTGTCCACGGTCAGCCAGCAGGGATGCCCCAGCGTGCACGGCAAATGCAAGCACACACACACTGTCCAGGCACACGTAGTGTGATCGGGTTTAAGGGCCTGCCCGCACCGGGTTTGTTTCCTGGTTTCTAGATCGTTTTTTTCCCCTTTAAATACCCAGACGATGCTGACACACCCATCTATAGCTCATTACTGTAACACCAATTCCTCGAGACCCAACATTCTCATCATAACCTAATTTACAACTGTCGCCGCTTTTATGCACTGGCGCTCTGACTCTCTGTAGCCATTGGCTGCCACTTTTAATCAGAGGAGCTCGGCTCGGCAGGCCAGCAACACTGAGGTGTAGGTGACACCATCGATGGGGAGCGGTGACAGTTTGATATCGGCGGTGATGTGAAATGTAGCGTCCGTCTGGGAATGGTGAGTGACAGTCAGTTTAGGGTGAAGCACGGACACCCGGCACTGAGGTAATGAAACGCAGTTCAGTGCCACAAGGGCTGATCTCTCAAGTAGTCTGAGTCTGATCTCACTGACACCAGGACCCTGGACACCCTGGGCTATGGAATACATCAGTATGCTGAGCACTGTCATTTTCTGGACGCCTTCATCTGCCGATTCAAGCACCTCTTGGTGTCAATAACGGTGCGGTTCTGGTCCACCTCAGCGCTCCTCATAGACGGTCCCAGCCCATGTGTCCTTGAGGGTGCGGGTGGGGGGGGGGGGTCATACAGCAGGTGCTATTCCAAGCTCTGTGCATTCCAGCACAGACACACACTTTCCACCAACCGTTTCTACAGCTAAAGCACACACACACACATTAACAAACTCTACAAGGTACGCGCTGACCAGCCAAAACCCACATGACATATGCGTTAGTCCATGTGACATAGTCCGGTCGTAGGTATTTGTAGCTGTGACACGTGTCGCCTGACAACTAAAGGATCAATGATGACATCGATCTTCAAAGACCCCCCCAATCAAATAGCAGCACCGTGTTTACAGGCGCTACTGTTACTATGGCAATGAGACAGCTGTACACTGCGTAACCTGAAGAGCAAACTGATCTGGGGGCATTTTCACCACAACTTCAGCTGTTTGTTCCCTAAGTGACACAGCTGAAAAATAACATCAATAAGCAGACCTGATTCCCTGGGGCCCAGAAATAAACCCAGAGGATCCCACCCACTGTAAAGACAGCCATGTGGCTGCACCGTCACAGGGACAGTCATGTGACCACTGTGTAGTTACATAGAATGCAAAAATAACAGCTGAATTTATATCTGCCCTCGACAAGCTCCTGTGTAGCCATGACAGGGTTCTAGCTCTGCTGGAATCTACGCCGACATTGTTTGATCATTCGGTCACTGTCAGCTGTGCCTGCAGGTGGCGTTTCACCAGCCCAAGAGTGCGCAGGAGCCAATACTGTGCAGCCGGCCGGGCGACTGCATTGTAACTGCTCCCCAACACCTTGGTGTACCAGATAGCCCTCATGGTGAGCCCAAGAGCAGATACTCCGGAAGACACCAACCAATGCAGGTCACATGACTTGCAGCCAAGTGCTGTATCTATCAGGGTGGCTGGAATCTTCCCATAGTTTGGAAATTACACTACTGAAAAGTTGAATAGAAGAATCAA
>JAODKK010000123.1:7463567-7477596 GCA_026774405.1 Petrocephalus microphthalmus | reverse complement strand
CTGGGGGGGCGGGGGAATCCCTCTTATCAGTAGCGAGCCTCTCACCCGCTGTCAAGTGGCTGAGGATGACTTTGTCAGGAACACTGTTAGACATGGAGCTGGTGGATTACAGTGAAGCCCTGGACCCGGCCTACACCACGCTGGAGTTTGAGAATCTCCAGGTTCTCCCAGTGGCCCTCGGTGAGTGAGCTGCTGGAACTCTAGTTGGCAAGACCAGTTCATACCTGCATATACATATATATTAATGTGCGTGAAGTGTTCATTTGTAACAGTTTTTGCTCTAAAGATATAGCTGACACCCAAACCGTTAAGATGTACATATGCCTCATCTGACGTTCTTGGGATTTAAAAAAATTCACCAAATCTGTTGTTTAATAATATAATAGCATTGACTTAAACTACATTAGATATTAATACATTAGATATATATTTTTTTAAATGAGTAATTTGAAGTACTGCATAAAGAATGAATAAATGCTGGATCCTTTTGCTGGTTGGCTGATGGTATGGTGATTATTTGATTACAATTTCTCTGAGTCTGTACGGTTTAAAAATGTATGTGTTTGTTTTCAAGTGTATTTATTTAATCACACATTCCACATTTGCTCATCTGGAGTTTAATTAATCTTTTGGGTTATTTTTTATATGAACTTACATTTTTTTATTAACTTCAGAAATATCACATTTTCAGCAGTATGGCATTGTCATGGTATTAGATAATGCAATTCTTTTCTTTTGGTTTGGTAAAATAATCCTCTTGATTGCATGTAAGTTAGAGAACTATCTATCCACAAAATGATAATTAAACACCCTGCCCTGCTTGGTGATCAGTCAGTTCTCAGTGTGATCCTAGTGCTAATGTAGACTTACTGTTCTCTTTGATTAGAATAAAACGATCAGTTTATTGAGTGACGTGATCATCATTCCCATTGTTTAGCGAGTAAAATGCTGTTAAAACACCTGTCACTGATTGGCTATTGGCGTGCTCTTTATTTACCACAAGAAAAAACAAACCGTAATATAAATGGCACAGCTGCTGAACAGTGAGTTTAATTTTTTAATGTGTATTTGGTGTTTTGGCGTAAATCATTCATACAATGAGTCTTTTATGTGGCAAATGCGATTGTTTGACACAGATTCAAAACACATTAGGCTGAAATGTGCATGTGCTTTCTTTTAAATGTGTTTTAAATGTGGGTAAATGTGATAAGACACAAGATGTAAAAGTAAATGAAAGTTTTATCACTTCCTGTATGAAAGGAAATCATATGTTTGTATTTAGTGTTCCCTGGTGAATTCCTGTTCGCTTGATTATTGTTTAAGTCCTTCTGTGCACATTAACTAATCTCCCTCTTACTGTGTGTTTTGTGAGTTGTGCTTATAAATTTAAAGGGACTGTGAGGGACTGTTCCATTGATAATGATGAGAAATTTGAAAATGTCTATAATTTGCTATTTTTTCTAAACTTACATTGTACACAGTACATCAATATGCAGGATGTTTTTGCCAGGACTACCTAATAATATCCTTGTAAGGCAGGTGTATATACTGGATTTTCGTCAGTACTTAACTGCTTGTCTGAGTTTATCCATTTCACTTCTGAGCACTGAGGATAGTAGGTTTTCAGACGGACTGCACCCTGTGTATACCTGACCCATTTGGGCCAGCATCTGGCAGCTAAGAACGACTGTGCCAACTTGTCCTAATCTATCCCTTCAGAAGTTCTATACTAACAATCAAATCATCCAGCATCTCCCAATCACAGGGTGGCCTAGAGCCTATCTCAGCCAGCACACACACACACGTTTGTATTTATATCTTTGTGGGGACTATCTATTCATCTGCAAAAACCTTAATCCTGACAATGATAACCTTAAGATTAGGGCTGGGTACAGGTTAACAATGAGTAGGCAAACAAAATATAAGACTTTTGAGATTCATTTTATTGAAGTCACAGATTTTTATAAAATTGAATTTGCCATTGTGTTGTGGAAACTCAATTTTATTAAATAATAGGTTTATATCACATTGCGGAGATGTTTGGTCCCCACTATGTAATACATACATAATCCACACGCACACACACTTGTATTCCTATCTTAGTGCGGACTGTCCATTCATTTCTACGGGGAAAAACCCTAATCCCAGTCATGACACCCTTAACCCCTACCCAGCCCTACCCTTAACCAGAAGTAACCAAACAAAAATACAAGACTTTTGGCATTTTTACTTTTTTGATTGCATTCACAGACTTTTATACAATAAAAATTTTATAATTTTTTTTAAAGTAGTGAGGACCAAAAAAATGACCTCACTAGTCACGCATTTTGCAGGATTTGCTATTTGTGTGAGGTCCTTTCGTCTTCACAAGTATAGCAAAACCTGTACACACACACACACAGCTATTCTGGCCATTTAATTGCAATTCATTGCATATCTTTTGACTGTGGGAGAAATCTACAGTACCAATAGGGAGCCAGCATGACACAAGGAGAGCATGCGGGTACCACACTCACAGAGCGGAGGTATTGAGAAACCCCATCGTCATCAGAAGACATTTCATCACATAGCCTTCCCTGATTTCAGATTCCCCCATGGTGAGCACCCACGGAGCCATCTACCCTGAGCCGGGCGCCCTCTGTACCATCTGCGGAGACCGGGCCACAGGCAAACATTACGGCTCCTCCAGCTGTGACGGCTGCAAGGGCTTCTTCCGCCGTAGCGTCCGCAAGAACCACGTCTACTCATGCAGGTACAGCTTCCTTATTATATGAATAAATATCAAGAACAAACATTCAAGTACACAACCTCATGATTCTTACATACATGCATTAATACGAGTTACAAATCATAAATGAATAAACAACCAAACGAACATAATACCTCACTGTGCACACCAAGGAATGCCAAATATGTAACTCAATAATAATAATAATCCTTTCTTCTATCATTAAAGCCGTCAAAACCGGCAAGATTGTGCAAACTAACAGAATTCCTGAGACAAAAAATCCATACCGTCTAAACCCAAACAAAGCAGTGTCCCCCTCACACCTACAGATTACCTTTAAAGGTTCTCCCCCTTGCGCAAACTGCAGCGTCATCCAAAGGACAAAATTCAATACTACGGGTACACAGAATTTTCAATTACAGATTCCAGCCCACACCAAAACTACACTGAAGCACATCCAAAAAACAGGTATCTGAATAAATTCCCCAAATATTTTACTCAACTTTCAAACCCTTATACAAAGATAATTTCAAAGTGGCCCTTTACAAAGTGTATCCCATTCCTAAATATGCAACCAATTCTGAAGTACACCCCATTCCAAAATACATCTCAAAGTAGCAACATTAACCTCAAGTCTCATTCCTTAGGCGATTCCAATATTGAAGTGTGTCCTATTCCTAAGCGTGTCCCATTCCAAGGTGCCTCCCATAGTGAAATGTGTCCCATGTCTGACTGAACAGTAGAATTACTCATGATAATATCTCACTCCAGATACAGACTTGTTAGTATGTTTTTATGCAACTCATGATGCATTGAATTGAATCATTTTTACTTTTCTAAAGTTGGATCCCAAAAGACATTACTGAGATTCTGACAGGCTTCCTCTCATTGGTTATTGCCTTTGGTTCATCCATTTGATGTTCTATTATTCAGATTCGACAGACAGTGCATTGTGGATAAAGACAAAAGGAATCAGTGCAGATACTGTCGACTGAAGAAATGCTTTCGGGCAGGAATGAAAAAAGAAGGTGATTATATGTTATCTGTTTCACCATTACACTCCTGTCCTATTTGCTTAAAAAGTGATTCACTTTTGTGAAGAAAGCAGCTCAGATGAAAGAATTTTGAAGGTGGTGAGTTAGTCATAGTCACCGCTGTACTGCTGATTGTTTGGGACGATAACTAAGGTTGTGTTAGACGTGTAAGGAGTGATTTTTTTGGTGCTGAAGAAGTGGGATGGCTGTTTGTGACCCCTGCAATGACGTGCCCCTCCCCCCCGCCTGTTTCCCACCCAGCGGTGCAGAACGAGAGAGACAGAATAAGCAGACGGAGGTCAGGACAAGAGGATGCAAGCCTGCCCTCCATCGACGCGCTTGTGCATGCAGACATGCTCTCAAGACAGGTACAGATATGCGGGTGACGTTGGTGTGAGCTTTGTCAGAAAGCTGAGTGTCATCCATTCATCCATCCATGCACCCGTCCATCCATGCATCCATGAATCCATCCATCCATCCATTCATGCATCCATCCATCCATCCATCCAAGCCGCTTATTGAATACAGGGTCAAAGGGAGCCTGGAGTCCATTCTAGGCAGCATGGAGCATGGCACTCTGGACCACCTGGATGGGACACCAGTCCATCGCAGAGCACACAGACAATCACACACAGTCACCCACACTCTGGCCAGTTTAGAGATGCTGATTCACCTGACTGCCTGGTGGATATAAACAGTGATAAGATTTAGCCATATACTGTAAATATAACTGCTGCCTCTGGATTTATCATATGTAGCCTCAAGGAAGAAAGTACCCAGCTGATTGGAGATACCAAATTTCCTGTAGATGTGTGTGTATGTCGTGTGTGAGTGTTCTCTGCGATGTGTTGTTGCCCCATCCTGGGTTGTTCCCTGTGACCCTGAATAGGACAAGCAGTTTCAGAAAATGGATGGATGGATGGATGGATGGGGCAGTGTGTGGCTTGGTGGGTTACGACTCTGCACCTGTGATAAGGTTGTTGGGTTAAATCCCATGGAGTGATGTCATCATTGGGCCCTTGAGTGAAGCCCTTAACCCCCAATTGCTCCAGGGACTGGCTGACCCTGAACTTCTGATTTGGACCTCACGTCTGATAAAAGTATCTGCTAAATGTATTTTCCTTCCACATGTCCCGTCTATCTTGGATGCGTCCCTGACAGCAGACCATGTACTGTAAATGGGGGCGGGGGGATTGCCCCAGCTTCCTTAGCTTATTAAGCACATTTGAAGTCAACAGCAATTTTGCATGGCTTTATTTCATGAGTAAAATAGAACCTGTAGCAGAAGAATAATGTACTGTACAGTCCAGCAAATACCCAGCACAGTGGGACCCGTTTTGTGTTTATGCCACCAGGGTCTGTAGGACAATAACAATTGATGGCTATAGTTCAGATTCTAATATATCCAGTATTGTGACCTCTTGCTAATTTGGTGAACTGCGGTACAAGTGAGTATCATGGATTTTTTCACAGATATCGGCACCGGATTCCATCCTATATGGGGGGGACATCCGGACTAGGAAGGTCGCGACCATCCCAGATGTGTGTGAATCCATGAGGCAGCAGCTGCTGGTCCTGGTGGAGTGGGCCAAGAACATCCCATCCTTCTGTGAGCTCCCACTGGACGACCAGGTGAGGCCTGGTGTAGAGCAGCCCAACAGGGGAGGCGATGCACGAGCTTGTGTGGCTGGGAGCAGGGAGCATCCACACCTCAGTATTGGAGATTATATGATGCTTAACTATGTTCAGTATGAACTATATGTTCATATAGAACAGTAATGTTCAGTAATGTTTATGTTTAAGAACATTAGGAAGAGACAGAGGCTTAAAGATCAAGTCGAAATCAATTTGTCACACTTACATAGCATGTTTTTGGCACAGAAAATGAGTTTGATGATGATACGTTTATGATAAGTTTATAATTATAACATTTTTCTTTACTTAAATGCTGAACTCACTGTAGCATTTATAACAGAACAACCACAGGAATATAAGGATTTGGCCTCTTGTCTCTCCCTCTCTCTCACTTGCACTTTCTCTGACTCTTTCTCTCTCTCTCTCTCCCTCTCTCTTCCCACCAGGTTGTTCTATTGCGTGCTCATGCAGGGGAACACCTTCTCCTTGGGGTAATCAAGCGGTCAATGCAGTTCAAAGACCTGCTACTTCTCGGTAAGAATCATCCTGGTGTATTAGGCTAGTCTTTGGAAAACTATTGTGTTATTTTATTAAAGCCTGTGGTCGCCATGAAAAGAAGATTGGTTATTGTGATATGTAATCATGCATCTAACATTGTGAGGAGGTTAAGAAAGGTTAACTAATTACATGACCGAAGCCTAAACTAAATGGCTGTGTGAGAACACTATGAATGTTTCTCAATAAGCATACTTGACCGTACTTGTGTACTCGTGTACCCGTTTTATGTCATTTTCCATTACCAAAGACTTGTTCCAATACTCAAGAGCAGAAGTACAGAGGACTATAAAAATCCCCAGATGTTGGTCTTGCCTCACCCCAAATATTATACAGATATACAGATACATTGGTTGCATCCTTGCCGAATGAGACAAATCCCATGATTCATTGCACCCCACGTTTATTCTTGGGAGGCTAGTTAGTAAGACCGGTCTTGCCAAGACCACAAGTACAATCTGTCCTTCCCATGGAAGTTGGTGGTACTTTGACCCAAATTTATTGTAACATCAGCTTCTCAATGGCTCGCCTTGAATTTTGAGTAATATCCCATCCTGCTTTCATCAGGAAGTGGTCACATCATGACCCGGAATTGCCCAGAGCTTGAAGTCAGCAGAATAGCGACAAGGATCCTGGACGAACTGGCCCTGCCTTTCCAGGAACTTCAGATAGACAACAGCGAATTCGCCTGCCTGAAGGCCATTGTTTTCTTTGACCCAGGTACAAACTCAGACGGAATGTGACACCAACACAGCCCAGGCCATTTGCGCACCCAGCATATTTGTGAAACGTTTCCATGATGTGACCTGCGAGTGGGTCAGGACTGGGGCTATATTTTAAAAAACCTCGTTCTGTCCCCCATGTCGGTCTCACAGATGCTAAGGGCCTGAGCGACGCGGGACACATAAAGCAGCTGAGGTACCAGCTGCAGGTCGGCCTGGCCGACTATGTCGCCGACCGGCAACAGGAGTCGCGGGGCCGTTTCGGCGAGCTGCTGCTCCTGCTGCCCGTGCTGCAGAGCGTGGCCTGGCACATGGTCGAGCAGGTCCAGCTCGCCAGGCTCTTTGGCCTGACCAAGGTCGACAGCCTGCTGCAGGAAATGCTGCTGGGAGGTGAGCTCCTTAATGCGCGCCACCCAAAGCCCTCTGAGAAACACTCTGCCTCCAATAGCTGGTCGCTTTGTTGACCAGCAAGATAAACAAGGCTTACATTTGCACTGTAGCTTAAGATTTTAAGCAATAACGCAGCATAGGCAGCTTGCTGAGGAGTTCACACACATGCGGCCTCTTTAAGACTGGCTGGCTCCCTTAGATATGGGTGCTTCGAGTGAGGATGTGCAACATGGAGAGCAAAGAATGAACAAAAACAGGAACAGGAGTGGGACTGGGGAGGATGGCAGTGAGAGCCTGTGTTTAAATAAAGACTCATACTGTAAAAAGGTGGTAAGGAATTAAGGGTTTGTTGCAGTGGAGCAAATTCATAGTGTAATTCCAAAGTAAATATTATTTAACCCAGGAAACTGAGGAATTGCCTCTCACACACCAAAAGGTTAAATTAACTTTTTGAGAAAATAATTACTCAATTTTGTCTGGAATGCAATCAAAGAAGGCACCTGAAACCCTGAAGGTCAAACATTTTCATCAAAATAATTTTTTAAGCAGTACCAGAGCGCTTGGTTCAAATTGGTACATCACTTCATCTAGCTGCACAACAACATTTCCCATTTTGTTTCATGCATGATTGAAAATGAAGAATCCAGACGGTTTTACTACTTTTCTATGAGTTAATGCCAGCAGAGGTCACTGTTGAAATCTTTATGCTGTAAAAATCGTGTGGCTACATTCTGGTCTTTCGAATGACTGCAAGAAGTTGTTCAGGAGAATGTTTGTAGTTAAACATAAGACTGATGATGTTTTTACCCAGGAAAAAATGGGACCAATGCAGGAATGTAAGACTGCTCTAGATTATTCAATAATACTATCCCTCATTTTCAGGTCTGGTGAATGAAACACACTATGCCTCTCCTCCTTCACATCCAAATGGAGTCCCAGGGTGCCTCAGCAATAACTGTATGATGGGCAGCCATATGCCTTTGAATAATAGAGGGATCTGTGAGTATAACCACCCAAAACTGGATAAGTCTAAGCTTTGTGTGGTTATGAGGCCTGGAGACCTGAGTCGGTCTATTACAATGACATAAATGGTCACAACTGACTGTGTGCTACATTGTGGTAACAGGCCACTATGCCTTGACATCATTTCCCCTGCCTGTGTCCCACAGCCTCTCCTGAAACGCCCCTCGCATCACCATTAGCGACCTCAGTCTCCGAGCAGTATAGTCTGGGCCAGGGTGTCATCACCATGCTGCCCAAAGACACCCCACTTCTGGCCCAGCACATACCCACCAAGAAAGAGAGCCACTGAGCCTCCTCGCAGACTGGAAGCCAATCTTAGCCCTGACTTGCCTGCTACATTAATATTTCTATGGTGGTCCTTTTAACGGCAGTTGTAAATAACTCATGGCATGTCAGGCATGTATTGTATATACAATTAAACATGCTTCTTTTTATAATAAATTTTAAAAAATATTGCAGTGGTTTACCACTTTGTCCCAATTCAATTTTTTACACCATTAAAGTAATAATAAAACCTATTAACTACCACACTGGAATTTTATGAATTTTTAGATAAATCCTAAGTGCCTCAGACTAACAAGTGTGCCATTATTCCTACAAACTGAGCAATTTTTACAGGCTGGCATACAACCAGCCCCAGGGTCCAAACCTCATCTCAAGGGGTGGTGAAATACAGTTTCTGGCTTCTCCAGGACCACCATTTACAGCCATATTCAGCTATAGTAGGTTCAAAACAATGTCTGACATTTACAGGAATGCAATTCTTACTCATCCTAACCCAGAGGTTCCGACTCACTATACAGTTCCCCTTCTTTGGGCACAGATGCCATTCAACACTCAGCAAAAGCAGTCACATATTTTGGTTTGCAGTACTAATTCTTTAACTGTAAGGTATTTACACATCACAACCCTACATGAAACTATGTTGGAGTGAAAACTGACAGAAGAAACAGTGAACATTATACCATGTAACCATAGGCCATTAATATTCAACTTACTTCATACAATTCAGATACACAACAAATGGTGTTACCATGAGTTTATTGCCAAGAATGTCAGTAATACTTGCCAACAGAAATATAGCATAGTGGCAGTTTTGGAACCAGCTTAAAGCAGATCATTTAAACATTCAGGGCAAAATAGCTAAAGCAATACTTAGAGTACATATTTTTGGTTGTATGTCAGGAGTGCATGTACAGTACAACAAATCATTAGGCATTGACTGAAAGATTAAACACTAATGCAGACCAACAAGTTAACTAGAGGAAAGCATTGAGGGCCATTCATAATGTTACATCTTCCCTTTTTCATCAACTCAAGACCTAAATGTTTAACATTTAGAGCCAAATTTAGTAAAAATAGTGCATCAATAGTAAATAGAACATGAAACAAAAAACAGGACAGAAAAAAGAATGATATGCATATCTCACTTCAAGGAGGGCAGCACTAGTGGTAAAATTTGCTGAACGGGAAGGGGTTTTGCGGCAGTAAAACTTGTCAAAAAAAAAAAAAAACAACACAAGGAAAAAACCTTTCGAACCACACACTCCACAACCCACTGAAAATGGTCCTGCGACCCAGTTTTTGGTTGCGACCCATCAGCTGACAAAAAGTGTAGCACTGAGCACCACCCTAAGCCCTAACATCTCCGAAATGCATCACACCTTTCCATACTCAAAAGCGGGTCTGGTCCACAATGCAGGACTACACACCCCCTCACACGCCACTGACAGGACAGTTCTGGATACATATTAGTTTATCGAAACCAGTTCAGATACAGGGAATGACTATAGTCTAAGAGACGCACCTGGCCGTCTTTCTTTAAATATTATTTGAGTTAAGAAACATTGAAAATCAGTAGTTCATAAATGCTCTTGGCATTAGGTAGCACACACATATTGTAACGTGTCAAACGCACCTGGCATGGATGTTACACAAATATTAAATATTAAATAAAATCCATCAATCTTTGGGGTTTGAAATAAAAACTCGAACAACACACACAACAAATGGTGTTTAGTGTTCAGAGTTAGCCAAATTTTTGGAAATAAATATAGAATTATTAAAAAGACATTAACATCATATAAATCACAGATATATCACTTTGTGCCTCATTCCAGAATGCTGGCACAAGGATCATAGAAGGTGCAAATTAAAGCTCTTGGAATGTTCTACAAAACTGGACCTCATTGTTCAACTGTATAAAATAACAACATATCATTCAGCAAGTCTGGTGTGTAAATACAGTAAACGCTCTCATATTCAACAACGTCAGGACTGCTGGAGTTGAATTTCTCAGAAAAACTGAATTGTGACATTTCTCACAATCCATTTATACAAACATTATAATTGTACTGTATTTTAACACACTGCAATGTCACTGTCAGATGAAGTTAGACATTTGATACAACAAGAAATAGCAGGTAAATAACTGGGGAAAAGAGGCATGACTATTAAAGCATGCTGCTCTGTAAGCATGTACAGGAACTTTTCTACATTTCTACTGCGCAATGCTTTTCTTTGTTAGTTTTAGTTTTGTGTAAATTCTTAATAGAACTGTGTTATTACTTATAAATTTTTATCTTTGATACTGATTTTACAATTTTGCTGATTACTTGAATGTCAGATACGAATGCTTGTACTATATGGCTATTTTGGACTTTCAATGAAACATAACACTTCTTTGTATACTAAAAGGTACTGAAAAGCACGCATCCATCCTGGAGCCTGTCCCAGGCAGCATAGGGCACATGGTAGGGGTACACCCTTGACCAGATGCCAGGTTATTTATAAAACATTTGAAATGGTCAAATTACAACGTAGTGAAACGGCATTCACTTTAAAGAGGAGTGAAACTACCAGCATCTTGTTGGGGCAGAGTGGGCCGGGGCACCACAGGCTTTAACTGAAGTCTCGATTTTTGAGCACCAACGGAGCCACGACTGTCCAAATGTAGATGCCGAGGCAAAACCAGCTGGATGCTATCTTCACCCAAACAATGGGCCACTTGCTCGACATGGTGCTGTGATGCGCGTCGGGGCTGGAATCGGGACAAAAGAAGCAGTATCGTCACAGTGCTACTCAGAGACGGGTGTACAGGTGTGCAGAAAAACTAGCATGATGGTGAACAGCACACTTGAACACACATCCTCTCCAATAACCAGCAGTAACAGCAAAATTAAAGTCATACAGAGATGATCATGAGATTTTAGATGTTTATACCACTGAAACATCTTGCATTTAAACTCCCCTTTTAGAAGCGAAGTAAAAAATTATATGTACAGTATACATGCTATGAAACGTTAGATGTTATAAGATGATTTCCAATCTTCCGGACTTATCTACTGACCTGTACCAGTTTGTCAGTGTCATCATTATGTAGAGACAGGCCAGACAGAGCATGAAATGAAAGACCGAGTAGTTGTACTGGACGGCATCCTTTTCGTTATCCTCAAAGCGCCTCGGCCCTCTGGACTCGTCTGCGTCATCGGGGGTGCTCGCCGCATAGTCATCCAGGATGACCGTGTCGTTGGAGGACAGGGTCAGCTTGTTTGCCTGGCTGGTGCTGGAGGACCGGATGCTGCCAGACACCATGAGGCAGGACTATTGGTTAGAACAGTGCTATTCTCTCTTATTCTCTCAAGCCATTGCTTAAGTTTTCGTATCCTGTCAACCTTTTAGTTACAAATATAATTTATGTTCCTGGAAGACATTTACATAATTTCTTGCTTTTATTTTTTCTATCGAAAGCTATCCATACTTTTTGATAAGGCAGAATTAGTCATTCCTTGGAGCTACTGTGGTTAAGGGCCTTGCTCAAGGGCTGAATAGTGACATCACTCCAGGACAGCATGCTCAGCTGCTGAGCCACACACCATCCCCAATACTATTCCACAGCTCCTGATTAAGTTGAGAACACATTCTCATTTCAGAGATGATCATGAGAAAAGAAGTTACTTGCAAAGTGCCACTGGGATCCTGCACTATTGCAAAGATGCTGTTGTTTACCCATGACAAACCAGAAACACACTACAGTCAGTCCAGTTACAACGCAACCAAGGCGTTCCTGAAAAACCTTGCATTCACTAAAATCGTGTACTAAAATATATACATCCAATGGGGAAAATAGGGTTAGGGGAATGTGACTCCAAAACTCAAATAAAATTTACCCAAACAAAATTTACTAAATAATATAAACAGCAATACCAGTGGCCAATAATGGAAAATATATGCATTTTAAAAGAAGATATGACAATAAAACATTAATAAATTATACCAAATATCTCAATGAGTCTCACAAGAATTGTGTAGTACCTGTTACAACCAAACGTGACTCGTTAGCTTGTCAACTGAGTAGAGTAGCGAGTAGTGATGGTCAAAAAGATGCTTCATGAACCATTTGTTGTATTTTCTAACCTCACTAAATGATGTTGGTTTATGTTAGGCCATGTTTTCTGAACAGTAAGCAATCTTACGGGGTCAAAAAATACAGCAAATGGTTCATGTGTCCTACAGCCCATCATTAGCGGTGAGTAGTGAGCCACAGCCACCATGCAGCTGGGCATGTACAAATCACAAATACAGCAGATGGAGACAACATAGTTACAGTCTATGAAAAGCAAATGTAAGTGAATTTTAAAAAACTGCTGTGGGTTTTTATACGATAATTTGTGAAATATCTTTAGATTTTTAGAATGTAAGGCTTTGACGTGCAATGAGTGCATGTACAAAAAGTTGTTTTAGACTTGAAAACCCGTTCGACAGATTGACTGGAATGAACCAGACATCACTATTGTCCACTTGGAGGGCAGTTTTTGCATGCAAGTGGTGTTCCTTGCTAAGACCGTATCACTATTGTTCTCTGTAACTGAAAATTGCACAAATGCAATTCCACGTTGTATTGGACTTGGGCACTAAAACATCAATCGCATTAGAACAGATTTGCGCTGTAGCAAGACTAACAGTACTGTGGAAGACAGATGCGGGTTGGTGATGGGAACACATCCGGCCTTTGCTTCCACAAAGACGGTCTATCTTACCTCGAGTAAAGAATGCAGACGACAAAAAGGAAGAGTCCCACGATGCTCTGGGCATCCCACCATGGCAGGTACGGGGGGTGGGCAGGCGCCTCAGTGCCAACCAGCACAACTTCTGTCTGGTTTTCCACAGTCAAGGATGCAGTCAATATGCTGAGCAGGCCGGGATTGCACTTACGTTCTGGGGGGTAGGAGCATGAGGTACAGCGTATGAGGTTAGGGCCACCCTAAATAGGGCACAAGGATTTTAGTCACATTTACCACAACTGGATAAAACTAAGGTTGAGTCAGGCATCATGTACTTACAGCATGTTTTTTACTTGATGCATATTTTTAATTCTGGAATTGCACCCAGGCACATCCTCAGGTTGATTCTAAAGCCACCCAGCTGATATGAGACTAGCTTTCTTACCATCATGTTTCACCAGGTATACAACAAGTAAAGCGTCATGTAAGGCTGGTTTTCGATTTTCGAATTCGATTTTAAGAAAATATCGAATTGAGATTTCTCCGACAGATATTGCAATTGCGATTTGATTTGCGATTTTTTAAAACTCCATATTCACTATATGTATAAAAAACTGTTATTGAGCACAACCATACATTGAAATCTGAACTGCGCTATGCATTAATCCAAAGATAAAAATGGAAACATTAACTGAATCCAAAAGGTATTTATTCTAACAAAAGTTATATAGAACATACACCTAATAAACCACAGAACAATTCTCCAACAACCCGAACATGGTAAAGTGATTGTATTTTTACATGCACATTTTAAGTGCCGCATTTGCAAACTGCGCTCGACCGCTTTTTTACCCTTCGTAAAGTGCTTCCGGAAAGTCCCATGTACACAAGGGTCAAATTAGCAGAGAACAATGACGCATAAAACTACCATCACAAAAG
>JAODKK010000123.1:7424251-7449880 GCA_026774405.1 Petrocephalus microphthalmus | reverse complement strand
GTATATATATGTATATGCATATATGTATATACACATAAACAAACCTTTAATTGGATGACAGAGACACTTCGTGGAAGGAAATGTAACAGCAAGTGCAACAGTAGCATCAACAATAATAATACATTTTGATAGGAAACTTGTTTCATAGTCAAGCAAAATTACGCCCTTATTGATATATTTAGAGGGAGGAGATGGAATATTTGCTGTGTTACTGCGCTCTTATAAAAAAAAAGGCCTTTTAAAGGCCTTTGATGTTTTTTGCTGTTACTGTTCTTAAATGCATCTTGCCATTATTCGTCGCCAAAAAATAAATAAATAAATGAATTAATCAATTAAATAATTAATTACAAAATCCAATTTATCTGCAAGAGGAAGACGCTGAATAGCTTCTGAGGCCAGTGAACATGCTTTGCACATTGCATATGAAGAAATGATAATGAAGCATGAAGATATTCCTGCCTTAACTCTCCACACCTCTCAGCAGAAAACAGCTCGTTTTGAGTAACAACATTTTTTTTCCTTCCAATGTTAGATCCATTGCAAGTGTTTGTCTATGGAAAGATGAGGAGATTCAAGAATTTAACTAGTTCATCCAAGTCATGTCATGGCGGTCTTTGTTTATGAACACATTTAACCCTCTTAAGCAGAAGAACAAGAAACAATGGAAAGACTTGTATTACTGTACATTTATTGTTTACAAGATATGCAGGAATCTTGAAACGTTTTCACTTGGCTTCAAGAATCACTGTTATATACATATGCATCTTTTTAAAAAACTCATCTTCCTGTCACTCAACACTAAAGTGCATGACACCTTGATTAAAGTTCTGCAATCATTCCGTTTCCTCAATACTCCCCCTAACACGATTAACCGAGTCCAGAAGCACTTTTAACGGATGAAACCGACCTGCATTAGTCTTCATACTGTTGAACTGAAAACCAGTATTTTGACATCTGAGTGATATCTTAACATTCCCAGTTTTTGTACGCAATTCCAAAAGATCTTAAAATCAATACACCATGACAACATGAGCGTATACACAAGTATACACAATACAAACCCATACATAAAACACCACATAACACCACAAATACTAAATATTGTCATGTTTTCCTAAAGAAGGCCTGTTTCCTGTCCACTCAATAATCAAATTATCATGAAATACCACAATTAAGATGGTATAATGTTCATAAAAAAAAGTAGAACCTGTGTAAGATTATGTTATCTCGTGGAATCATAAGAACTCTTAATGTGATCCAAAACAGGAAGTATTAAGGAACCTTTGGGCTGTGTGAAAGACTTTCTTATACAAAAACCAAACACAGTATTAGCTATCTATGGCAAAAAAGCAGTATCATTAGAACTTTCAAGGTATTGCTGTTTGACTTTTTTAAATTTTGTTGGGTTCTCTTCTCCAAAGCCAAAGCAGACATACTTTCAGAAGTTTGGCAGGTGTCCCCCCGTGGGCTCGGAACACTTTGCTTCAGCAAACACAGAAGCCCCTCGCAAACCTGAGGCTGGGTATAGGCTTGTGCTTTAGTTTGTGCTGGGAATCACAGTACAGTCAGTCTTTACACAACTTTCACACATAAATGACTAAAGCTCAGATTCTGAAGTTGCTTCAAAATGAATCATATCTTCTGTAAAGTATGTAAACAAACTCATGCACCGATTAAAAAAGGAAATTATGCAATGTACCAGAAATTCATTTTGCAGCTGAGTGGTGCAAAATGAGTCATTTCCCATTTAGTATGATTTGAACAAAACTAAACTTGAGGAGACCGAATAGAATTAGCAATGGTGGGCACACAACCTGGAGATTCACTCCACTGCTTAGTGGGAACTACTAGGAACTGGATGTCCTAGGCAGATTATATATTATTTGAATAATAGTAATAATAATAGCATTGATTGGAAGATAGTTGGATGCATGGATGAAGAATAATAATAATAACATGGCATGGCAGTCACTCCATGTCTGATTTCATCACCATTTTGGGCACCAACTGAACTCAATTCACTCAGCCGAGTGCTGGTGTTTGGAATCAGTAACCGTGGTGACAAAATAAAATAAACAAACAAAAACCTCCCACACATGGAAAACCATCAACATACACACAGAGCCACACAAACTGTGACACCTCGATGTTGCTTTATCTGTAAATGGCCCTGAGCTCCACACAGACATCGAAGGGTCCCAGAGGCGCACGGACCAATCTAGGCAGACGCCGAAATGACGGTAGTGCCAGCAGGTCCCAAAATTAGTTGTGTTCTGGGGGGGGGGTAAGATTCAACGCACATGCAACTATCTGGCTGCACAACATGTCACACCGTTAGATACACCCTCTCAATAATCTGTTAATAGCTTGTGCTGTTATACTCCCAAAAAAGTTTCACATAACGTCCCTCTCCAGGGTTTAGTATGCTGTAGTTTTCAGTACTGCATTAATATTTACAATAACATTCTAAAAGTTTTTTTTTCCTTTTTATAAATCTTCTGGTTAAAGAAACTGGAATAAAAATATTGGGTTTATAAAGAGAACCAAACCCCTCTGAAACGGAGCCCATGAGTCATTCGTTTTCTTCCGTTTTCTTCCTTAGGGTGGGGCAGCGGGCGACTTGTCCCGCCTCTGCCCCCTCAGAGAAGGCGGCGCCGTGGAAACGGGTCAGACACGCCCAGCGGCTCCACCCGTCATGGCTGCTCTCACCGCAGTCAGGCTTCTGACTCCGCCTTCTTCTGCCCATCCTCGCCCACCTCGCCATCCTCCGATTGGCTATTGCTGAGGACCAGGAACTGCACGTCAGCAGCGGCGGTGGCCCCGGGCCGGGTGGAGGCCGCTATCAAGCGGCTCTGCTCCTCCAGATCCTGGACGTTTTGAGAGGTGGAAGTTACCATCCTGCCGGGGATCATGCTGTGCAGCATCACTGCGTTATTACCAAGCAGAGTGGCTTGGGAAGGAGCCGAGAGGCAGAGCTTGGCTCCCGCGAAATCCGAGACGGGCACCACTGCACCTACGGTGGGAGTGGCGTACCTTCTCGATCTGCTTCTGCTTGTTCAGCTCCTCCTGCTGCTCCTCCTTGGCCTTATCCAGCTCCCTCTGCTTCTCGGAGGCCTTGCGACCCTGAACCAGAGGTCAAAGCGTGTCAGGATCAGAAGTGGAAATTTCAGGTCCAGAAGATAAAAATCCAGACCAAGATTTTGTTGCAACCGAGCAGTTGCACACTCTGTGACTATGATTCCTTATGCTCAGCTGGTTGGTTGAAACAAAATCTTGGACTGGATTTTTACTTTCTGACCTGAAATTTCCACCTTTGGTCAGGATCTGCTTCATTGCAGCTGGGCCACATGTACACTTCAGGGCCTGATTGCCACTGCCACAGTTACATTCCCACTTACCCTGCCTGCTCATCCATAAACTATGTATTAGTTTTTGTAAGTCGAGAGATGCATGTATACATTTCTATACAAGTGTCACAACAACGATAACAACCAACAGCAAGAGCAAACACCTCAATTCTTACCATCTCAGAGTGGTAGGCAATTTGTTTTGCCAGTCCTATACTGTCACAGATCTGCAAAGACATGAATAAAAAAAACTTAAGACCCGCATTTGAAAAGCTGATGGCCATGATAAATATTTGCGTCACCAGGAAGATGAAGGGGTGACCCTCTGCTTACATACAGCTGTTATGTATATTTAAAGGACCGCAAACCCCCCCACCCGGTCTCCAAAGATATATTTCTGAGCGGCCAGGTACCTTGTCCCCGTCATTGTTGGACTCAAAGATATAGCAGACGGTGGCGGGCTGGCCCTCGGTCCGCCCCCCTCCAGTCTGCAGGACGAAGCCGAAGAGACGCTTGTTCTCCTGGTGTGAGGCGCAGAGCACCACGCTGGACAGGGGGAACTGAGAGGGGGCGCAGGGGAGAGGCAGGTGGGCGACACAGACAGCGAGTAAAGCAGCCAACCCCCCCCCAAACTGTCTGCTCCTAACTCGTTTCTAAGACCACTCTTCAAAATCTGTTTAATCAAGTTTGAGGGGGTGTACCTACCCTGAGTCGTGTGACCTGGGTCTGGGGGTCAATGAGCCTGGGGGGGGGGCAGACGAAGAACGAGGAACATTTTAAAATGTGTTAATTCATTTTCATTTACGATAAACGTGTGTCTGAGTGCAGCAGCGGCTTGCTGAGGATGATCGTTAACAGTCTTCTGATGTTAACGCCATACTGCAAGTACGAGAATCATCAACAGGAGCGCAGAAACAGAGTGTATTTTGGGGAGGATGACTAGCTGGCTGGGGCTCTAGTTTACAGTGAAACGGGTCAATACTTCTACAAGCCTCATGTACAGCTATGGGGCCCACAAACAGCACACTGCACATATCAACAGGCGCAATAGCTAACAGAGGGAAAGAATTCACTGAGTAAACACTGAGGGGCCAGGCACGGGAAAGGTCGACTCACTTGAGGCAGTCGCAGGTGACTAGCAGGTGGGACTCGGTCATGCGGAAGATGTTGTGGATGGCTCGCGCGGCCAGGATCTGCCTCATCGTCTCGTAGATGACGTCCGAATTATCCGTGGCCCTCACCTCCATGGAACCCAGGAAATGCACCACGTACAGCTGGTGCAGGATGGAGTCTGCAGGGGAGAAAAGGATCCAGGCTGTCAGCACAGGCACACGGGACAGAGTGCAGCACAAGGCTGCAGGATTCAGTAAGCTAGACCGGTCCTTACCTGCACCGTCCTCTGACTGTCCATCTCCAGACTCCCCAAACGGGTTTGTCCTTCTTGCAGACAGACACAGACGCTCGATTAGAAGGTAGTGGGGGCCTTCTAATGGTTAGGAAAGTGCACTTGTGATTGAAAGTTGCTGGTTTGCATCCCCGGCCAACAAAGTACCGCTGAGGTACCCTGAGGAAGGTGCTGCCTCCGAGCATCTGGAAATAAATCCCCTCCTCCCAAAGAGAGCGCCTCTGCTCTGGTTCATTGCTTAAGGCTGAAACAACGGAATCTAACAAAATATGACCAGGCTACAATTTTATCATGCCTGTAAAAATCCAGAATAGCCCATTTATTTTCCAGGATATATCAATCATTTTTCCATCTTCCATGACTGAAAAATGCATTTAAAACAACCAGACAGTGATTAATATTGTAAAGAACTGCATGCTCTTGTTTTATGTGAGTTTACACGTGTGTGTTCATATGTGCATACGTGGGTACGCGTGTGGGCGAGGGACCAGACCTGCCCGCCTGCCCAGAGCTCTTCGCCTGGCAGCCGCCTTCCTCGCTGACAGGTGAGATGATGTCGAACTGGATGGGCGTGTTGGGAGCTACTAGGGAGTCCAGGGAGAGGGAGGACAGAGACGAGAGGGCCGGGGATTCGGAGCCCTGGCTGCTGGTGCGCGACGCTTTGGGGCGGCCGGGTCTGGGGAGGCGACACCCAGGAGAATGCGGAGAATGTGGAATGCGGCAGAGAGCACGCTGCTATTTCTGTGAGGCCGGATCAGCTGACCACATGTATTATCAGCCATCCATTGCAGGAAGTAAGAGAATATATTTTTAAACAACACTACTATATTTGTTTTTATTACTATGTAAGTATGATTTGTTTGTTTGCCGGAGTATTTTTGGGTAAATACTCGGCTCGATCCTGGCAGAGGCCCAAATCTTGCTGTTATCTGGTCAGGCCGAACCTGTGCACCGCATTGAGGACACTTACGCGCTCGGCCGCAGGCTCTCGTGCCGTTGCTGGAAGGAGGGCGACGGCGTCACTGCCTCCAGAGCTGACTGGTTCACACGAGCGGCAATTTCCTGCCAATGAGGAGAGAGGGCTTCAGCGAAGGAGCCAATTGCGGGAAGGCAGCCAGTCGAATGGGGCGGAGCTTTCAAAACACATACTGCAGCTTACTGGGAAATGTCACATGGCACACCCTGGAGTGGTGTGAAGTGCTTTTTCGATAAACACAGACGCACGCGACGGCAGACCCACACTGACCTCGGGGTTTTCACTGAGATAGATCCGCTTCGAGATGTTGTTAATGGTGGCGATCCACTGTGGGAACAGGCAGACAATATGCACCCGTTATTTAACAGATAAGTCACTTCCCACTTCTCATTTATTTACACCAGACAAAAGGCTAAATAAAAAAATACAATTGGGGGTAAAAGGAAGTGACTCTGGTAGAGAGAAGGTTGAATGACATTAGATATTAACATTCAGATTGACAATTCCTTCCAACAATGAGGATTCCGGTATGAGAATAAAGACAGATTCCCTTTAAAACTCTTTAAAAAAGGTCATGAGAAACAGAACTGAACAGTATGATTCCCACATCCTGCCATTATAAGTGCAGTCAGTTCACCTAAAAGGATCCCAGGTTCATTCTTGGAGCAAAAGAAATACGGGTCAAAGTGCCAAAAGTACCGAAAACTGGCATAAATTTACAGCCATGGGATTAGCAATATGTTTTATCTGTAATTAAAAACACCAAACTCTGTCGACACTTTAGTTAAATTGATTCGATGTTAGCTAGTTATATCAATGCCTCCTTCCCTGCCCCCCCTTTTAGGGATGACATCCGGACACGCCGGTGCTGCAGCTCAGTGACCTCGGGCACACGGCGCCTTCCTGGCAAGCTGCGGAAGTGAGCGATCAGTAGCAAAGCCTGCTTCATTACCTCCTCGCAGTCCTTCCTGCTGTCGGCCTGGAGGATCGTCACTCTGCAAAGGCATCACAGGTGTCACAGAGGTCTCAGACCTGGCCCGGGGAGATGCCCAGGGTCTTTGGGGGGAGGGAATGTGTCATTTCCCCCCAAAACTCATACAGTTACCGATGCATGCAATCATCACTATGGACCCCTTTTTATCAAGAGGTGGATAAAGATCCCAGCCTGATCTGTTAGCAGCCTGCACTGTCTCACCAGCTACAGCGTTACTCCCATCACTTGGTGCCTCAGTTTAGTTACGGCCCAGAACTCACAGTCATTGTAATCTATGGCGATTTAGCAGACAATGCGGAGATCAAAGGGCAATGGCAGTGATCTAAGTGAGAGAGCAGCCAGACTCGGCGACAGGCCCAAAGGCCGCACTGACTTCTTGCCGTCGAAGGAGGTGATCTGGAAGCAGAAGCGCCGGTCCTCGCAGTCCACCGCCATCACGGAGCAGTTATCGATGTCCATGACCAGGCCGCCGGCCACGTCCCCCCGAGACTGACTCATCAGGTTCCCCCCTTGGGTGAAGAAGTACTGCCGGTCCCAGGAGGTTGACACCAGGCCCGTCTTGCTGGAGGGAGCAGGTCAAGCGAGAGCAAGCGTAAGTGTGGGATTCAGTCGGGCTGGAAACCCGAAGGCCATCGGCAAGGATAAAAGTGGGGACTGTAAGGGACCGCAGGGGGCCCTGTGGTCTCGTAAAGCCAGAGAAAAAAGCACAAATGGCAGAAGCGATCGTACTTGCGGGTGTTGAGGTAGCCGGCTTTGCGCGTCAGGTTCCGGTTGATGGGCATCTTGCTCGGGTCAGGATCGGGCAGGTAGAGGATGTCGCTGACCTGCTCCAGGTCCTGGATGGTCTGCTGCATGACGGTGACTTCGCCATCCATCTCTCTGCGGACACTGAGGAAATGCAAGGCCTGATGGCTAAGATGTCCCTTTGTCACTACAGGAAGTAAGCACTCAACAATAACGTGGATTTGGAGTCTGAAGATGCATGTAGCTAATGGTACAAGAAAGTAAACCAAAATGCTAATGGACCGGTTTCCCTGACAAGGCTCAATCCCAATTTGTCCTAGATCTTTCTTCCCAATTGACAGTAATTCCACAAAATTCCACAGAAGGCCAGAAACACGTACGACACACACAAAGGGCACTCTTACTTCTGCACGCTGGTGCTGATGTCGGCCAAGAAGTCCTCCCACTGCTGGGTCAGGTTCTCCGAGCCGAGCTTGAAGAAGCTGATCTGTTGGGGGGGGGGGGCATGCCGTTTTTGGGTGTGCTCTGTAGGACCCCGGGAGTAGGGAAGCAGAGGAAGTCCCAGCCGCGCCACACAAACAATGGAAAGCGATTTCCTTCAAACTGCCTGGCCCTACGGCAAGCCTCTGGAAAGCTAAGCGTGTGTCACTCTCGGGGACGAGAAACAGTAGCAGCGTGATTGTTTTGATGAGAACAGGAAGGATAACTACCACAGAGGTACAGACATAGTATTCGAGTCATAATGCAGAATGTTAAAATATGATGTGGAGATACAAGCATTACTGAAAGCAATCTTGCATATTTTTTCCTTCATGGCCATGTGGACATGTGCCATTCCCCAAACAGACCCCATTCTCCCAACCTCACGGTGTCTCTGGAACCCTTCTGCACATTTTCTGAGCTTCCTCCTCATATGGAATTTACCAAATTCGCATATCATGAGCACAGTGTTCCATCTGGCCTAGGCCCGGCCCCCGCGAGCCCTGGGGTGGGGGCTCTCACACCTGTGCCTGCATGTATCCCAGCAGAGGCTCCAGCAGTGCAATCTTCTTCTTGTACTGCAGGGTGTTCAGGGCTGTGAAATAGTGCATCATGGTCTGGTGCTGCTTCTTCCGGGACGTGTACACGTCCTCGGTGGCCTCGCTCCGCACCTGCGAGCACAAGGACATGCTGAGTACAGCCACCATTCATTTCTATGGGCATAACCCTAATCCCAACAATGACAACCTCAACCTTCTGGGGACTTGAGGTAGGGAGACACAGTTTCACTGATGATCACACATTTGTTTCAATTTTGTGAACTTACACCATGGCAAATAAATTCTTGCATATTTGTTTTGGCATTACACATATCTTAAGTAAGTGTCAGATGAATGCTCAGTTTGTATTCTGAAGTCAAAGTGCACTTTGGAACACCTGAAGAATCATTGTGAAAACACAAGGTATCAATTTGTTTTTATCCCAGAAATCTGATTGTCAAAGTCTTGGTTATGACTAAATGGTGTAGCTACAACATTCAGTTGGAGAAATAAATGGAAAAAACCTCACTGAGGTCACAATTTCTTTTGAACAATGGCCTCTTTTCATTGAATTTGTAGGAGCTCTCGTGCATGCATGAGCTGTCCACACCTAGCCAAGGTGACCCACCAGCTAGCCACGGCCCTCCCCACCACCAAGACACACAGAAAGGAATTCAGTAAGGGAAGCAAGAGGAAACTTTATTCATTTTTAGAAACATTTCTAGAAATTGGTTTACAATGTAGGTTCTATAAACATAGTCAACATAACTGCATTTACACACACACTAAACGAGCTATATTATATGCACATATTGTTCACTTTTTCTTGTACCAGCAGGGGGCTTGCATCACTTTGGAAGAAGCAAACTGTATAATAAAAAGAAATAAATACGCTAAGGTTACAACGCAGAAGTTTTATATGCAAAAATGAGCACAACAGGACCATCACACATAAAGCCACAAATACACTCATACACTAAAAATGAATGTGGATCAACCTTTTGGAATTAGTCGCATTTACACACATAAAAATACTGTGATCCTTTACCCAGGATGTAAATGTTGCAAGAAATATATAATTAAAATATGATAAACCAAAACTGCATTCCAGCCATTAACAGATATACAAAACAGTTATGCTAATATACAGCATAACAATAATGCTAATGCAAAACAAACACATTTCATGTGCTTACTTGATTTCAGTATTAGATTTTGAATTTATTACGACTACATTAGTAGTCTGTAGAAACTGTCAAACTGTAATCATACTGACCAACCTTAAGACAAAAAATATAACTTCCGACAAGCACGTGTAAGCTAAATTTGCTTTTATAACTTTACGCACGCATCAACAAGTATGTTAATAAAAATGCACTTACTTGGAGAAATCAACTACAACAGGATCAAGCCGATTTTCAAAATTGAAAAAATTGTTCGTCAGTGTTGCAATCTTCTGGCGCAAATCAATCTTCATTGCCACTTTGCTCCAGCATTTCCCAAAAAGCCTGCGGTGCCTCCTATCCATTCGTACAGCATGCCATCTTTTCAGAGTGAATTGTGTTCTCAGTAAATTTAATCATGGTGAGATCATGGAGATAAAGCTAGATTGCTTCACACTCACGGAAACAACTAGGATAATTACCATGTTTGCATTGTAAATAGATGGAAATGCAGCTACTTATGATGTGGCTTAGGGGGTTAACCCGCTATGCCAGGGATGGGCAATCCTATCCGCAAAGGGCCGGTGTGTATGCAGGTTTCTGGGATAACCTTCAGGTCAGCTGTGCAAACCCAGGTGTGAGGACTCTTCGGGCCAATCAGGCCTCTAATTAGTAACCTAATTAGAGCGCTGCAGCGCAAACCCGCAAACACACCGGCCCTTTGTGGATAAGATTGCCCACCCCAGCGCTATGCCCAAGACCAGAAGGTTGGTGGTTCCAGCCCAGCCTCAGCACGTCTGTGGACCCTTGACTCATAGCTCCCTGGGTGCTGGGCTCAATAAAAAAAGAATAAAAATAAATGGAGATCCTTGACGTAAGGTTCAGGTAAAATGAAGCAAGGTGACATGGTTTACTTTTTTGCGAATTTAACCTAATTTTAAAAAACTGTAATACCTCTGTCAATCAACATTTTGAAAACAAAACAGATTACGGATTTAGTCCGCATTTTTTTGATTGTACAAAAAGATTTCGGTAAGTTGACGGAAATAGAGGGAAAACTTTAATTATACCGTGCGTGTGTGCTCGTCCCCAGAGGGTAACCCCTACCCAGCCTTAACCTTAACCATAAGCAACCAAACAAAACACAAGACTTTTGGTATTTTTAGTTTTCTGATTGCAGTCACAGATTTTGATAAAACTGAGGTTAGAGCATTTTATTACATTATCAGGAAATCTAGTCTCCACAATGTAATAATTAGAAAACCACACGCGTGCACATATATACATACACACATATAAATCCTCAGAGACATGCTGAGCATGATCTGGTCACACATGGGTGCACACACACCCATCCACATACACACGCAGCTAAACACAAACCCTGAACCCACCAAACAAAAACTGATGTATACAAAACAAGGGGAACATAAGGAAAGCAAGACAAACGTAACTGAGAAAAGGTGTACTGCTGCTAAAAAACCTACTTAAGAACTAATCCAAGATCCTAGGCTTTCCTGACAATAAACCCTAAGGCTAAGGTAGACAGATGCTGCTTTAAAAGCTCCACTATTATGGTATGGCGTATCCACAGCCTCAATAACAGTCATTAACGGGAATCACACGGTTCAGTAATCAGGGCAGAGGTGGTTAAAGGTCCAACATACTGTAACCAAAATGCCAACAGTTTACACCTCAGGTAGGAATAGTTTCTGTGCCATTAAGCACGGCTCTTCCGCGAAAATATCATATGAACTGTGTTAATATGTGAAGGACAATCTATGAGAATCGGTCAGAACAAAACGTTAAAAATGAGTCATGAGGAAAGAAAAACGTGAAATAAACATACCTTCTCATTGTCCCTTCTTTTAGAAAGCCTGCTGTATCTGTTAATGGCCACATCGTGGTCTACAAGTGGAAACAAGGCACCTTAGTGACACATCCACAGAGAAAAAGGCAAAACGGCGTCTGTAGCTACTGGGAGCTGTGGGCTTTGCGATTAGAGCTTCCTACAGGAAAGCTACTCACCATTGCTCGCTATCTGGAAGACTTCCTTAAGGGTGAGAATCTCTGTGGGGATAAGAGGAAGATCTCAGGCTAAATCTGACGGTACTGGGCTGTCAGCAGTGTGCAAGTCGGGAGTAAAGGAGCCTTCCTTCTTACCCTTTAAGTCCCTCTCTTTAAACTGGGTGACGGGGAACATCATGGCGTCGGCCAGCTGTGTGGACAGGACTGCATGGCAGGAGCTGAGCTGCGGATCGGGGAGAGATGGCCGGCTGGGTCAGGGTTTCTGACATTGAGCCGAAAGGCAGGAGAGGGAGATGCCGCGACAGGCAGGCCACACGCACCTCATCGATGACTTTCGCAAACTGTTGTAGTGTGGAGCTCATGACCTCGTCATCGCCCCCCAGAGGAAAGCGCTGCAAAAACAGGACAGACACTCATGCTGCGATCCATTTAGCTCAGAGGTCGGAGGTCGGAGCTGGGAATGACGTCACAGCCAAGATAATTGCATTCCAGTACAGCAAGTCAGAAAGTCATTCAGCAATAACAGGTTTCATAAAGCAGAATTTCTCACTTAACTGGACAACTTATCTGATTTAAGGTACCCCAGTTTAAATGGCCTTTATCTTTATTCACTTACATTTAGCCCAGATTACCTTAAATCTGGCAAATGACCTGGCTAATCAAGAATTCCTGTTTTCTGAAACTTAGTTAATTGTTAGCCATTGCTAGCAATATCAGTTGATAACATGTTACGCAGTATTTTGTGCATAAAAACACTGCAGCAACACGACCACAGCGGCTGGACAGTACTGTGTGTATAACCAATTTAATGAGCCACAAATAAGACATAAGTGCTTATAAACAATACAAAACTACTTTAACTTCTGTTGAGAAAAGGCACAGCCATACTGAATTCTCAGGTCAGGGCTGTGTAGTTTCCTCCGACTTCAGGGGGCATACCAGCTGAAATTTTTGACTGGGAAGCCGGAATTTCCGCATTATGAGCTCAAATGGAACACAGCATTAGATCAAATTACACAGATGAAAACTTAATCCGGGCAAACAGCAGCAGGCACAGAAAACGAGCGTTGATGACAATACCGTAATTCACACAGCAATTTAATAAAGTAATTATCATTGAGTCACACATTCAATGGCTATAACCAGTACCTGTTTCTCATAGTCCTTCAGCAGCTTGGAGGTTAGGTGGGTGGCTGCACTGAGCTCATTCTGAAGAGCAGAGAATGACACAGTTATTGAGGGTACTGTGATCATGGATCAAAAGGGTTTTCCCAACAGAGACATTGACAACATCCAACCTTTAAATAAAAAGTCATGAATCTTTTATCAGTTTCAGGTCCTGGAATTTAGTGATAAGCTACCAAGCTGCACACGCTTTCAGGAACCAAAGGGGGCTTCTTACTCACCTGAGCGTCATAGATCCTCTGCATCGCCTGGAAGAGCTGGTGGGTGTAGCTGGAAATGGCTGCTGCATCCTCCTCGAAGACACCCAGCAAGGAGCGCGTCTGGAGAGGAGAGGACAGTGACATGCATAAACAGGAAAGGTAAGGAAAAACAGAGGGAGGCAGGCATGCATCAGCCTGCTGCCCAGGACCACAGGTTCACATCCCAATCATTGGTCTTCTGTTGTACCCTAAGGTCTTCCACCAGCCAGGAAGTAGCACAGTAACCTTGGAGGTTTCACTTTGCAAACTCTGCATCACTGGGGTGAAGATCACAAAGTCTCCGCCTCCTTCCTCCCCGTCCCACTCACTTCCACCAAGTCGTCAAAGTGCTCGGCTCTTTAGCAATGGCCTAAATTTAACTTTGCACTCATGTGATGTGGACCCTTCTTCAAGTAGTAATGTCACTGGATTAACCCTTTTCATTAGTTTATAAAGTTATATAACAGAAACCCCTTCATATACAGCTTTAGATGTCAAATATTGCATTAAAGTTTCACAAAAAAAATAAAATGCTAGGCCTCAAATATAAATAGACAAAACCACAAATATTTTAATTACTAATCTGCAATGTTGCAGTCATGTGAGAATTCTCAGCAGTTTACAAAAAAGATTCTTAGTTGTCTGCATATCTGCCTGTCTTGTGCCTTGGCTGGCCTCCAGTTGGCCTGCAAAGTTAATGGCAAAGTTGTATTGGGACCATGAAGAGAGACATATACATACTTTAATATAAAACTGGCTTCTGCATCTGGATGTTGTTATTGAGACTGGTCAGTCAGAATCTGGCATCTAATTAGTAGTAAAGAAGACTAATTTTGATATATCACTGTCTTCAAAGTATGGAGTGTCCTGTGGTCTGATCTAGTTTTTCAGTCATGTAGCCCACAAAACAAAACTCCAGGACAGAGGCACTTACACACAAACTTCAGGTCACTATTTGGAATTACCACAATTTTGAAGACTACATAATACTACTTAATTCAAAGTAACCCTATAATACTATGGACATTTTTAAGTAGATACACAAAGCAGCAGAAAATTAGCTTCTCCTGCTAGTGGAGCTGCTTAGTAAATTTCAAGGATGCCTGAACAACTACTGTAAAATGTGAATGAGTATAAACAACATCATTCTTTGTAACACTATGCCGAGTTCTTTCTGCAACATCCAACAAAAGGTGACATATCCTTGTGGCATCAAGCTGCTGACATAAAACGCATATATTTAAATTTAAAAGCAGCAGTAACACCCTGATACTTATGTTGAAGTTAAGCTAAGACACAGTTAATGAAACCCATAATGGACATTTTTGAACTGGTTAGCACTGTCAGTAATGCGAAGTGTTCTAGGAAATCCGTTAGATGGTGGAGATATATACGCGACCTTTCTACAAAAATATCGGGTACTGTAATCTTGGTGTGACCATGAACGTGGCTATTACACTATACTAATACCACACTTCGTATCTCCACGTAGAGAACGTTGTCATTTCGGAGCAATATCCTTGTCGAAAGACAGAGATAATGCAGATGTGCACGATTGCATAAAAGAAACGGAAAAGCCCGAAGAAAACCGAGGAGACCGAGGAGACTGCTTCGCATCCCTGCTCGAGCTCACAACCAGTCAAACATCATTCTGGACTATAACGCCACCGAGTGATTTTTCACAACGTATTTGGTTCAGCTCATACATAATAATAGCCGTAAATATACACTCTGTAGCAATTAAGACGCGGTTTGCATAAAATAAACGCAGAAGCGATTTGACAAGAAAGGCAGCATTCTGTTGGTGCGCTGATACCACCCTGTCCTGCCTGTAAATATCACTGGAACGAAGGGTCCAGCCCGGCCACTTATGCGAGTTACCGACCAGTTAACCAATATTTATCCTTCGGGTAACTGTCCGCTGGAAGCGAATGGAATAATGGGTAGGTCTGACACGTTGTTATGTTAGCTAATAAGCTAAAGTCTACGGTGTGCAGGGCACAAAGACCCGCTGTGTGGAGTTAACCATTTAGCAACAAACAAAACGCCCATCAAATACCTGAGGACTGTCTTCCAATGTCTCCTCTATTGGTAGTTTGTCAATGCCAGGCATGTCCTTAAAGATAACCAGCTAGCAAACGAAGCCACAAAACTAAAATGATACAATAACAATGGGCGATGATCACAGAATGCAACAGCTCCCACGGATGCACAACACCACAACCCAGCCCTTCCCAACATACGGAAGTCCCGCCGTCCTACTTGTGATTGGACAAAATTAGACGTTCGTGGTCTATTTCTGTCACCTGATTAGTCTAACCGCATGTCATTTACAGAAAGGAAACAATCCATTTTGGCTCTTAGTGAGCTCCGTTCTATCACGTGTCATCGGGTTAATGGAGACGGATGTGGTGGCGCCTCCTCTTTAAATGAAATAGACGCATAAGTTAGTTTGCATACAATAATGTGAGGTAACGCGATTTTATTTCTATTTTTTTTCTTCATTTTTAAAAATGAATTAGAGGTTGTACTTTGGCAATACAGGTAGCCAGTATCGCCTTGGGAACAGAAATGAAGCTGGAGGGTGATTAATCAGCTTTTGCGAATCCGTCGACTTCTTCCAACTTTGATTAGCTGGCTGGCGTGAGATTTTGAATTCGAGACAAGTCTGCGCACTCATTTACATGTATGTTACAGTTTTATCACTTCGTAAATATGGTTCGCAAACTACAACAACGGTTTTTATGTTGCTGATTTTCGGTTTATAATGGAA
This sequence comes from Petrocephalus microphthalmus, assembly GCA_026774405.1. Lineage (NCBI taxonomy): Eukaryota > Metazoa > Chordata > Actinopteri > Osteoglossiformes > Mormyridae > Petrocephalus > Petrocephalus microphthalmus. The sequence continues at coordinate 7,434,007 of JAODKK010000123.1, read as the reverse complement.
TAATATAGATTAGCTATACGATTTCTTGTATGAGTGTGAGAGTCAGAAAGCGTGACACGCCAGATGAATGAGAGTTGGCAACCCTGTTGCCAATACATTCTTCAAGCAACCAAAGATTCGATCACTCCTGAGCGTCACCAGATGGTGGTGACAGAAATTAAACAAACTGCAGTGGCAGACAATGGAAGACCTCAGTTCACATAACAACGAGGTGGCCTGGACCATATTGTGTAATAGATCATGAACTATTCATGTGCAAGTTGAAAAGGAAACAGGAGGCCACAAGACATCCAAGGACTGACCTGTAGAATATATTCGCGACTTTCAAAAAAGACATTAAAAATCAATTCATACTGTAGTACTGGACCGATTTAATAGAGAACCAAAAGAACTGTGGATGGAATTCAAAGAAATCATTCACAAGGAGTCAAAGTAATGAAAGTGTATAACAGCTGGACAAAGAAGAAACGAGAGAAGAAGAGTATTGATACTTTTGGCCCAAACACTAAGACAGAATGTTCTGGAGGAACCCCATCTATCTGGTCACCAGTACTCAACAGTTGAGGGCACCTAATGGTAATAAGTGCGATCTCTGGGAATATTCACATTTGAAAATAATTCAGCAGTAAGAGTTAAATTCTGTACCAAGGCTAATCCAGTAACATCCAGTGTGTTTAATCTGTTTTAATAGTTCGACAAATTGTATTAAAGGCTTTCATTTTTAAATAAAAAAACATGTACTTACCAGTTACATTTCTATGTTGTCTACATGGGTTCATACTGTCATCTAGACAAGGATATGTCACCTTTTGTTGGATGTTGCAGAAAGAACTCAGCATAGTGTTACAAAGAATGATGTTTTTTATACTCTTAAAAGGGACTGTGCTTATCATCCATGGATAACAAAATGTAACAGAACAAGAAAGACGTAAGATTCCATCAGAAGTTAAGATATTTATTAGTTTGAAACAGTACACAACTTGTATCAAATAATATTGATTCATTTCTACCTCCGTCTGGCCTAATAAATTAGTGTCACTTGCCTAGTGTCACATGCCTAAAGTGCATAAGATGTACAGAATCATGTATAAAATTACACAGAATAATATTAAATGGCCTGCACCTAATCTATTATCTTCAAGTGATGTGAAATTATCATGTCAGTTGTCTTTTCTAAGTAAAGCAAATCAGTAATAAAAATGGCAGCCAAGGTTTTTGCCTTCTAGGACCAACAGCATCTCATGGCTACACCTATGTTAAAGTAGAAAATATTCTGTAACCATTCAGACTCATACAAAACAAACAGAATATTAGCTTCCAACAAGACTTTTCAAATCCCTCGTCTACAATGCGAATGTAAAGCGTTTAGGAGGCTTTGACCTCGGCCACCTTCAGCTATGTTTCATACTGGCTGCATTAAAGGTAGCAGGCATAATCCACCTTCCCATGGACATGCAGTGGAGTCAGATTGAACCTTCCCATGGACATGCAGAGGAGTCAGATTGGACAAGCTCCCTCATCACCTCTGATCCTTCAGGGTGCCCAGGCCATACAGGTCGTACTCCTGGTACTGGATATAGCCCTTGAGGCTGTTGGGCAGAGGGAGGAAGTTCATGAAGATGGGTGCCCTCAGCCGCAGCTTTCCCAGGCAGTCCCGGATCTTCAGGCGGCACAGGTGCTTCAGACAGCGTGCGTTTTCTGCAAGACGAAACACCCGTGCTTCAGCTCGGCAGCATCGAGACATCCCGTGCCGCCTGTGCGCTACATGATCGGCGTGTGTTGTCAAGCTGCTGTGGTAATCATCAATTACACTCCATTTCCTGTCATCCTAGCCCTACGACGCTCTTGGGAAGTGCACCTTTGCTCGTTATTGCATTTTTCTTTGTCTCTGTGTAAGTCATAGATGACAGTTGTTTTGCACCATGGGAAGTGTTCTAGAACAGCATTTCTCAGCTCCTTGGGCACCCATAGCCGGTCCATGTTTTTGCTCATTCCCTGCCTGATAAGGAGCTGGAAGGAAGCAAAAATGTGGACTGTCTGGGGGTTCCTGAGGACCAGGTTGAGAAACATTGTTCTAGAATAACTGTGGTGTAGCTCAGTGGGCTATAGATGTGTTACCTTGCCCGGAAGGTCATGGGTTTGTATCTTGTGCCCAATAGAGTAATCATATAATTCTTTTACCCTTGTGCGATGCCCTTAACTCCAACTGCCCCATGGGTGCTGGATGCTGACTCACCCTGCTCTTTGAGCTAAAATTTCACACATATCATAAATAGCCTAATATGAACTGCAGAGAGGGATTTTAGTTTTTTTACCTAGCTAAGTACACAGACAGTCTACAACCATCTAGATTTCTTTGTGTACCCTCATGTGTGGATAATGGAGTGGTATCATGCAATATTCCTGTTCTTGCAACCTGGATTAATCTCCTTGCTTATTAAGAAGAAAATGATCATGGCAAAGGTCAAACTTCCATTGTCCCCTGTTACTCTGATGGTGAAAACCTAGAAGTACCTTGGGTTGCACTTAGACAGCAGACTAGTAGGAGGCCTGACATGGTGCCTGTGCATAAGGAGGGTCTGTCAGTCTATGTTCCGGCTGCTCTCCCGGCTCACCTTGAATCCTGCATATGTCTGGCCATTGCTTCTGTTCCATCAGGGCAGCTTTCAGCTTAGAGCAGAATTGGACGTGGTCAACATAGTCCAAGAGGATGCGCACCACGAGGCCAGAGATGTCCCTCAACCAGTAGACTGTAATGACTTCGCAGAACTGTGGAGAAAGAGATGGTGACACACAGGCCCTTTGTCAGAGCTCACTAATTCCAACTAATTTGGAATAAGCAACTAATCCCACATTCCCTCGCTGTACAGTATCCAGAACTGCTCCATAGGGGTGAGCACAAATTACACACCTTCTGTCATGTGCAAGCTTCCACTACTTGCTTTTTCACAATCTATGGATTGCAGGCCTTCATCAACAGTAGGTGTCTCAGTAGAGGGATGAAAAGAATTGAAACCCTGCCATCTAATTCAAGAGGGCATCCTCTCCAAAAACAGATAATAAACCCAAATGACCTCTCCTATACACATCTCACTTTGACCAGTGTATCACTGGGGATGTTTAACCCAGCAACATGTTTCAAATGTATGCAGATGAGAGATGGATCTTACCATCTATATCAGATTCCAAATTATGGCCTGTAGTCGGCAAGATTTCTTAATGCTTCTTAATGAGCAAGACTGAGTGACCCAGGAAAATGAACATCTGGGGACTCCTGCCCTACCATGGTGTCCTTAATGATTGAGGGGGTCCAGCCCTCGTAGTCACGGGGCACGTGAGAGCCCTGGCCGTAGGGGCAGTCGAAGCAGCGCTGGGCGTCGTAGCCGTAATTGAGCAGCATGCGGAGCATGACCTCATCTTTGAGGGCGTACTGCAGGGCGGAGGGGAAGTGCATGGCGTTGATGCGTGAGTAGTAGTTGACGTTGGCGCCATAGCGCAGCAGGAGGTTGATGAGCTCATAGTTGCCAAGCCGCACTGCCACCTGCAGGCACTTGACAGGGTCCTGGTTGGGCATGGCACCGGCCTCCAGGAGCAGCCGCGTGGAGCGTATGTCGTCGTTGGAGACGGCAAAGAAGAGGGCCGAGCGGCGCTCGTCGTCATAGTTACGGCGCACGCGTGGGTGCAGCATGAAGTTGACGTCGTAGCCCGCTTTGAGCAGCATCTCCAGGCACTGCGGGTGCCCTCCGGCCGCCGCCGAGTGCAGCGGACTAATCCCACTCTCCTTCACCGCCTCTCGCGAGGTGACGGGGATCAGACGCTCCAGCGCCCTGCCGTATTCGGGACAGAGAGAATAGCGGGTCTGTTGGCAGGTGAAGCCTAGCCAGAAGCTAGCGAGCGGAGACTTTAATTAGATTTAATCACAGGCGACCCTAGTCTGTCTAATTAGTGTCACTTGCCTGGTTCAGATCTTCAGAATCCCTTTGGCAAATATGCTACAGTAGGTCAACTAGTGAAGTGTAACGCTAAGCAGTGGCTAAAACTGGAAATTATGTCTGTCCCAGGAATTAAAGGAAGCTTTATTTGCCGTTTGTATACTGGAATGAGCTTCTCCACGTATCTTGATTTCCTTTTTTAACATACACACACACACACACACACACAATATGGACAAAAGCATTGGGACACCTGGCCATTACACCTACAGGAACTTTTATAGCATCCCATTCTATGTCAATAGGCATCGATATGGAGTTGGTCCCTCCTTTGCAGCTGTAACAGCTGCCACTCTTCTAGGCAGAAGCCTTTCCACATGATTCCACATGATTTTGGAGTGTGGCTATGGGAATTTTTGGCCATTAATCCAGATGAGCATTGGTGAGGTCAGACACTGATGTTGGACGTGAAGGCCTGGCTCACTATTTCCGGTCTAATTCATCCCAAAGGTGTTTGATGGAATTGTGCGGGCCAGTCAAATTCTTCCACAGCAAACCCACCTAACCATGTTATGGACCTTGCTTTGTGCACTGGGGCACAGTCATGTTGGAACAGGAAGGGGTCATCCCCAAACTGTTCCCACAAAACAAAAAATGTTTTGGTTTACTGAAGCATTAAGAGTTATTTTCACTGGAACTAAGGGGCCTAGCCCAACCCCTGAAAAACGACCCACACCATAATCCCTCCTCCACCAAACTTAACAGGTGGCAGTTGACCAAACTTTACAGTTCAGTCAGGCAGGTAACGTAACCCAGAATCTTCCATAAAACTTCCTAATAGGGAAGCATGATTCGTCACTCCACAGAACATGTTTACACTGATCCAGTCCAGTGGTGGCGTGCTTTACACCACTCCATCTGACACTTGGCATTGACCTTGGTAATGTGAGGCCTGCATGCAGCTGCTCGGCCACAGTTTTTGTGCTGAGGTTAACGCCAGAGGGAGTTTGGAACTCTGCAGTTATTGAATCAACAGAGCACTGGCAATTTTTACACACTATATGCCTCAGCACTTCACAACCTCGCTGTGTTACTCTACATGGTCTGCCACTTGGCGGAGTTTCTGTTGATCCTAAAACCATTTATGGTTGACCATGGGATATCTAGCAGGGAAGAGAACTGATTGCAAAGGTGGCATCTTATGACAGTACCGTGCTAGTATTCACTGAGCACTTCAGAATGACCCATTCTTTCACAAATGTTTGCACACCTGACTGCATGCCTGGGTGCTTAATTTTATGCACCTGTGGCAATGGGTCTGAATGAAACACCTGAATTCAATGATTAAGAGGTGTGTCCCAGTACTTTCGTCTATATAATGTGTGTGTATATGGGGCTGTCAAAACTAACATTTTAATCGTTGCGATTAATTTAAAATATTTTACGTGTTAAAATAAATTAACCCAATTAACGCAGTCACCTTTTGTTTACTTCCTGTGTGGGAGCTGACCTATGACACAGATGTCCCGAAACTCATCCTAGCCAAAGAAAATAGAACTTGGCAGGCGACATTATCGTGAAGTGCATTATGGGGCAGAACCCCCATATTGTGTAGAACTAAAATTAACCAGCAGGCTCATCTCAGTGTTATTCATTGTGCTGCGCGCTGTTTGTAAGCATGTTTAAAGTTTGACAGAAAGAAAAGGGGACTGCAGAGAGACAAACAGGAATACTCGTTCTGCGAGGAAGCAGAGCCACTCACAGGAGGTGCCCACGGTGCGCCACGCGATGGATCGGGAGGTGTCCCGTGTGCTTTGGGACATCGGCGTCAGCGCCATACTCCAGCAGCAGGGAGATGATGTCGGGATTCCCTGAGGCGGCTGCTTCAAACAGGATGGTGGCCGAGTCCATGGCCTGGGACTCCACGTCGGCACCTGGGAGAGGCTGCAGCTTAGTGATGGGGGAATGTTCCGGATTCACGAACGTCCCGCATCAGAATCAAACCTGCCAAATCGCTGCATAAGCTGCTGTCTACAAACCGCATTATTGCTTAATTTTATTACTTTATTAGCTTTATTCGTTTAAAAAAGTGACATTTTTATTGGCAGTGTGTGGCCCTGTGGATTAGAACTATGTGACTGGAAGCTCTACTGGTTCAAATCCCAGACTGATTTCATTGTTGGGCACCTGAGCAAGACCCTTAACCCCCAATGGCTCCAGGGACTGTCTCACCCTGATTTCTCAAATGTACTTCACTTTGGACAAACACGTCTGCTAAATAACTGCAATGAAGGAAACTGTATTGCAGAATATATAACTGATTTATCCTATTAAATATGGGTGCATGCCTTGTGCTTCCTGGGATAGACTACAGGCTCACTGTCACCCTACAGGATGAGAAAAATTAGTTGATGCATCAATATGACTGGCATAATTAAATTACTTAACAAATCTGGAACAATCAAATCAAACGCAGGACGTGAAGGGGAAAGAAATCTACTAATACCTTTCTGAACAAGGGTCTGAACGATCTCGTAGTGTCCATACTGAGCTGCCAGTGCAAGCGGCGTGAGCCCGTATTCACTCCGTGGGTCGGGGTCAGCGCCGGACTGCAGCAGCAGATCCACAAAGTTGGTGGCTCCGAGGCGGGCAGCCTCGTGGAGCGGCTTCCTGCGGTGCGCCACCTCCTGGTTCACATTGGCATTAAAGCGGATCAGGAGTGACGCCATGTCGTACTGGTTGTGCTTTATAGCTACAGTGCGGGAAGACAAACATCACGTTAAACGTCCGTGGCAGGAGAACTGCCGGAATGCACGAGAGGGATCTTCACTGCACAGTTAAGGACCGTCTGCTCAACCTGCGGCTAGAGGCGAGTCTTCCTCTTCATCTCGTGAATCTGGCTTCGAGCCATTCTGCAGCAGGAAGGTGGCGTTGGCCCGTAGGCCTTTCTCCACAGCCAAGAAGAGGGGTGTCTTCCCCTGGATTGTACGGGAATGCCCCGCCCCCTGAGGAGAGGCTGGGGAAGTGATGTCACTGCATGTCAGGCTGCATCCCAACATGTCACCATAATATACAGCAGGGGTAAACAGTGTCATCCTCGACAGGCCAGGTGCTTAGCCAGATAATTTGTTGTATTTAAGGTAGTCTGTAGTCACATTAGTCTAAATGCAAGTGAACCAATGGCAAAGTCCATTTAAGCTGTACCCTAAATCCGACTAGTTATGCAGCTAAGCCAGGGATCCAGCTTCATGATACAGGCCCCTGGGCACATGTGATAGCCAAGTTCAGAAAACACAGCTAGTGTACCCACAAGCCAAGTGCTTAAGATGAGTTACAATAATTAAAGGAGTAATTGTACAAATGGATGAATTGTACACTTTATTTATTTAGCTGATTCTTTTATCCAAAGCAACATACAAATGTTTATTTTAAGAAAGTAGGGTCAGCTGGTCCCTGGAGCAATTGGGGGTGATGGGCCCAACTGTAAACTGACTCTGCCATCCCTGGAGATTTGAACTAATGACCTTCTAATCATGGGCACGGTGTCAGAAAACCACTGAGCCACACAATTCTACATTATTAGCCATGTAAAATGCTGATAGCAATGTAAAACAGCTCAAGTTCCAATAGGGGAGCCCCTCACAACACCAGCCGGGGCTGCAGGCATGTAACATGCTCCCTAATTGGTCACCAGGTAAGAACAGACCTGAAAAAGTGATCTCCAGGATGGTCTTGTTGCTCTGGACCGCAGCCGCGTGCAGCGGGGTCCATCCCTCACTGTCTGCCTCCAAGAAAGCGTGCCGGTAGGAGGCAAGCTTCTGCAGGGCCTTTTCGTCACCTTGGCGACAGGGAACGTGGGAAAAAAAAACAAAAGTAGGTATGTGGGTACATAGAAATTGAAACTAAGTGTAGCATGGTGCTAAGGGCAGTGACCATGTGACCCTATCAGTGCTGACCCTGAATTGCCTGAGTAAAATATTGCGGGGTGGTGCTCGGCTCGGCTCAGTGAGTTAGGGTTCTGTGCCCATAGTTAGAAAGTTGTTGGTTCCAGTCACTGAGTTGGAAGAGTAATTTTACCCCAGTTGACTGTCTCAGTCTGCATTCTCAACTGTAAGTAGCTTTGGATAAAAACATCTGTTGATTAAAATGTAAATATTCATCTGTATCAGTGTGTTTTATAATGATTAATGGTTACATCTCTGAAACTGTTACGTCTGGCCTTTCTTTCTCCATATTACAGGTAACAGTGAGCTGGGTATATTTAATGAATATCTTCAGACGGTCATGAGAAAGCACAGAACGACTCACCTGATTTGATGGCTGCAAAAACCTTCTCATTTTCCGGGCTGTTTTCGGGGACCCTGTGGAATGAGACAGTACAGCTTACCAGCGCAGTGCTCCTAATGGGGGAATACTGTGTTAGGGGCGTACCCGCAGTCCTCAGGTGGTGGGTCCTCACAATGGCCAGGTCTTCCGCACTCAAGCAGGCTCTGTTCGATCATGTACTGAAGGTCCACGTCCTCCTCCTCCTCTTCCTCATTTTCTGACAGGGAGAAATCCACGTCCATCTCCTTCCCAGCTACAGAGCAAAGTGATTTCCAAGATCAAAGGGTCTGCCTCAATAGTGACCCCTTCAGTTTCAGACAACGGTGAAAGCACAACAACCGGATCCCTTATTCAGTCCCAATCGGCGTGACAACAACAAGGTGTCTCCACGTCTTTCTTGCAAGTAAGCATCCCAGCTTCCGTCTTCCACGTTACGTAATGCAGCTCACGTAAAATAAGTGCATTAAACTGAAAGGATGGCTGACACTGCACAATACGGTACACAGGCGATTACTCCAGGCTGATCACATGACCGTGTCTAAAATAGCAGCCAAACAGAAAGGATCAAATACCACAGAGTCAGTATCGACGCAGCAGCATGACATTAATAACCATGTGCAGTTGTGCTGCAGTATATTCTAATGACAGATGTTTGATACATATTTATGACTGAATTCTTAACACAAAGCAATGCAAACTGCTTAAAATAAACAGGAGAGTGTCAGACAGTGTTCCGGATGTCACAGGGACACCCCGCTGTTTTCCCATTGATAATGTCACAGTTTATTGGAATTCCACCGATGTTTGATTTTTTCTTACAAATTCAGTAGTTTTGTTTTACTCTGTCTTCATGGCCTTTTTTTGGGGGGGGGTATCAGTTTTTCCATAGGAAGCTACTTTTAGTATCAGCCGACTATAAATATCTGGTCATGGGATAGTGCCTACCCCCAGGTCTGCCCCCCGGACTGGATCTGTCTGCCCTGCATGCCACCTGCAAGCAGACAGACAAGGAGCATCCGCCAGGAGGTCAGGTGTGCTTCTGTGGAGCAGGTTCTTCCATGTGAACATTTAAGACAACCTAATTATTTTCCAGAAAGTAGTTCCTCTGAAAGGTGTATTTGAACTACAAAAGAAGAAGTGGTCACATTGTAAACAGCTAAGCAAACGATAATTATCCTATATACTGCAATACTGGCCCAGGCTTGCCAGCTCTCACGCATCTGTCATAATATTCAGGCTTTCAGACTCTCCCACTAGAAATCATATGGTAAATCTATATAATTCCATTATAAACCTAAAGCTACACCAAAGGTGTTGGGGGTATTTGGGAACCCTACAGGCTATATACAAGGTAATAAAGCTGTAATATGCATGTAACTGAGTCTGCAGACTTGTCTCAAATTGAAAATCTGGCAACCCTGCCAATAAGAAATATAAATTTCATTACCAATAATAAACAAACTGTCTTGTAAAATATGAATAGCTGTTAAAACAAATT
>JAODKK010000123.1:7388311-7417310 GCA_026774405.1 Petrocephalus microphthalmus | reverse complement strand
GTGAATACAGCACTCTACCTCTTATGGGACTTGAACCCATGACTTTCTGTAAATGATCACATATCCCTCAGCCATTTAGTTCCACACCACCCCTTATGTCAAGGGTGTTTGGAATGGGTTAACCCCCCATAATTTTATTTATTACCATTTCGATTGTCCACTTACTGAAGCTGATGTATTTGAAGAAAAAGGCACTCTGCCCGGCACCCTTGGTTTATAAGGTTGCTAGTAGGATCACGTTCTTAGCATCCAGCTGCAGCACTGATAGTGTAGAACAGGCCATAGTAGTGTAACCACAAGAAGCACTCCTCACTGAGATCATGCAAAAATTTACAGCTCTATGGAGGATTAAACAAAATGTGTTGGACAGAAACATGTGACATGCAGCCTAGTACGAGGAACGACAGCATTGTTTCGGGTTCACAGTGGAGAACATCTGGATGGAAGATTTTACTCATTACATGTTTAACTGGCACACTGCACCCTAATCAATGACAGCTTAAAGAAAAATTTGGCAATTATCCACATAACAGCATCACCTTTGTGGCTGTAAGCTTGGAAAGCACCCCTCTTTCTACCTTTGGGTTTCTTCTCAGTCCAAAGACATAAGCGAACCAGTATCTCTAAACCACCCTGCTCCCAGGGGTGCCTTGTGAGGAGCTGTCATTTCATTCAGATGAACTGGCTTTCACACGTGCTGCCAACCTACATTGTCAAACAGTTCTAAGCAATCACCAGAGGTTAGCCTTAAATGTGACAGTATATCCAGAGGTGGCAAGCTACAAATAAGCAAGAGAACACCAGCAAGCAAGCAAACTGCCTAGAAATTTCAGAACACTATCTTCTAGCACAACAAGCATGCTGAAATTTGAGAGCCAAAACAGAACAATGTATACATTGTTGCAGACAACAATGAATTACCCAAAGTAACCAAATCGAATATGACTTGCGCTACGCTTCAGTCAAGATCAGACATGCAAACACAAAAAATACATTCAGTGAACAGAGTTGGAAAGTGTTTTATTGATTTCTAGGTCTGTCCATTTTATGATCTGGGTCTCTCTTTCTTGCCTTTGTAGAGGGCCAGGAGGGACACATTGGCCACCTTGACCACCTTGAAGCGCACACCGGGAATGTCACCCACGGCATGGCCCTTACGACCGAATCCTGCCACCAGAACTTCGTCGTTCTCCTGGAGAGAGAGGCATACATTCAGTGAGCAACAGCATGGGACAGTGTTAATGGGTTAGGTTAATTACAATTTGCCTGTGGAATATAAACATCCTTAAATGTCCAGGCGAATCACTAACTTTAAACCGACTAATAATTCCCATGTCCTAAACAGAATATGCGCTGAAATTAAGATCAGTAACAATCAAAGCAAACAGTGCAAACAATCATCCCAGCAGCCCAGCACTGACCTCAATGAAGTTCAGACAGCCGTCATTGGGAACAAAGGCAGTGATCTTCTTGCCGTTCTTGATAAGCTGGACTCTTACACACTTTCTGATAGCAGAATTTGGCTGTTTAGCTTCAACCCCTCTATAAAGAAAAAACAAAACATTAAACATCTGCGGGAAACCAATTAGTATCTACACTTAGATATCAAAAGATGCAGTACAACTCTGAATTTATACAAGAAATAGAAAATTAACATTTCTCCATATACGAAACTAAATAGATTTTTGTCCCAATTTCTGGATTCTATTTTTAAGTACAGTTGACAATTTCAAGGCACATCAAAATAAAGCACAGTAACTACAGTGGGTCAGTTACAATTAAATTTATTTTAAAGGTCCAACAAACACACAACAAAAGACTGTTTACACTTACACTTTCTCAAGGACGATTCCCTTTGCGTGGGAAGCTCCTCCAAAGGGGTTAGCCTTGAGGGCAGTGCCCAGATGAGCCTTCTTGTACTGCTTGTCGTGCCATTTCTGCTCACGCCGGTGGTTACGCAGTTTCCTGGCTGTACGCAGACCGCGACACTTGCCTGTGGAAAGGCCGCAGTCAGTAAACAGGAAGAAGGCTCACAGGTATAAAAACCATTCATAGCCACTGAGTATTCACCTGTTTGCATATCAATTGAATACAGCACAGATTCCACACTGAAGGAGATTGGTAGGTACCAATTAAGTTGGAGAATGGCTCATACTGCCATGGTATACAGCAGCACTAATACTTAGGCAATAAAAACTGTTACTCAAAGACAAGGATTTATGTATATATTAGACACGTGAATACATTTATACAAAACTAAAGCAATTCAGCCAGGGGTGGTACCCGAGACACTAGGTAGTATATCGGCTGAAGGTGTAATTCTGATCGTATGAATAAATCAAGCAAAAAAAAAATGCACGCTGTATTTTCCATAAACGGCCAATGAAATCTAAACTGTTCCATAAAATTATGGAAAAGGGCCCAATGGGCAGCTGAAGATTGCGTGGACTGTAATTGTTTTATAAGGCTAAAAGCGCAGTAAAACACTACTAGATTCCTTACGGTAAATATTTTTAGCGTATTTCTTGAATACGAATGTACATTTAAAACTGCATAGTACATTTCTACGTTTACAAGCCATCAGATTTTGGACGACGCGAGCCACCGCCATAAGATGGACAAACTACGTGAGGCGATAATATCAGCTACTGTAGCACTTTTCGACGGGCTATAAAGCGTACTTTTATTGAATTATGCAAGATGTATTTTAATTCGGTAAATTCGCCGAACATCGGTTAAAACACTATGACATGCAGCAGACGGTGTCAGCACGGCAGGGCTAGAAATGAAAGGCCGCGGTCTGCCAGCGGCATGGTCGCTCGCCACGCTTTCAAAGTATCTTATTTCAGACCCACGCCAAATTGTTATTCCGCTGTGCGACACTAAAAACAAGTATATCGGTGTTTAAGTTTCATTACAATCCGCAGCAGTCGAGAAAGAAACGATTTTAACAAATAAATTTGTATAAAAAAGGACCATACCCATCTTTTTCGCCTCAGAGACCAAGCAGGAAAGAACGATCCCAGCAGCCGCTGCGGCGAAGTCTTGTTTCAGGACCCAGGGACGATTAAGTGTGGCTGCCTATTTACTTATGTAAAATATATATACATATATATTGAAAACAACTCAAATTATACGATGTCTATTTTTGAATTAGTGAAATATTTTTAAATTATTAATGGCTATCGTGTGATACATTGGTTGTGCCCGGACTAAAAAGGTGTCCGGTATTATGCCTGAAGAAAATAAAACCCGGAAGTCAGTCCACCTACACGTAACGGCCCTCCATTTATTAAAGTAACGTCCGTGATGGCTGAGTCTTTGTAACGTGATTATAACAATATCACAATGTTAAGATAATTTGTAAAACAATTCTCGCAACTGAAATCAATCAAATTGTCTAAACTGGATATACTGCAAAAATTGAAAAATTATATCGAATGTAAACGTTTTGGTTTGCAAAATTATAATCACGCACATGACAATTTGTAATTTTCATTTAATTGTCGGGGGTTTATAATTAGTAATGTTATTAGTTTTATAAAACAATTGCTTTATAGAAAAATACATTTTATTTTACAAGGATGCACTAAAATATATGATATGCCTGATTCTGAGCTATTAAATAAACTTTGGGGGAAAAAAAAACAAAAAACGATTGTTCAAAACCGGCTGTGTCTAATTAATTGGAAATGATTATGGGGTTCGTCAGACATGGTTAAGAACTTCTTTAAATTTTTTTGGTCCGCTTAATCATCACACGCTAGGCACCAAATACCGAATAAATTCCTGGAAATCTGTAGTCGTCTGAGTCTCTCACGATTAAGGGCATAATACCAAACCCATCTCACAATGGAAATGAAAACGCACGATTTAAATTGCTGCCCTCGGTGTACATCATTCGCTTTTGGAGATTAACGGTGTGTTTTTTTAATAATAAGATCATTTTTGAAGATCCCTTTAAATGCTGATTGCACTGTGCGTATGGCGTATTCAAATTACTTAGTTTTTTTATAAGTCATTGAGAATTTTAAGTATCAACCCTCCCCACCAGCGCATCTGCTAAATGTGCTACCCGTGGTGTCTCCGTGTCGGTAATGCCTGCATTACCGTCGCCCCTTATCTAGCCGGGATTACTCCTTTGTCTTCATTGACTGTGCGTGCGAACTGTGAAAATACCAAAGGATGGCAAATGCGTCGATAGGCCAGAATTAACCACAATTTTTCCAATTTCATTGTTGCACTCCCTTTAAAGTTTAATTATTTAGTTTGATCAATATTAAATTGTCTTGCACCTAACGATTAACTGTCGGTCTAATGTGAACGATACTCAACGGTTTAAAGGTAACAAGCAGTCTTAATTACTTCTGTTTTGCATATTACATCTTACTCAGGGTCTTTAAACCGCACTCACTTATTAATTTGAACTGATGGAATAAAACGTTTTTAGTGTGTGACTGTAAAACGTGCAACTTAAAATAATACTAAATATACCTAAAATTACAGTTATGATCTATCAAAACGTTATGCTTTATGCTTTTAAGTGGTACAACAATAATTATTATTATTGTTATCATTATTGTACACGTCTGGATTTATTAATGGCAGACTGTGTGTGGGAGGCGATATCTTTCAACCTCCTAGTAAAAATATCTGTTAATTAGATTAATATAAAAGGTAAATAGTCTGTAGAAAGCAAAGGACGTCACTCCTCTGTTTTTATGTCTGTTTCCTAATATGTATATTATACTCAGACGTGTATATTATACACATCAGACGTTGTGGGCAACTGCAGGGCTTTTCTGCAGATAGAATATATCTCTCGTGTATAATTCCAGTTATCGTGGAAGTACACCGTAACGTTGGGTCACATCAGTTTCTGTCCCCGTCTTAAATGGCACAGTCCTATAGAACAAAGGAATTTGATATGCCTGATAATTGGCTTAGCATTTAGGAGTATGTGCTCTTTAAAATAGGCATTTGCAGAAGCTAGGTTTTATTTCTCATGTGCCAGTATCTTGGCTTGTGTGTGGTGTGTGTGGGGGTGAATGTGTGACAGAGAGAAAGAGAGAGGGAGGGAAGGAGAAAGAGGGGGGGGGGGCAGAGAGAGAGGAGGGTGTGACCATGACACATGATTATCTTCCTTTTGCGTGTCCATTGGTCGCTGTTACTGCCAGTCAGTGATCTCAGGTTTCGGCTCTGTTATCAAAGCAGATTATGAAGCAGCCTTCTGCTGGGGCAGGTTCCTCTGGTCGTCTCCATGGCAAAACACAAGATATTTCTGTTTTATATGGTACACCTTCTTCCCCTTGAGCTCGCATTGTCCTTTGACCAAGTGCCTGCATCTGTGGAAAATAGGTGAGTAGGATGATTTGAGGTGCTGGTGTGGGAATCAGAGGGGGATGCTGGACGGGCAGGGTGGCGTGAGCTCCGGCTCTGTGCGTGTGAGGGACCTCGGGAAACAAACAAAAGAACAAAGTACTGTGGAAAAATGCATGTCTGGGGCTGGAGGGGGGGGGGCATCTCCTATGGAATGCCAGCCAGCCGGCGCTCGTGAAGCCTCCTGTGTTTATTTCACTCACATTTATTTCTCCATCTGGATTCTCCTGTAACTCTGGAAAATTTAGGCAAGGCTGTCAATGAAACCCAGGAGAAAATCCATCAGTGTAGCTGAGTGGGAATCAGCTTGCTGATCCATTTGCGTG
Organism: Petrocephalus microphthalmus; assembly: GCA_026774405.1. Lineage (NCBI taxonomy): Eukaryota > Metazoa > Chordata > Actinopteri > Osteoglossiformes > Mormyridae > Petrocephalus > Petrocephalus microphthalmus. Next base: position 7,411,605 of record JAODKK010000123.1, on the reverse strand, counting down.
CTACAAGGTGGAGGGGCGGCGTTGGGATGCGCTGCATTCTTTTTGGGTACCTTGCACCCATGCTGCTTGAAATGAGCTGTAGGAACGCTTACTCTTAAAATGCAAGCCTCTGTCATGTTAGATGCCCGTTTAACCTGGAAATAGTATCACAGCTACTGTTTTAGACACAGCATAAATGATAACAGAGAAGCATATCATTTGTTCTTATACGTCACATGCTGGTAAAACAATATATTATGCAAAAGTTTTAATATTATACATGAGGATTTTAAAAGCCATTATTTTTAAATTGTACAGTTAATCTTATTATGAAAACAGAAGTGTTTTTAAATGCTTTTTGGAAAGAAAAAGTATTTTTTAAAGATGCAAAACAATGCATGAAATGAATGCGAATGTAAACATCATTTCCATGCATTATCTTTTTGACATATCTAAATATATTCCTAAAAATGTGGTGCAATATTAGAAATATAACATCTTGAGGTATTTCAGGATACTTTAACTACAGGGGAAAATGCTGTGAACCAATTAATAACATGTTAATCAACTAAACTGGCACACTTCAAATTGCAAGTTTGGAAGAATATTATCTGAAAAATCCTTTAAATTTATATAACGTATATAAATTAGTTTCCATTTTTACAATATAATCTGTTTTGCAGCTATATGCAAAGCTTTGACTTGTTTTTAAATAAATTTGAGGCAGAAATGATCATTGTTGTTAATTTCTACCCTTATTTTCTCTTTACTCCTGTTCTGTTCCGTGGGTGCATCTGCCTGGAGTTTGGTGAAACATCGAAGCTAAATAAAGCTTATTTTCATTCTCTCATGGCAGTTAACATTGTTCTTCTGTATTGTTCCTCTATATTGGACACTGAAGAAATGCATGCCCTTGCTTAATCTAATTATAAATGTAGTGTTTAGAAATTTTGAAAGAGATATAAATATCTGAACTACTAATTTGACCATAAAATAAAACATTTCAGCTCAATTTTTGCAAACCTTCCAAACGACGATCAGCAGTTTGACCTTAACCTGAATTTGCCCCAGATGTTCTACCTTTTTTTCCAAGCTACAATTTTGACCAATCAGATAGCAGAGGATGCCTCAGAAACAAAGACAAAGGCCCCCATCTGAGCTGCCTTCAATATTGCCATCTTGCTACGTGTATCAAAATAATATATCTAATATCAGTCTAATATAATTACTAAGACTACACAGGCACAACACACTAAATACTATTTACTATTTGTCTAATAGCAAAAGAATGAGCTTTCCCACAGTGGCTTGACTAAAATTAACCTCGTTAATCATTTAATTGTGCTACATTAGGGCCCACCTCCATGTTCATGCATGTTCATGTCGCACCTGTTCACCATATTCCTAGTATTTCATTGGCCAAAATTGCACTCCCATTGTCGTAATTGGATTATACTTAGAATACAACAATGAATTCTGGTAAAACTAAGTTGTTTATTTGAAACTGCTAAAAACAAGCCATCTCTCTTGGGACTGATGAAATTCATTGTGCAGTTTTCCAAATTAAATAATTCATCCGTGTGTGTTTTACTCCTCTTACTTTTGATTCATAAGCATCAATCTCTCTAGCAAAAGCAGTGATTTGCTGGGATGAGAGGACCAGGTTTGATTCCCCTGAATATTTGTAGTGCTAAATATGCAGTTTTATTGTGTCCTGTCTTCTGGAAAGATGCGCCTTACATCTAGACAGGTATAGTAATGTGATGCAGTGAAATTGGAAGTTAGATGCCTTTTTTGTTTTTATTATGATTGCACCTAATTATCCTACAACCCTGTCTAGGGTAAGTGGTTGGAAGATGGATGTAATGAAGGTTTTTAAACACAGAGGATTTCAGTTATAAATCCAACGCATTCAAAGATTTGATTAATCAGTAATATATGGTTTGAAATGTGTTCCAAAGTTTTGGACTGGGCGTAGAATTTCTGCACAGTGGCCGAGTGTAGATCAGTAAGTTAGGAGTTTGTGCCTGGAAGGATTTGACTTCACATCCTGTGATTCTGTGATCTTAGCAAATGCACCTCTGTTCATTATTATATTATGTTGTGTAATGTGTCTAACTAAGTAGATTACAGTTGTTAATTTCAGTGTTCTAGAAGGATTCAAATGTAGTTTAGATGTGCAAATGTGTCTGGTAAGTCATGGGTTTGAATTACATGGCCAATAATATTGCCTTTAGGCCTTCGACAAAGGCTCTTAATGCCAGCTGCTTCGGGAGTGCTGCGTGCTGGCTGGCCTGCTCTCTGACCCCAAAACTTGCTCTGAGCTGTATACTGTATATGTCCGTGTCTCTCATGAAGAGCAGGATGGGGTATGTGACAACTGCTAAATTTCTCCACAGGGGATGAATAAAATACTGCTGTTCTATTAAAGATGAGATCCTCGTGCAGGCTTTCTCCTGGGGAGGGGGATGTCCCATGGAAATCTCCAGAAAGACCCTCCGTCTGTCTCTTGCCACTTTATAATTTAAAATCCAGCGTCTCTTTTAAAGCCGGCGCCCCGAGAGCATAATGGGCTTTGCCAGAAGCCCTGCAGCCAAGACACGTGTCCCCTTACTGGACGGAGGCACGCCGGGGAGCTCAGTGACCCTTGGTGGCAGCCCCCGCCCCCGTGCCCGCAGGAACGCCTCACAGATTGGCGTCAGAGACATATTGCTTCAAGGGCGTCGGGCTGCTTAGGAATCAGTGCCAGGCAGATGGGACAGCACAGTGGCATGTGGGACAGTGCGGCCCTTAATCTCCAGTTATCAGATTTGATTTGGTGGCATGCCGGGGCGCCAGGTGGGGGGTACGATCCAAAGACTCATTCCCTGATCTGCCCCTCAGTCGGCAACCGCGCGCCGAGGTGAGTCAGGCGGCTGGGCCGGCCCGCTGCTTTGTTTATATAACTGCACTGCCCTGAACACGGCACCCCTGCGTTCAGGTAGCGCCAGTAACGCAAGCACAGCCTGGCCCTGATCCGCCACGAGCGGCCGCCGGAGCCACTGACGGGCTTTTCTGTTTTCCAGAAATTGCCGTTCAGATCCGTCTTCATCAAGGGCTTTTTAAGCTTGCTAATTACGCCTGTTATGTTCATGCTCAGATAAACCGCTTTTTATTACATAACAAATGCGACAGTGATGACTTAAAAATACATATATTATTATCAGATATATATTTTTAATAGGGTTTTATACGGTGGTTTCTGCAGTATTAGTTCAGAGTCATTTAAAAACAAAGCATCTGATGATTTCCATTGTTATACTCGGTAACCGTGTGACACGTAACAATCGTTACCATGGAAAAGGCAAATATGACATCATACACATAAACGTCATATTGCGGGAGAGACATGGGAATATAGGTCAATGTGACTGGTGCCGTGAAGGGAGCTGAAGATACAGTGGAGCTTTTCATCATGAGATGGGACAGCATTTCAAAGTCATTTACTTGACAGTCTCATGATGCCGTGCTGGATAAGCATCTGGGAGATGCAGGGGTGGATTTACATGACCGTAGTATTTTGATCACTTTTTGTTTTGCAGTTTATATTTGACCTACAGTTTCCTTTTGTGTCTTTGTGTTTGAGTGTGTAATGATAACCTGGCATCGCATTCAGGATGCTGCCTGGGATAGGCTCCAGGCCCCCCCATGACCCTGACCAGGATATGGATGGATTCATATGGAAATGTACATTAAGCACTGATATTTGGTATTTTTTAGCCGGATATATTCACAGATCTGTACCAGTGCCCATCTGACCAGAAAATACATGTGATTCCAGAATGCGAGTCCCGTTTGCCACAAAATGACCCATTGTCATCTTGCTGCAAAAGAAGTTTCTTGTGGTGTCATCCAAACCGTCTGCCTGACGCCCATCGCTCGCCAGTGAAAATGCCCCAGTACTGAATCGGAGGCTCGGTGAGGCCACACCCCCAGAAGCTGTCACTGTGTCACAGCCCGGTGACACCTCTGCAGGCTTCTGCCCCTTAGCCTCCTGGCCAGCACAGGTGGCCAGCCTGCTGCCTCTCATCTGGGCCCCGTGGCCCCGTGGCCCTGTGGCTCCGTCCGACACTGGGGGAGCGAGCTGCCAGGCCCAGCAGGCTCTTAATCAGGTTTTAGACTCTCCTCTGTGAAGCTCGTTTCGTCTGGCATTATGGCAGCGATTAGATGTTTGGACGTGGCGTCTTAGAGTAATCCCCTAAGTAACACATGGCAATCAAAATCAAGAGCACACATCAGAATAACAGCAGGTAGGGTGACGCTTCCAGAGCCTCGCCTTCCCTCCCCAGTCCAGTTTGCTCCCCTGCCAAGAACAGTGACCTAATTGTCCTGTTGGTGTATAAAAAATCCTGGTGTTCTTTCTGCTGGAAAGCGTTCACCAGATCGGCAATGGGGGAACGTGACTGCTCTAGAATGAACCCGTTACCTAACGAACAACGAACGGGCCCTGGCAAACCGGGCTCCGATCGGCACACGTCCGATAAAAATAGAACGTGCAAGTGGAACGGTGCATATGCACTGTTACAGCCCCAAATGGCTCCCTGTCAGGCTCCGGAAAGCTCTCTGCGAATGATCTATAATTATGTGTTCTTTATTTGTATTTATAGCTCGGACAACGCCTCATACCAAGCCATTAGAATTAGGAATGGTAAGTAATTACCCTAACCCCTCATTAAGCATTAATGACAACACCTGCATGCCTGCATATTTACAGCATCTATATTAATGTGAGCATTCTACTCCACCAGCTATATTAATAATAATTAATTGCCCCGATGCATGATGTGGCTGAATACAATGCTAATGTGGAGGCTTGTAACACGCCTGCACCACCTGAACATTCTAGTTTCTTCATGGACTATATGTTATGTAAGGGGAGTATGTGACTAATGCCCCTCTCATGAGTGGGACAGGCTTACGTAACGCGCCCCACGTTCCGAAAGATGTCTCTCCATTTTATAAATGCAGATGGAGCTTCCATTCAGGCGCACAGAGTCACACAGGCAGCAAGTTCCTTGCCGGAGGCTGAAAACCCGCTGCGAAGATTACTGCAGGTACAGTAGAGTCGCTCCGCTAAATATACACACGAAAACCCGAAACTGGAGCAGCGGAGCCGGTCCGACTTCACAGACGCGTCTGTGTCGAGTCGGGCAGAATGAATCGCGAAGGAAGTCAATCTCTCACTGGGTGGTGGGGGGGGGAGTACAAAATTATTCACGACGCTGTGCTCCAGTGAGATGAATTGAGGAGCACGGGGCAAAGTGGCGGGAGCCCACAAAACTACTCTCCCCTGTGTCCTCAGTCTCACGGGTGGCAGGGGGGCTCCCCCCCCAAGGCGAAACGAAAGCTGCTGCACTCAGCCAGCCCCCTTCCACACTCCCCGCTGAACGTGGCCTACAACGGCAAGACCTGCATCCTCTTCAGGGCCAAGAGGCTGGCCATCAGGTACAAGAACCATACCTTCGTGGACCTCACCGAGAGGCTCTTCGGCCCCAGCGCGCCCGTGGACACCCGCGGCTCCGTCTGTGGCAAGGACAAAGCCACGTGAGTTCTCCCACACTGCGTTCCTCTCCCTGCACCATCCATCTTTCTCATGCAGATAAATATTAATCACACCCCCACTACCGCAGAATGCCCACCTCCGTACAGAAGCCTTACCTTGCCTCTAGCCAGCTATGTCAAAAGACAACACAAATTGAGGATTCTGTTTTATCAAAAGGCACCCTGACACATTATCACTGTTCTTAGGAACCCTGGAATGTGACCTAGCTCCCGCATAAATTAAGAGAAGAGTTCATGCTTCTCCAATACACTCTCTGCAGAAACACGAGCCAAAAATCTGAGCTATTTGTGTCAGCCTGTGCCCACTTTGCAAACTCAGAAACACGAGGGGCCTCTCCCAGCTGCTCAGCACATCGTCATTGTTGCAGAACACGGAATCTCTTCGCATGGGGTGAATTGTGCCATTTATGCAGGCCTAATATTGACATTAAATGTGCTGGCATCATTAAAGGTTACTGGCACAGTGCACGGTGTCAAATACACTAAGGGCGACAATGAAGTTACCTATGACTTAAATTCTAGCATCCCTTGTAATTCAAGCAGATTCAAGATTTTTTATCGATGGCTGGTAAAGAACATGCATGCAATAAACCTTTCATTTTTGCAGGCTTTCATTACAGTTTGGGGATGTGGAGGATCTAAGGGGGCTTGCCATCAGGTATGTTTATGCATTCTCCATGCCATCATCCAGTTTCTGCAGATACACTATGTGACTTACACCATGCGCCAGTTAGGCAAATGCTTTATCTCATTCAGTGCCAGTCAGCCCACTAGGAGTCATAGGTGGCCAGCTAGGGTGCCATATCTGAGGGGGCGCCCATTAGAAGTCAATATCACTTTCTCCCAGATAGGGGGCGCCAAAGGTGAAGCTTGCCTAAGGCGCTACATGGTCTTTGACACTGACCACATCACAAGAAAGTGGTCAAAATTCGTAGATTTGACTTTCAATCTGACGTTTGTCACGACTGTGACCTCAACGATCTGGTTTCCTCACTCTCCACACGTTACTGCACCCAACAGGCTGCAGATGTCCAACAATTTTTATGAGTCGGCGGGCCAGAACTGGTTCACCCTAGACAGCGTTCACATCCAGTACAACTGGACCCAGGAGGCCACCTTCAACGCGACCGAGGTGTATGCGCCTGCCACCTACTCCTACCACTGTCAACACGTCAGCAGTCTGCAGAAGTACGACACCCTGCTGGTGCCCAGCTCCCATGCAGACAGTGCTGCCAACTGGCACATCACCTTCACAGACTTCCAGGTGGGTGGCAACGACACAACGTCGGAAAACATTGTTGGGTTGCTAAGCACTGGTCCTCGTCCATAGTGATTTACGAAGCCTGCCATTCTCCTCCTCAGCCCATTTGTACAGTTAGATATTTAATGAAACAATCCTGACTGAGTGCTTTGCTGAAAGGTTCCTCTCTGGTGGTAAAGCCAGTTCCTTAATCTGCTCAAGTGCCAAGCTGCCTCTTTGACCCGCCATGTTGTTGTCCTCCTTACCACTCTCTAGAGCTTTAGATCCCAATATACCTGCTGGTTTTGGTTTTAGTTTGTCGGATCTCTTTATTAGCTTTCAGCTACTTAACCGAGATGCAGCTTTTAATTAAATACTGAGGGAGATTCATTGGAGATGCATTTGTGCTAAAACATTTTTTAAATATATTTTTTAAACATAAAATATTCTTTATTCTTTGCTCAAAATAAATATTAAAATAATTCCTGGTTGTTGTATTATTTCATTGATTTCATATTTAGGCTCAGCTTAGCTTAGCAATAATTTGCCCTTGAACAGCCCAGTGACTAAATGGTGTGTATTGCTATAACATTTAGTTTATGGTACTAATTTGTCTTATGGAAAGAACCAGGAAATTGATGATATATATTTTTTTTTCATTTTATTGCCCGTGAAAAGCCTGTATCACTTTTTCTCTGCTTCGGCTTCCCAAAGGCTGCAATGACCGAGTCCATCGGTCTTCTCCCCTGTCCTCTGCTTTTATGTGGCCAATGACCAGGATCACCTCATTCAGTCTGCTCACTTTTGCATCAGATTCTGGCTTGATAAAGAATGCAGTTGTTTATTTTCCTTGCAGTCTGTGATATTCTTTAATCTGGACCAGCACCAATTCAAAGGCATCAAGGCTACTCCTATCCCAATTCATCTTCTTTTACATCATAAATAGTGATGGCAAATGCTATAGACTGAACAGTTCTTTCTGAGTTGTTTTTCTAGGCCCGTCTTTGTAGCTTCGTGGTTAATTTCATGACTGCCATCTGTTGTTGTCAGTTTCACTTCTGAGTTCTGAATTTGTTTTTCCATGTTCATTTCTTTCATCAGTGAATTTGCAGATATTGCTACAATGCTGTCTCTGGTAGTAAATTTCTGGAATTCACAAATCAGTACTTTAAAGAACACACTATGCAATCTGAAATTGCATACCTAGTATGTTTGTGCTGCTTTTTGTTAGAAGCCCACTATGTGACCTTTAAGCAGTATGTACTGGATGTATGCATGAGAACATTATACATGCGATTGGGCCTAATGCAGTTGCCACTACTGCTTATTACCTGACCCGGATGGCATAGCTTGACCCCTGCAAAACTTAAAAACTATTAAAAGCTTTCAATGAAAATTTGTATTTCTAACAGGGTTTTGCTTTCTACTTATATTTGTAGAGAGAGGGCACTTACTCATCTTGTTCCAGAACAAATAACATTCTCTGTCTTTGGTTGTGGCTCCTGTGGCCTTGTGGGATAGCATAGCGTCTATCGGTACCACACTTAGGAATTTTGCAGAATGCAGTATGTCATACGGATTTCTAGATTCTAGGTTCCTTAAATTTTCTCATAGCATAATAGAATGTAATAAATTAACAGGATGATTGGTTTGAACTGGCTGCCCAGGTCTAGGGTTCTGAGCCAAATGCATGATGGTACTGGCTTGATAGATGTTCCCGCCAGCTCATGCTCCTTCCACTCCTCTCTTTGGGTCCAGATTCAGGCCTTCAACGTCCAGTCCAACCGGTTCGCCTCGGCTAGTGACTGCGCCACCTTCTTCACCCCCGCCATCCTGATGGGTCTGATCACCTCCTTCATCCTTCTGCTGGTGCTGGCCTACGCTGTGCACATGGTGGTACATCTGAAGCACATCGACCGCTACGAGGAGCACAAGACCACCGTCTACTTCCCCCGCAGCCCCGAGGCCGAGTGCCCGGACAAGAATAGCCTTTAAGGAGGCAGTGGCGGCTTGGGCCCCCCCCCCCACCCCCCACCCCGGAAAACAGACGGGATGTTCCGTAAATCTCAGAAAAAAAACTCTGAGCTGACCCTTCTTGGCCACCCGAAGTGGACACCACAGGCAGAAAAAGGGAATATTGCTGCCCAGGGCTGACTCTGCAGATTGGGTGGGTGTTCTGTGGCCGATTCGTGGCTGAGCAGTGGCTGTCTACGCTGGGCAGACTCCATTTGGACCCAACAGCTCAGCATCATCCAATGGACTTGGAGACAAGTCGTCACTGGAGGATACGATTCGATCATTACCATGCATTGACTGCCAACGTGGACATAATTAGGCATTCCGACAGGGCAATGAAGGAGGAGGAGATATTTTCAAGTGAATTTCAGATTGACATCATCACTCAATTGTGTCTCTCCAATATTTGCACTGTGTGTTTTTTTTACATGTAAAGGAAAACTGGCAGAAATTGGTCACAGGCATTATTTTAATCCTCATATAATACCAAGAAATATGTGATGTAGATACTTGGGTCTTTATTTTGAACATTCATTGGGACATGCATTATTTTCAGGTGTAATAGTACTGCAGATGGCAAGTGTTTACCTGTATTGAAATAATTTATAAAAATTATACTATGTCGGGATTACAGTTTTGTGAACTATTATTTGGTTTGTTTTTAAGCAGTCCTTATGTGTTCTCTGAATAGCTAAGCCTTTGAGAGTGCTTTTAATGCCAGCATTATGCAGAGGAGGGCATCTCTTCACATATACAGGTCAGTGTCATTTGACTAACATACTCAAGAATACCGTAACTGCAGTAACAACATGGAGTTATTGTTGCATTATAACATACAGCATGCCAGTGACTAGGAAACCATCTGCATACAATACTCTGATGGTTAGCATTGTGCAATGTATATTGGTCTTTATCATAATGTGCAGATTGAAGGAACTGTTTTTTCATTGCCCAATTGATGTAACTGGTACAATAAACCATTGTCAGGTAGATTTCTGTGTCTTTCTATTCTGCAAATGGGCAGCCACATAAAAAAATAATATTTCACATTGATTTCTTGGACATCAATAGATCGATCCACTTTCCACAATTACTACATACAGGGTTGTGATGAGCCTGGAGTGGATCCTAGGTACGCGGGGTGGGGGGGCATGACAGACAACATGGCAGTCAATCACAAGGCAGTGCCCCCCCGTCCAAGGAAGTGCATGCACTCAGTATGGACAATCCAGAGACATGACAGTACTAAGCCTGGAAACCGGAGTACATGGACAAAATCCATACAAACAGAGGGAGAACACCCACATTCTACACATATACATTCCATAAACATTCCACACACATGGGGAGGGAACGTAAAGAATAGATCATTAGGGTTCTCATATAGTGATCGCAGGTGGTATGGTGCCTCAGTGGGAGTCACTTGTAGATGTGAGCTTATAGTGACACCCACTGAGCCACCATACCACTCTGCTATATCTGTAAGAGATATTAATATGAATACCGAAACACTCATTATGCTTAATTATATTCATTAAAAGCTTTATTTAAAATCCAGCAACTAAAGGATTTCCAGTAGGGTGTACATTTCAAACTAGTTATTGCTACCAAAATATTATTTACTTCTGCGAAATAATCTATCAATTATTTCAACATGCTAATATCTATCAATTAATATCTCAATCCATAGTTTCTAGTTTTGTGATGTTTTCTTAAAAAATGTTAAGGGTGTGATATAATATTACCAGTATTATGTTACCAGTACAGTTAAGCCCAAAATTATTCATTCCCCTGACAGAGTTAAAGTGATTTTTATTCAACCAGCAAGTTTTTTTTCCTGATTGCAAATGACACAGGCATATCCCAAAAGATGATAAGACAATGTACAAGGGGTATAACTGGGGAAAATCTCTATGTTTTATTTAGATTAGAACAAAACAAGACATGTCCAAAATTATTCAAATCCTTCTCAATAATGAATGGAAAAAACCTTTATTGGCTATTACAGCAATCAAACGCTTCTTATAGTTATTGACCAGCTTTTTGAGCGTCTCCACCGGTATTTTTGACCATTCATCTTTTGTGATGAGCTCCACGTGTTTGAGGTTGAAGGGCCTCCTTGCCATCTCCTTGCCATGATCACTAGCTGCCTCCACAGATTCTCTATTGGATTCAAACTGGGACTCTGGCCGGGCCACTCCAAAATGTTCATATTATTGTCAACTTAGGATTTCTTGACCACGCTGTGTGTTTCAGATCATTGTCATGTTGGAATATCCAATGATGGCCAAGGCCAAGTTTCTCTGCAGACTGCTTGATGTTTTTTTCTTGAGAATCTTGATGTAGTTTTTTTTCATGGTGCCATTTACTTTGATTGGATTGCCCAGCCCATTTGCTGAAAAATACCCCCAAAGCATTATGTTTCTGCCACCATGCTTGACTGTGGGGATGGTGCTCTTGGGTGCTTGAATGCTTCGTTTTTATGGCAAATGAAAGTCACATCATTGGGGCCAAACAATGCCATTTTGGTTTCATCCGACCACAAAATACAAGACCAGAAATCATGTTCTTTGATCAGATGAGTTTTTGCAAAGGCCAAACGTGCTTTTCTGTGCCTTTTTCCTCCTTCGTCTGCATGTCTGGAACCCAGCAGTATGCAGGATCCGTTGGACTATCTGCCTTGAGATTTTAGCACCAGTATGGCCAATACCATCAGGATGGCCTTGGTGGTGATCCTTGCATTCTTCTTCACCTCTCGAGCAATCAGCCTTGTCTGTGCAGGGGTCACTTATTACCTTATATTAACTTATTACCATGCCCTTCGCGATTTTCCACAGTGTAGAACTTCTTGTATTTTTTAACAATACTTTGTACTGTGGCCACTGGAACCTGAAGACATTTGGATATAACCTCATAGCCATTTCCTGAGTTGTGAGCAAACACAAGGCTCTGCTACGGGTCCTCACTGAGCTTTTTCGTTTTACCCATGACTTGTTACAGACTAACTGCAGATGCTTTGTACTTATTAAGTTAATTCAAAACAGCTGTTCACAATTAATCTGAGTAATTAGAATGTCCTAGAACATTGTGGACTATTTGCAATCATTATGAATAATTTTAAACATGCCATTTTCTTAAAAATGTTAATAAAACATAGAAATAACTTCCTTTTTCATTGATATCTCTACCGCATTGTTGTATCATATTTATACACATGTATATATAATTTCCAGTCAGATGAAACATGTTGGTTAAGTAACAAATCAGATAAAATCTAAATGAATAATTTTGGCCTTAACTGTACATGTAAAATTTTCAGTCTCTGATCATACCTGATTATTTTTGGAGCTGGGTTTTGACAATATATTTCAGGCAATACAAATAGAATAGAAAACCTGTTCTATTGTTATGACTAACACCAGAGGTGGGTAATCCAGGTCCAAAGAGTCAAAATCCAGACTAGGATTTTGTTTCAACCAACCAGTTGAGCACTCTGTGACTAAGACTCTTAATGCTCAACTGGATGGTTGGAACAAAATCCTGGTCTGGTTTTTACTCTTTGAATCTGAATCACCCACCTCTGACTAACGCAAATAATTTTTTGGTATTGATCTTCTTGGCTACTACAATTTGGTAACAGCGTAGTGGGTTAAACAGCACCACTTAAAACATATAGCAAGAAGTGAATCTTCTTAAAAAATGGGACACAATGGCAGATCCCTGTCCTCTGCCCAGCCTCATGTGAAGCGGCCATGATAAAATACAAGCAATATCTCTCTGAAAGGTGGCCTGGTCATTTTCTTAGCATACTATGTGCCATTACAGTGACGTCATATAAATCATTTCCGATTAGCACGCCAGATTGTGATCGAAATGGCGATGACGTCACTAAGAAAGATTTTAAGTTAGTAAAATGGTATTAACCAAATTAACCAACAATCCAATGCAAAATACTCTGTGTAGCAACTCAGACAAGGTCAGTGCCTGCCTGAGAGGCAACGACTTCCTCCCCTGCGGCAGGAAGTGCTGTGGCTACACTGTCACCACTAGCTTCTCCATCCGCTGCAGACACCCTCTGCATGGCATTCAGCTATACCCTGAGCAGAGCAGTGTATTTCTCAGTACTGACACATGGCAGCCCGCAGGCAGCCGGAATACCACCAGTACTCTCCCCTGGCATCATCATGTCAAAGTACTGCGCTAATTCCCTTAGGGCCCTGGCCAGGACACAGCCTACCCAGTGGCTGCCAGCAACAGCTACTGCTGCTGCTGATAATAATAATATTATTATTAATAATAATAATAATAATAATAATAATGCAATTGGGCTTTTAATTGTTTCATTTTTTATGACAGAAAATTGGTTTGAAAAGCATGGAGGGGTGGTATTTGGCTAGAACTCAGAACACTACCGGACCAACCCTCATGCCCATAGCTTGCAGGATTAGGCTCTGGACCCCTCACGACCTGAAAGGATAAGCAGTTTCAGAAAATGGATGGATGGATGGATGGACGGACTGGCTGACCCATCTTTCTCAATTATATGTCATTTTGGACACATCTGCGAAGATGATGTAATATAAAGCTAATTGCTGGGAGATCAGAAGAGGAGACCTATTTTAATATCATTACCAGAATAAGTCTAGAATTATTCTATTTCAATGGTTGACACTACCAAATTATTTTGTTTTTTAAATGATTGCATGAAACCATAAACAAATCATACCATAATTATAAATGAATATATAATAAGAGAATAAGAAAAATTCTAAATAACTAATAATTTATAAGATTTTAAATTTCTTATATCTGGAAAGTAGGTCTGAAAGAGGTCATTTTAAAAAGTATAAAAGTGATAATTCTATGTTTCTTATTTCTGGAAGAAAAAAAATATTCATTAGTATAAATTGACGAATAGAGAACAAACAGAACCAACCTATAAATAAAAGATAAAACTTGTGACAATTAAAAAATTATATTAATATTGGATTTTAAAATATGCAGAAACGTACCACATATTGTAATGATAGGCAATTTTGAATTAAATCATATTTACCCAAACAGTTGTTGATTGTCATTAGCACTATGTATCAGCTTCGCCGTATTTAACACATTAAACAGATTCGTCATGTTCACCTTGTCAAAATTACACTTGCGGATTTACAGATGCGCACGGCCACCGCCTTCGAAAAGTGAGCATGCGCAGTAGCAGAAATATCCGTGTTGGTATTTATTTCAGCATTTTCGACAATTTCGGAGAAGTCGTCTTATCTAATTAGTTTTAGGCATACATTACAAAGAAACTCGACACCAAAAAATATTTTTGTTATAATTACGGCAACAGTGGAACTGTTTTACGTATTTTACAATTACTCTCGTTGTGACGAAAAAGCAGTTGCAGATCTGTGTAGTGATATACATCAGGAGTTGTCAACTCAGTCGCCCTGCGCTCGTTTGGTTATACTGGCCCCATGTACAGGCGTTTTATTTATTGTATTAGGTCTCTTTCCGTTGACAGAGCGCCGCCAGTCCGTTTGCGTACCGCAGGACCAGCGTGGATCCGCTCAGGCCGGCTTTCCGAACGCTTCTACGTGAACATGGAGCGAGCCGTAGTCAGATGCTTGCCCTCGGAAAGCAAGCTGACCATCTCGTTCGTGCTGGATGGCAGTCAGAAGCACATGCTGCGGGATCAGGCGGAGCAGCTCGGCTGCGTCCTGGCCCGGATCGCCAACAACGCCGCCAAAGGCCACGGCAAGGCGGGCAAGTTAAAAAGGAATAAAGCGGACCAGTGTCCGGCGCCCAAGCCCGTGGTCAGGCTCTCCTACAACGGCGAGTTCGTGGCGGAGGACGCCGTGAATGCGGACGCCTGGCAGGACGGCGCCGTCCTGCATGTGGGGGACTGCAGCTACTCGGTGGAGAGGAATCCCCCGAGCCTGACCGTCGCCGAGCTGCCAGCATCCCTGCTGGCCGGTTTCCCCGTCTGCCCGAAGCTCCGGATCGAGTTCGGGGGCCTGGATCGCTGCCTTTTCACATGGTACAAGGAGCGGGTCCCCGAGGCGGAGGGCGACGACTGCTGGGTGGAGGCCGGCTGTGATAAGCGAGTGTTCACGCCGTCGAACTCGGACATCGGGCTGAGGCTGAAGATGCGGTGCACGCCCGGGGACGGGGCGCGGTGGGGATCGCCCGTGGAGGTGGCGACCGCGGGCGCCGTGGAAGCCGGACCGGGCGCATGCACCTTCGACAACCGGCACATGTACACCAATAGAACCACGGTAGAGCCGGCCATCCGGGTGGTGACTTATAATATCTTAGCGGACGTGTACGCGCAGACGGACTATTCCAAGACCGTGCTGTACCCGTACTGCGCCCCCTACGCGCTGGGCATAGACTACCGGCAAAACCTGACCAAGAAGGAGCTGTCGGGCTACAACGCCGACATCCTCTGCCTCCAAGAAGTCGACAAGGGCGTGTTCAGCGACAGCCTGTCGCCGGCGCTCGACGCCTTCGACATGGACGGCGTGTTTAAGATCAAGGAGCGGCAGCACGAAGGCCTGGCGACGTTCTTCCGCCGGTCCCGCTTCGCGGTGCTGGGCCGCCACGACGTCGCGCTGTGCGACGCGCTGAGCTCCGACCCGCTGCACGCCGGCTTGCTGGAGCGCGTCTCCGCCAACGCGGCGCTGCGGGACAAAGTGCTGGAAAGGAGCACGGTGTTACAGGTACCTGGGGAGTCACTCGCTTGTTTGCGTGTGAAATGCATGCCCTAAATCGTTTATATCATGTATTTCTAAGAAAATCCGTTCTTACTTCTGTCTCAGATGTACTAGTAACTATACAGTGCCACCCCGGGCTCTAGCGGACACCTCACGGTCACCGTAACCAAATATTCATATTTCAGATTGCATTTGAATATATAGATAAAAAGCTGAACTTATGATTAGCTCGAAGAACATAATATTCCGCGATCAAGTTTGACTGTTGGTCATTTCTCTTATCTTCCAGGTGACTGTGTTGCAGTCTTTGAAAGACCCGTCCAGGAAACTCTGTGTGGCGAACACCCACCTGTACTGGCATCCTAAAGGTAACTCCAGATAACCACAGCACATTAATTGTGCTACTTTACCTTAGCACTGAGGACAGACTTGTCCTTAGATATGTGTGTGCGGCTGGTTAGTCCTCAGACCTGATCTGGGTGTTGCTTATGTGCAGGTGGACACATACGGCTGATCCAGATGCTCGTGGCACTGAGGCACCTGCAGTGGGTCACTTCAGAGGTGCACCCCGGGGCCACACTGCTTTTCGCGGGCGACTTCAACAGCGCCCCATCCTCGGGTGTGCTCCAGCTGGTCACCCAGGGCTGCGTGGCCGAGAGTCACGAGGACTGGGCCTCGGATGGCCTGGAGGAGCAGTGCTCCATGGATGCGTCCAGTCCCTTCCGGCTGGCGAGTGCGTGCGGGGAGCCGGCCTACACGAACTATGTGGGTGGCTTCCATGGCTGTCTGGACTACGTGCTGGTGGAGCCACGCGCCCTTGAGGTGGATCAGGTGATCCCCATGCCAGATCACCAGGAGGTTACCACCCACCAGGCCCTGCCCAGCGTCTCACATCCCTCTGACCACATCGCCCTGGTCTGTGACCTCATATGGAAGTGATCGGTATCCATTCTCTGACTTTGGGCTTGTGAACTTTCCTCTTTTGGACATTCACATTGCAGCAGTAAGCATAATCCCCTTGAGGTCGTTTGCATTGAATCAGGAGCGTCTCATAACATCCACTCCACTGACCATCTGGCCTGAGATTGAGGTGTGAGCGCAGCCCTCCAGGTGGTGCCGTCCTGCTGAGGTCCACCTTGGCCTGGCCTGGTCTGGAGATCCTGCCTGAGTCCTGATTGCAGCTCAATTGGCCTGTTAAATTGTGATGCAACACGCCCTTTATAAAGATGTAAGGCCAGCATAAAGGGCCTTCAAAGAGCTTTTTGCAAATGGGATTGGAGATATTTGATTTATACACACACATACCTGTCTTTTGATGATTTAGAAACCATAACTTTGGTGGGTACATACAGTTCAGAACAATTGAGTATTTTATGGAGAAACATCACACTTATCTTTTTACATTAATGGTCATTTCAATTGCACAGGATATGTGACAATTTACTTAATGATGTTTACGACACTGAATATTTGTTGTTCCCAGCATGCAACAAGCCCCAAGGCAATTAACTAAGTGCCAGTGAAAGTACTTCGACAAAATTGTACTGTTCTTTTGAGCGGGACACATGAAGTGTTTGATTTTAGAAAACAAAGCTGCTTTATGAATAAGTACCTATTGATCTGTAAATGGGTATTAAACTTCACGTGAACAACTAAATAAACCATGGTTTCATAGAGGTGACAGAAAATGCATAAGCAGGATTGATGTTATTTGTACTTTGGCCAAATGAAGTCAGCATGAGTGGAAATCATGATAGTCCAGCTGAAATTGATCCATTAAAAAGAAATCCCATACATTTACTCCACTTTGTTCTAGAACATTTTCATACTCTTCCCCCACCCCCCCCCCACAGAGCAGGTGTCAAATTTAGTAGCAGAATGAAAATACAACTACAGTATTGCTTTGCCTAGCATTTCCTGACTGTACAAAGGGGGTGGTGGTGCAAAAATACTAGTCCACTGTATTCAAAGCAATACGGCAATTTGAAGTTTTGCCCAGTGTCATGATGTTCTTATACATTTGAAAAGAACTTGAAATAAATGCAAGCTACATGGACATATGGCAGTTTAGTGCCAAAACCTCCAAGGAATGTTGGGTAGAGGGGGAAAATCCTAAAAGGCTGTCATAACAGGGAGTTCATTTGCAACAGCGGTGGTCAAGAATGAGCTTCATTAAGAAGTCCAAGTTAGGCCTACAGATATTTCTAATCAAAGCAACTTGTAGCTTGCCTCATGTGTTGCTAGGTTTAGTACAACACATTTATAGTAGGCTATAGTTCCCCCTTCACTCACTCCATTCAGGGACATCCAAACAGAAGCAGGAAGACACCAACTCAATGGCGATGCAGGTACATTAAAAACCAGAAGCAGGAAGTCACCTACTCTATACACAGGAAACAGGAAATAAACAACTCCACACAGGTACACCAAAACACCAGAAACAGAATCAATTTTAAGTTTTATTAGGAATTACATTGGTAAAATGGCAAAAAATGAAGATGCTCGGATTTGAAGTAGTTACTTTTACACAAAAAGGGGCGCAAATGTTTCCCATGGCTGGAATTTGATGAAGACGCTGATGATCTGGCTTAAATCAGTTTAACATAAAAGTACATATAAAAAATTACAGCTGAACTTGGACTGGCCTAATAAGTTAAAATGCAAATCCTTCCAGAAGTATAAATGAAATTGTGGTGGTGATAAGCAACAGGTAAATGACAGGAAATCCTTAGCAGAGTCAGGGAATGAGGGTGGGGATGCAACTAATCAGTCATCATAAGTACATCAGGGAAAGCCTGCCTCTATTTACACAAAGCCAGAGTCCAACAGTTTGGCCAGGAGAGACAGTGCTGCAGGATGACGGGACACTATGGAAATGGGGGCTAAATTTCTCTAAAACAAAGATGGGTGGGTGGCAGAGTTCGCGAAATTGGTCCACAAGCATCTGGACACTTAACTAAACTGTTAATAGCGGCACCGGTTGTCAAAGACGCCGTCGCCCCAAACACACAGTCTGGCGGTTCAGTTGTCTGGAGTCTTAATGTCGCGCATATCAGAGCACGCGTGACAAAGGACGTGAATGTTCAGCGGCGAAGATGCTCTCAGAAACACAAAAAACGAAAACAAAAAACAAACAAGGGGGGAGGAGCACAGCTGGTGGGAGGGGCTACCGAGCCTTCTCTCCTCTGAATGCCATATTGATCAAACGGGGGCGGGGCTATGGGAGGGAGTAGGGAACAAAAAACAAAACAAAAATAAAACTAAACAAAAAACAAACGAAACAAAAGCCAGCCGGAATCAGCGGTGTCGGTCGTGTCCCTGGTTAAGCAATGGCCTGCTGATGGCGTGCTGCAGCTTAACGCTTGGACAGCTGGTCTGACAGCCAGTCGAGGCCCTCGTACAGCCCAGTCCCCTGGGTGGCGCAGGTCGCCTGCACGTACCACTGGCAGAGAGAGACGAGAGTGGGGCAGTCAGTCTGATGTCACACCTGCCCAATCAGCCTCAACCTTAACCTGCAGACCCCAAACAATGACTACAAAGCATTTTAACAGTAATGACTCTCTACCGCATTCGTTTTTGGAAATGGTAAGAAGTCAGAAGCAGGAACACCACAGAGTTCTTTTGGTTTCTCTCTTCAGATCAACAGATGGAGGATGTGCATCCTTGTACGTACGTGGTTACATCATGAGCATTTCATAGTGTGGAAGGAACAACATAACCCACTAGAAACTAGGCAACATGAGCTGCCACCGACCCGGAAGCCCGCAGTCGCTGCACGCAAGCCCCCCCCGTCAGACAGACTCACAGTCCTGCTCCTCAGTGTCTGCAGGCCCAGCTTGTCTGTCATCTCGCTGATGGGCATGGCGTTGGGCAGGTCCTGCTTGTTGGCGAACACCAGCAGCACGGCATCCCGCAGCTCGTCCTCCTGGAGCTGTGTGTGCGCGCGTGTGGATGGACAGACATTACGGTGAAGGGGAGGCCACCAAACTCCCACCAGGACGACACATTACACTTATTTAGCAGATGCTATTAACCAAAGAGACAACTGAGAAAACTGGGTAAGTCAGGCCCTGGGGCAATCTGGGGTTAAGGGCCTTGCTCAAGAGCCCAGTGACCATGGGGCTGGAACCGGCTACCTTCTGATCACAGGAATGGCATCGTAACCCACTGAGCCAAATTTAATTCAAGCATCCAACATGTCCCATCAAGCTTGTTGGCATGATTCATACAGAGAGACATCCACAAACTAAAAAGTGCATTAGCTTATAACAGCAGGGAGCAGCCATATTGTCTAAGGACACAGGAATAGCAACATCACCACAAAACCAAGAGAACACGTGCTGGTACATGAAGCGCACAAATGTGCGGTACTCTTATCAATGGCTGTGAGTAGGATTATGGCTTGTGGGTAGAAACTGTTCCTAAACACTGTGGTTAGTGTGCTGAGGTTCCTACGTAGTCTGCCAAATCTCGAATACTTAGAACACCCTACGATGTTATTGTACAGTATTGTCCTGTACCAAATACGCACAATTTGCTAATGCAAAGTCTATTCAGTCATCAGTTATAGGTAACCAGACTTGCCAAGCAAACCAAGCACATTCCAGTCTTAATACCCCCTCAGCCATTAGGTGAGGTGCCATACTTCCAGGGATTATGGAAGTCTATACCAGCAACACGGAGACAAGTGAAAAGAGCAGACTCACCATCTTCTGCAGCTCCTCAGATGCCTCCTGCGCCCGCTCGCGGTCATTGCTGTCCACCACGAAGATGAGACCCTGCAGCGAGCAGACGGTTACCATAGCGACAGGACCTCGGCGAGGACAAGGGCAACACATCACCCAACACTGACTCCACACGCAGGGGACAGCCACCTGCTGCGTCCCTCCAAGGACAAGGACACTCACTGGCCCCCATGTGGCAGCGCTGGCCTCTTAGCTTAACCCCTCTGCTGCTAATCTTGTGCAAACATTCAGCGCTCTGCTTCAGTCAGGCACTCTCGTTTACAGTCACACACAAGGTGATATTTGCACGAAAGCCAAACGCAGCCAGTGTGACGCTGCTCCCCGCCGTGCCTCCCAGGACCGGGAAGACAGCCCCGGGTGAGGAAGACGCACGGATCTTCTATTTCTATCTCACTCCCTCTGTCCCTGGCCTCAATACCCACATCTTCCCCGAATATCTGCAGAGTCATACAGAGGCAGTATGAACAACAGGCAAACAAACTACACGCTGCAATCTGGGAGGAGGCTGTATAAATATGTATAAAGCAGACAACACAGAGCTATTTAAAATACAAACAAAGCATCCATAATGCTTCAAATGAGACCACAAATAGGCAGAACAATTATATAGTGTTGGCTTAAGTTTTTGAAGAAAACTCCATCACACAGTTACCTAGTTTGGAAATTACCCCCCACCCACAATGTAGGGCTGCCTGGTCAAGCCAGCCTCAGCACCCCCCGCAGCCATAAAAAATGTCAGCATAGCATTTGAAACAGATAGCACCAGACTTTTTTCTCTTTTTTTACACACACCACCCATTCACTCATATGCATTTCAGCACAACAATATCTTTCTATACCGTTTGCAGTCCATGTACCGTCTTTGTACTCTGTTTTGAACTATGTTTGTATCTGTGTACTTTTCCTACCTTGATGCCAAGTGCAAAAGAATTTCCAATTTATTTACCAAAAAGGGTTTCTCCTATGTGACCTTATCTTTACATTCATCAAAAGCTGCTGATGCGATAGTCTGGTCTATCTAAACTGGCCAGTCTGTTTGCTTAGTGACAGTCTGGAATCCCTTCTGGTGTTACCCACTCAGGGTTCCTGACTGCAACCGGGAGCAGAAGAATAGAATAGACTTACAAACCAAACAATATCCATGAATAATTCACACCCAGTCCACCAGTAGTTCTTTTTTGTTTTCACAGGAAGGGATCTCTCTTGGATATTGTATATTATGACAGCTATTACTGTATGATCAAGTATAAAACTAGTATATTCATTTTTAATTAGTATTTGCCATATTGCAACCACCCTATACTTTCTGAAAAGGCTGGAATCCATGTTTTTACTGATAAAGTTGCTAATATCATCATCATCACCATTAGACAACAGGTTTGAATTGATCTGGAAAGTGCAGATAGTTTGTCTTAAAGAATATATTTTATGCTACTATTCAGATTGACATCCCAAGAGCTTTTAACATGTTCACCCTACAAGACCATGGATGCAAAAGTTATTTTTTGTTAGTCACCCGTCAAATGGCACAACAACTTGGTCCAATAAGCATTCAACACGACACACAAGTATGCAAGACTGAACATGCCACTAATTGCCCAATCAAAGGGTTGACTGCTAAACCAGAAGGGTAACTGGGATTTTTTTTAAATTTGATCTGACAGTAGCTGCATTCCAGAAGGAAACGCATCAGAGCAATGAGGAAATGATAGTCACTCACACCCAAATGTGCGTGTGGTATGAATGAAGCCAGTTACATACCATCCTCTCATGACCCCCCCCGATTCTGGGACAGGAAGTAACTTGGGGAACAATGCATTTCTCAGCCGGATCCCCCACCCCCCACCCATACACTGAATGGTGACACAGATGGGACCCTAGCGCTGGCATGCAGCCAAGACACACAGACAGGGAGCACTAATGCAGATGTGTTTTCTTAATGGATTAGAAGGTTGGGGAACCGAATTCAGCCTGGTCATTATGCAGAGATGGGCATAATGGGCACAAACCTGTGTCAGATGGACACTCATACAAGCCAGATCTATCCTGGAACACAGGACCAAAGTTCCCTTGGCAGTGTTTCCCGACCCAGTCCTAGGGGACACCCAGACAGCCCACATTTTAGCTCCCAGCCAATCAACACCACCAAATGCCTGGTCCATGTGTGCTCAGAGCTGGGTGGGAGCAAAGATGTGGACTGTCTGGGAGTCCCCAAGGACTGGGTTGGGAAACACCACCTCAGAGGACAGGTGCCGTCTCACTGCTCAAAATGTGATATTTGCCTCAAAAGTCCTTCCCTGGCATCTAGAAACATATTGGCACTTGTGGTCTGTGACCTGCGATCAGCAGGGATGGAATTACCTGTGTGTTCTGGAAGTAGTGCCTCCAGAGGGGCCTGATCTTGTCCTGGCCACCCACATCCCACACCGTAAAGCAGATATTCTTATACTCGACGGTCTCCACGTTGAACCCTGCAGGAAGGAGCGAGAGGTTGAGGCTGGTTCCAGCCGACAGCATCCAAGTGAGGCTCCTCAAAGCATGAAAGGGGCTAAAAATAGCACCAACGGGGGCTTAGCTTGCAGTAAAACAAACTCATTTGCATTGGCAAACAAGGCACTTGAAACACTTCAGGATGGGAATGCGAGTGCGAGTAAGGGGTCCCTGTCCCGGCCAATAAAATCAACTCCATTCAGTGATACTGTGCATTGCACAGTACAATGTTCTCCATCTCAAAAAAAAAAAAAAAAAAAGCAGTGGAAAAACAGCATTTCAATACAAATTGGAAGCCTGGGGCATCTTAAGCCATAAAAAAGTCATGCACCACTTCCTAAATTCCTTACCTATAGTGGGAATGGTGGTGACAATTTCCCCTAGTTTCAGCTTGTACAGGATTGTGGTCTTTCCCGCAGCATCCAGGCCAACTAAGAGAGAGCAGAAAAAAGAAGGCATGAAGCAGCCAAGCAGAAGTAAGCAGGCGGTCTGTACGTGAAGGAAGCGGCCGGC
>JAODKK010000123.1:7374580-7388211 GCA_026774405.1 Petrocephalus microphthalmus | reverse complement strand
CGGCCGGCCTGCGCCAACACGGCGACCGGGCGGCTCGTCACCAGCTAAAAGAATAAAGTAACCTGAAGACATCTAAAGCAATACAAGCTGGTTCCTTAAGGAACAACATATATACGCATTATAAAGTCATAACTGCGGCAAATTATCGCGCTTTCAAAGTACATCAAGTCCTATAAGCACTTAATAAGAGCCCGACAGGCGAGGTGACAGCAGCACGTTTATGGCGCCTTAGCCGTGGCGCGGCGCTATGGAGGAAAGCGGCCGGCAGATAAAACTGTTTACTGATATACATTTACGTGCAGGTAGGCAAATGGGACACCAGATAGTATCCAGATTCGGGGCGCCGGCGTAGCGGCAGTGCGCGTTTCGGACGCCGGCGCTTGCGGCCGCCTCGCTTCGGCTCCTGCGGCCCGAAGCGCCGTTTCCGGCGGCGGCGGCGCACCGAAGGCGGCGGGGGCCGGAGGCGGGTGACAGGAAGACGGCTCCCCCGCCCAGGCAGCATCCCTCCGCAGCGCATCGCGGGGCTCAGACAAAATTTACGGCTGAAACCCGCCCACCCCTAAGGCGAGAAGGCGGACACGATCCCCTAAAGCGCCGACGTAAGGTCGCCTGAAAGCACCAGTACTCACGGAGGGAACGGAACTCAGCAACGCGGGTCCATTTTGCAATTCAGCCGGAAAGCAAAAAGCAACTTTCCATTTCCGTCCCCTGACACAAACCTTTTCGTTAAAGACAGGAGACCTTGCCAGGAAAAACAACTTTAACGCGAATAAATATTAGGGATTACGTTAACCAGGGGGGGTAAAAAAAAGTTTTACCGGTTTTATTTTGGAAATCTGATTTCCTTCGTGTAACCGCAGCAAATATGTAAATGTGAAGGCAAGCCGTGTTCAGCCAGATTTAAAGCTCCCAGTCCGCAGGGCCTGGCGCACGAAAGTTTGCGTGAAGTGCCGCATTTTCCGCGCTACCAGCCGCCGCCTTCCCCCTTTTATTCCGCGAACACGGGCGTTTTAAGGCGATTAAATCCACGCTTTTTTCTGCCAATGCAAACTACGGAAGGCAAGAAGACAAGCGG
Source organism: Petrocephalus microphthalmus (assembly GCA_026774405.1). Lineage (NCBI taxonomy): Eukaryota > Metazoa > Chordata > Actinopteri > Osteoglossiformes > Mormyridae > Petrocephalus > Petrocephalus microphthalmus. The sequence goes on along the minus strand of JAODKK010000123.1, from coordinate 7,387,136 downwards.
AGCCCAGGCTCGGAGCTGTCAGCGTTTGCCGTCCTCGGAAACGGGCGTCCGTTTATCCAAAATCAGCGCCGTATCCAGATAATTCTGCCTTCTCCTTTTAACACGTCCATCCCGTGGTCTGCATGTTTCAGCAGCTCCGCCCGAACTGCTGCCATGGGCCAGCGGCCGGATCCGGGGCCGCCTTTAACACCCCCATCTGAGAACGTCTGGCTCTCACGGCCATGAACCCGACGATAACCCAGCGGTTCCGGTTCGATAGCACCTGAAACCGGACCGGGGGTGCGCGATTTCCCGGCCCAAAACACCCATCGGAGGATCCTGGATGTAGCCGCGTTAGTCGCACGGCTAACGCCGGTGTGCTAAGTAGCTACATGCAGCGCGGCGCTCATTACGGCCCCCGATCGCGGAATTGAATTAGCATTAACGCACCAAGAAGGACGGCATCGTAGGCACTTCTCATCGGGCAGCAGACCCGACAGCTGGCCGGCGTTTTGTCCAAGCGACGGGGCAACGCGGACCGCGGAAAGCAGACCCCCTCCCCCGGGCCGGGGCGCTCGGGCGAAAGGGGCACGCATAGCCCCTATCAAAGCCCCGCGGCCAGCTAATAACATACCGCCGTAACCCGCGACTCACCCATCAGGATCCGCATCTGCTTCTTCCCGAAGAGGCGAGAGAAGACGCTGGAGATCGTCAGGCCCATGGTTTATTGTCCGACCAACAACTGAATAAACTAACTAATTTAACTAGCGGGCTGTATTGCTACCGGGCGAGGCGCTTCCGTCTTTTCCCACCCTGATTAAAAAAACGCCTAAGTGCAGCAATTTAACTACAATCGGCCGGGAAGAAGCGGCACATTAGCGGCCGGTCACTTCGGGTGGCAGCCGCCTCGCTTATACGGGGGCAAAAGTGAAAAATCTTTGGTCCCCGGCGTCCACCCCCCCTCCTCCTTCTCCCGCCACGTCACTCTCCAACGCGGTAGAAATGACGTCACGGGCGGCGCACCCCGGCATGCACCGCGGTACACGGCGCCGAGCCCGTGCCCTGCCCCGATAAATTCATCGCCGGCGGATTGGGAGCGGGAGCCGCATTGGCTCGCGAGCGCTATGTGTCCCGTGAGATATGCGGCATGCGAGTCTTTTTTTTTTTGTGGGGATCGATTGAGCGACTGTACCGGTGCGTTTTGGTGTTAATGGCTGCGGCTAAAAGATCGGGGACTCAGTGTTCGGGAGATCTGTTTTAAGTTGGATCTGAGGTGTCTGTGAACCACCATATCCCTTCCTAAGGCAAGGGTCTTAGGAAACGTGTGTAGATATGAAAGGTGCATAGATGTGCCGGCCTGAATTTTGTTACTTGAATTTTTTTCAGCAAGACTAAGATCCTCGTTTACTTTGAGTCCTCCCTGTGAATAGATGTACTTGTAGTTATGGTAAGGCCGGTTCTCAGACTCTTTGGACCCAGTACCAGTTTAAACCAAACCAGAGCATCCAAATTCCGCATGCTTACTTAAAGAATCACAGTGACCCGAGCACTTACCATTTCAGTGAAGGGGAGAGTCCACTGGGCATGGCACCAACTGAAATGCCATGGATGAGTGCAGTAACTTTAAGAGCAGAATAAAGCTCAGGAATTGCAGGATTGGGCAGGTTGTTTAACCCTAACCCGCCTCAAATGTGCCATGGCAGAGAATACTAAAAGTATCTTAACCTGAATTATTTTTAATATCAGGTAATTTAACATTGATTTCAGTTTCTATTTGTTACAGTACATGCACAAAATTACCCCAGCCTTCTCACAAACCACAGTTTCAGGACCACTGTCTGAGGTATCTTAAAAGTGCAACATTAAAACCATTCAAACATCTATTTGAAGTGGCCTTTTCAGGTTGGTTTGAAAGTCAGTTCAATGATGTACGTAAAAAAAAAAAACTTAAAAAATATACATGTACAAAAATGAACCTCTCATATGCCCTGTTTAGAGCAGTTAAAGTTAAAATACTTAAATCCCCACCTGAGGATCATTGTCTCTCCTACCTAACCTCCCAACCATGACAGACCATACAATAAGGCAGTAAGCCCCAAAGCTGGACGTGTGAGTCTGCCTGTACGTTATTTTCAGCATGGAAGATGAATAAGGCTGAGACGATCTTGTTTAATCAAACCAGCTACACAAACATATTTGCCAAAAGGGAAAAACAAACATGTTCCACTCAGTGCTTTGCCATAACAAAGAAGTGCCCAGTTGGATTAACTGGATTAACAAAATTCTGATTTGTTGCAGTGCTTCATGCTGGGGAAACAGGAATGAGTGGTTTCTTAAAAGCTCTTGTCATTTAGCACAGTTCAGGAGAATAGGGTTAGGGTTACTGCTATGTTTTTCATTGTGCACTTTTGTTTTTATTTATTTATTTTACGTAAGCTTGAGGATGATGTGTGGTTGATTAGGTGCTGGTCCTGTATTGGGCAGTACTGTCACCATTTGGCCCCTGAGCAAGGCCCTTAACACCAAGCTGTGCCAGGGGCCGTCTGATTCTACTTTCTCAAATGTGTCACTTTGAACAGAACATCAGCAAAATAAATATTATATAATGCAGTACATATTAGCGATACATTTTCAGTACTATACTTTTCAATGGTCTGTAATGACAAGTGGATGTGCAATAGGGTTGAATTGGTCCAGAATATTGGAATGACTCGATCATTCTTTCCTAGATATTCGCGGAAGAAAAGAAGTGCAAACGTTGAATCTGCATATTTGTGGAAGTTAAATAAGCCTGCTGGGAGGCGGTGTTTATCCCTTTGGCTGTAATGTGCTGCCTTAACTTCAGTTATATCAGTATATAAAGACCTCAGACCACACCTGAGTGTTTAACTGATTATCTGCATTTCATGAGGCCATCAACCTCATGTGGAAAAAAACTTTATATACAGAGATGCAAATTTATGATGATAGAATATTAATGATGATTAAGGTGCAGGCTTAGTTATTTTTCCAGGTAGTGTTGATGGTGTATTTAATTAGAACCACATACAAGAAAAATCTGGGGATTAAGCATCGCTTATGTTTCCCTGTTACATCCATCTGTCTTCTGTCTGCTTCCTCTGGCCAGACAGGGATTAGCTGGGAGCCCATTCCAAACAGAACAGGGCACGGCGCAGGAGTGCTCTCTCAATGAGATGTCAGTCCATCGTGGGGCACATAAACTCACACCCTGGCAATTAGACACTATGGGAAATTTAAAGGTGCCATTTTTGCCATTAGGCAGAATGGCTTTGAACCGTGGGAGCAAGCTCATGGGAACCAGAGAGGATTTGCACAGATCAGATCCAAACCCCCAACACTGCCATCCGCAGAGCTACCCGTTTGTCACTCGCAGTACATATGAAAAGATATTTATGTATTTTGGATATGAATTATGAATGAAGCTTTATTTGTCATTTATATAAGTACAAGAAATTACTTTGCAATGTGTTTTTTTGTGTATGCCACCTTGCAAAGCTTTGGTCAGCTGCCCATCCAGCCGCCCTGGGGCATATCTTGGTGGTTTAAGGGCCTTGTTCAAGGGCCCAGTGGAGGTGGGACTATTATATAAGCATGGGATTTGACCCAGCGCCCCTCCATTCGTGGACACCTAACATGCTGAGCCATAGAGCACCCTCTATGATTTAAGGCAGCAAAGTGTTCTGCAGTATGACCTCAAAGGCTGAGCATTGGAATCTCATCTCCAGCTCTGTTCTGAGCCTTCGCTTGTCCTCCGTTTGCCCCCATAGTGCCATAGCAAAACAATGTGCCACTAGGGTGTGAGCACATGCTCTGTGATGGAGGCACCCCCTCCACGATGTCCCCTGCTCCCTGGTCTGAAATAAATGTGTTACTATTTACATTTATATATGTGGGATAAAAATCTGGGAATAGGTGAAACACAAACGTAAGCACATTTTCTTGGCGTGGGTGTGCCCGGTGGTGGAGTTGGTGAAAAGCTAACAGAAATAATCAAGCTTGTGGAAGCAAAATAATCTAAACAAGAAATCAGAGTGTAACATATTTGTAAAAACTGTAAAATGTAACTGCAAAGCACTGCGTAAATAACTTCCTGGTTTTCAAAATTGTCTTTTGCTTCGTAATTCTGGCAATCTAGTGTAATTTCTGGAGGATATTAAGGTCAAAGGCATCTGGCCCCCCTAACAGCACAAGTGGCCCCAGTCTGCCCCAGTTGAATTGGTCTAGAACAGGGGTGGGCAATCTTATGCTCAAAGGGCCGGTGTGTATGCAGGTTTTTTGGGATAACCTTTAGGTCAGCTGTGCAAACCCAGGTGTGAGGACTCGTCTGCCAATCAGTCCTCTAATTAGTAACCTAATTAGGGAGTTGCAGCGAAAACCTGCACACACAGCAGCCCTTTCTGGTTATATATTGGAAAATGACCATATGTCCTTTTTTGATTCTGTTTTCTAAGTAACTCTTTTTGCGTTCACCCAGGCCTTTGTGGCACTGTTGCATCACTGCATCACAATTAAATTTACATAAAAGGGTTCTTTGCTTGGTGGCACAGTGGGTAGAACTGTTGCCTCACACATGGGTTCAAATTGCACCTCCGCTGCGTGGACTTCTGATTTCCCGCTGGGTTTCCTCAGGGCACAAGCATGAGATTAAGCAACACAGTCTCTCTGAATTGCCTGCAGCGTGTCCCCTACGATGGACAGGAATCCGGCCCAGGAGTGTCCCTGCGTCTTATATTTCCCAGGATAACCTGCAGGGTTACCATAACCCTGTAGCAGATCAGCGGTTATGCAAGATAGATGGAAAAACTGGTTTTCTGGTCAATGTTCTGGTACTTCTTTACACCTGAAATTGTTATATGCAACAAGTACCCCCCAATACCTTACAATGACAGGCCTGTATTTGGGGCAAGGAAGGTTGTCAACACACAAAACAAATTCCTGGTTGTCTTTTTATTCATATAAAATAAAAATACCAACTCTCATTAAAAGAAACCGGGAGGTGAAGAGATGTTCCATTCACACAGATGTTGGATGTTAAAAAAATAAAATCAATATGCAGAATGCATCAGTGGTTATGGCTTTCATACAAAAGGGTCAATGAGTACATGTCAGTATACCCAACAGATTTTGCTGCCTCTGTGTCAATTAATTGTCAATATGCAAATTATTCCAAACTAAAAATGTATTACTCACAACAGCTCCAACTAATAAACTTAAAATATTCAAATATTTCCAACAGTAATTTTACATTTGCGCAATTATATCAGAATAATGTATGAGAATAGATCTCTATATAAAATTCAAGCATGTTAAAATAGGTTCATCTTTAAAATATAAACTTTTGTGGTTGCCCAACAACCAATAGTCACAGATTCTGTGCCAGAAAACACTGATTTAAATTGTTTAAGAAGATACTACCCCTACCTTGAGCAGGGGGAAAAAAAACCTTAACACAGAGCATATGGTGAAGACTGGAAAAAGTAAGACATTGGTAATCTGGTCAGAAAAAGGACAGTGAATTCAATGACATTGCAGCTGATGATCAATCAATGTATTGCTTTCTAACATGTATCACAGGGGTATGAAAAATTCACCAAAATGAAAGGAATACGGCAGATTTTACAATGTAGGTCACCTCCTGGAACAGCAGTCAAGGGACTTGCTGTCCAAATGTCAAAACTACTGAGACCAGCATGCCCAGTTCAGAAAAAACACTACAAAAACCTGCATGCCCAACTTGGAGGAGAAAAAAAAACATACAGAAACCAGCATGCTCATACACCCTTGAGCATTTTCACCTTTGGATTTGTCCACCCCTCATACAAGTTTGTTCAGATACCAGTGTCATTTGTTCTTTCTTTAGATTCTCTGGATATTTCTCTAAATGGAGCAGCTTACAATGAGAGACCTCAGTGATACTGTTACTAGGTACGGTCACAAGTATGTACCCACATACATACATACACACACACACAAACATGAAAATGGTTGTCTGGTTAAGAGCGCTTTGTATGAAAATTAGTCTGTACAAACAAATGTTATGAAATTCTGTGGTTAACATTGTTTGTGTTAAATAAGTTAGTAAAGTGTCATTAACTGAACAGCCCTCGTACTCCTAAGATCAAGTGTTGTATGGCTTGGCAGAATACTGCTTTACAACCACAGGAGAAGGTGTTAGGATTTTCCTAAACATTAAAATGCAGTAAATAAAAACCACATGTAAGCAACTGGAGTCCAGAAGGCACAGTAGAGTTGGAAGGTTTGCGGCTGACTGACTATTGCCCAAATCACACATGTTCCTATGAGGGAGCCCGCAACTTACAGGAATGTTATAGGTCATTTCCCTAGCAAGCCCTTACTGTGTAATTATTTACTCTTTCATATACAACACTGCCTTCTTATGTTACGTACCCCATTAATCTTATTTACAAAAATGTAAGTACACCTGCTTCAAGTAAGGCAACTTTACATTTAAAAGACCGCAATATAACTTACATTTAACATATACACCCTAGATAAATCATTTTAAATAAAAATGAAATGGTATTCACCATGATCAGAGGCTAACATAAGGCAACATTAGTTTTTTCAAAAGATGTCACTGAAGGCTGCGCCCCTTAACTTGATTTAGAAAGGTCAATAAAGGTCAGATAGTGCAGACTAAGCGTCCAAAAATGGGGCAGAAGAATATTAATGACAACAGCAGTAGTCACTGCACCAAAACACACCTTCGGTGAACTTTCCAGAAACCTAAATTGGCTGGGTGAGTTCTGGCAGCCTCCTGACTACATCCATGCCCCTGCATCACAGCCATGTCTGACGTTTTAGTGTTGCATCAACATTATTTCACTTAAAACACGTTCAGAGGCATCCAAAGGTCTTCAGCTGCTTGGAGCATCCTCAGTCTTTGATTGGACATTAACTCAAATCACATGACCAGTTGCACCCTATGAGCTTAAGTCACCTACTGTAACCCCTAATTAAAAGCCATCAGAGGTGCCATCAGTGTCTTTCTCCTCCTCAGACAAACCAAGGGGAAGGTAGGGAAGCCATCAACAGCCACACCTCTAATCTGCGAAAGGCTGCACCGCAGCTCAGCTCCTGTTGGGGGCGTGTTTGTGAGCAGGGAGAGAGGAAAGGATTCGCTAGCGGTATCGTGAGCGAAGGATGCGCGTATCCCCCTGCAGTCACCATGGTACTGCAGAGCAATATCAAAGCTGTGTCCTGACTTCATGTAAACACCTGTAAAAAAAAAGTAATAAAATGAAAAATAATGCTTTCGCCTGGATCAGTCTCGGCTCTGGGGACAGTGCTGTCATTCACACCCCCTTCCCCATGGAGGCAGCAGAGAGTCAAGGTGACGGGCTGGATGACTTGAGCAGGATGCCCTGTAGGTCCTCGGGCAGGGACAGGATGACGGCCTCGATGTGGGCCCGCAGTCTGGCCAGCGTCCCCGCTTTGACTGGTAGCTGCTCCCTCTCGGCCTGCGTCTGGGGTGGACAGAGAACGGTGAGCCCCCGGTAAGCAAGCGCAGCGTCGGTGGCAGGAGGGGGAATACCGAGCCCAGCAGGCCTGGGCAAACGAGCGCCGAGCCCAAAATGTACCCAGAATGAAAACTGCCCCACCCTGTGGCCATAAATTATTGTAATTTTCCACTTCTAATACTTAACAGGAAAATACGGTGAATGCTGACACACTGGAGCTCAAGGCAGGGGTCAGTCCCTGGCAGCCATAAGCACATTTAACTATTTAATATAAATAAGGGTAAATATTAAAAAATCTGCCGGGAATATAAAATCACCAGGACTAGCACAGGCAGGATAGATAAAAATGACAAACCAACCGTTAACCACCTGTGCAAAGCTACCACTCCACGTGCAGGCCAGCCCATTCCACGGGCTGCCTGCTGTTCTCTCAAACTCCCCTTGTCTCACACTGCTGTTCTGTCAAACTCCCCCTGTATCACACTGCCATTCTGTCAAATTTATACACTTGGTGCATTCATCTGTAAGCTGCCGCACTGACCAGTTTATCCTTCAGCTTGAGCACAAGGTCCACCGTCTCTACCTCCGTGTGCTTCTGGATGCGCAGCTGCAAGTCCTGCGGAGAGAGCAGGGCTGGCCTGTTATGCTGGGAGCTGGAAGAGAGCCCCCTGCTGGCGAGGACCCCGCACTACATAGCACTTCCCAGCTCAGCATGATTCTAAAACTGCTGCTGCTGCCTCCAAGCAGGACATCCATCTATAGGTTCTGTGTGTTACTCTAAGTGACCACAAGCACATCCACAGAACACGTCTGGGTGGGTTAGAGAAATCTGGGGGGAATTTTCACAGACAGACCAACAGATAAAACAGTGACATAATTTATCAAAAATCTGTGAATATCAGGAATAAAGCAATTAAGTCAGGGAACAAAAAAGAAAACATGTTCTAAAAGCAACCGGGTCGCGCTGATAGAGACCAAGTGTGTCACCGCACCTCGTCACAGAAGGCCTCCAGGTGCAGGGCCTCCAGCTTCTGGGTCATCTCCTTCCTGCGGTTCCGGAACCAGCCATCGAAGTTGGGAGACTTCAGGAACTGCCTGTGACGTAAGATATGGGTCACAGATGAACCACTGCAGATACACACCACCGCTGTACCGACAGACACATGCAGTATAGACTGTACAGTCAGGGGCTGTGTCTGAATTCAGGGTCTGCACCCTTCTAAGGCTGTGTCACAGCGGTGAGCAAGGCTGTCCCCTTTTGAGGGCTCCTTCAAATGCAGTCTAGAAATGTATCCCTTTTCCCGATGGATCCTACGCAACCCAACACATCCCAGGATTCACCGCGCAGAGGAAAAGTGGGTGTGTCCCACTTTTTTTTTTTTTTAAATTAGGTATAGTGGACACAGCCACTATAACTAAAGACACACAGCCACTTTATAGATATACAGACATATACAGGTTAGATGTAAATAGCAGGGTAGTGTGAAGGTTGGGAAACTATGCTGGTTGCAAGTCACTTGTTTCTTCACAATAGAAATAATAAAATATTTGTGTAAAAAGTGATCAAATCTCCACTGAAATTTTAAGTGAAATCGCCTTGGTTAAAAGCTTGCTTTCAGTGATCAAAGGCACCCAAACACTTGCTTTCCCTGTTGTTGAGCTGCATTACCAACCATAAAATCATAGCTGCATGTTTTTTTTCTTTCCGGGGGTTATATTGTAAGGAATAAGCATCGGCTGCTGCCCATCTGGAGATCACATGGGTGATAGGAAATCCCACCCACTGCTGTCTACGAGGAGCAATCTGACTGCAGTCGCGCCTGCTGAGATGATCAGCACTTCTCCATCCTGTCCATGTTACTCAGCATCAAAGCATCGCACTTTTCTGTGTAAGTGGAAGTACATGCTGAATATAACAGGTTCCACATGACAAAAACTAAATAAATGTGAGCCGAACACTTTTCACCACTAAGTGCCTGCTTTTTTCCCCAACATGCAAAAGTGGACGGATAGTTAAGCATTCTTTGCAGATGATGTCACCCATTATCTGCAGCTGTGGATCCTTTTATTGTCTTGTTATGCAGAGTGTAAAGGTCGACTGCAAACAAGCAAACTGCTGTTTAGCGTTCTGCTACTTAGAGGAAGCGTCTAAATGGGACCACATCGCATGGATAGTTCACTGATGGGGAACAGATGGGGACGTGCAGTAATTAGGAAAACAGATTAACTGGACTCAGTCACAGCTTAATTACATAAAGCCGAAGTTAAAAAGAAAATGTATCTGCCCTGTAACAGCAATTAATTGGTTAGAAAACTGCAAGAAAACAGAGCAAACAGTCTGAAGCAAATTTAAGTTCATATACAAATGGGAGGCCTTATTATGAAGACATTATGAACAGTGCAATGGATTGTGGGAAGGAAGCTGGAGGTGTCAGAAGGTCGGTGGTGATGCAGTACCTGTACAAGCCAATCCAGTCTCCTTTGAGGCGTGAGGTGAGCTGTGGTCCTGCCTTCTCCAGCGTCTTCATGAACTCATCTTGGCTGAATGGCCGCAGCTGTGGAGGGCTCTGTAGAAGGGTGAGGAGGTGATCAGGGTGACTCAAAAAAACGGGCACATCACTCGATGCAGTGTTAAAAGACCAGCTTCAATTCAGCTCCCAGGCTTAAAGGGTGCAGTTTCTTTTTGTTTTTTTGTTTTTTTAAATCGACAGATTTTTGGATTTTCATAGCGAGACAGAGGGTAAAAAGTCCGGCTTACCTTCCACGGTGAAATGCTCTTCTGTAGAGGCATCAGACTCGCCACGTACCGCTCCTTGGGGAAGGGTCAAACAGGAAACAGGAAGTGGTGAACACACAAGCAGCAGGCAGCACCTCAGGGTCTTCCACCCCACTGACATCCTACTTGTGGTTTCCCTACCAAGTGTGAACAGCGAGCAAAAGGCCCTACCAAGGGAATGATGAAGCTCTGCGTCAGCTCCAGGAAGTGCCTCCGGAGAATGGCGTTCTGGGCAGCGGACGGCCGCTTCTGCTGGACACCCTGAGTGGGGGGGGGGGGTAGGAGTCAAAGAGGGGGCGACAGAAACTGCGGCATGACCCAAAGGTACCGCGGCATAAATCAGGCGTCTCGCCCAAGGCGGCTCAGAAGCAGCGAAGGGGGGCAGCGGGCGGCACTCGCTCACCCTCTGTAGCTGCTTGATGATCTCCTCATCCCGGTTCAGGAACGGCTTGTAGGAGCTATACACTCCTGCAACGGCGCGGGCAAACATCAGACTCACGCACAGTACTGGCCATTCCCCTCTAAATCCAGAACATATGAAGCCGCGGGGGAAGCAGGGGGTCCTGCACGGCACCTAAAGTTCATCACCTGGTTTGGAGTCCAGGGTCTTTAGATTCTTCAGCTTCTTCACCTTCATCGGTTTAGTCACCTCCCCTGAAGATGAGTGACAGTGTTTAACACGAGGACCACCCACAAGCAACCAGCTGCTGGGGTGCGGCTGTCAGAGGCAGGGCAGGTGCTGGTGTATGTAAATAATATTTTCCTTGTATGATAAATGCATTGAGTTTTATTTTGCAGATGCTTTTAAAAATCAACATACAGCTGAGAAACCAGGGTCCCCGGAAGTACTGGGGGGTCAAGAACCGAACAGCAAAATCACTCTGTCGATTCTGCCTTCTGATCCTGGACGTAGAATCCTAACCTGCCTGGCCATACAGTTCCCAGGTATCAACTACCAGAATTTTTACATTTCACCTCCTCACAGGCCTCCCCAGCCCAAAGCCCGCCCCCGCCACGCCTCGCCTCAGCCCGCCCCTCTCAGACGACGCACAGCCTGCTCATGGCACAAAGGCGGCTGAAGCTCTGCGTTTCCGGCTACCTGCTTGTTTCATATCCCCAATCCGGATGATGTGAGGCCAGTGCTGCAGGGTTTTGGCAAAGAAGGGATTCGTCACCCCAAGGATGACGGATGGCCTGGGACACACAAAACACACACACACACACACACACACACACACACACACACTTTAGTCTGCTTCAAAGTGACACCACGTTACATCCTTTTATCATCAGTCACATAACTTCCTATTTAAAGAAATGTACAAATCATGCGATTTCACATCACGAGTCATCTTCATGATCGCCCTGTTCACAAAGTGGTTTAACTGCATCTCGGGGGGGGGTGGAGGAAGGGCAGAGGTGTGAGGTGAAACTGGCTTTCATACGGCCGCTAACAAAGACCGCTGTACATAGGAACTATCAATTATATCAATTATGCATCATGCAGCTGCCCTGGTTCCAATATGAGCCCACAGAAGCGAGCCTACAGAAGGCAGCACTAATGCACTGAGCTCACCGGCTGCTGCTGCCGCCACCTCAGCACTGTCAGACTATTTGCTCAAGCACCGCCCATCCTCCCTGCCCATTATTTACACGTCAGGCGGGGCTCTCACTTATATGAAAATGCCAACACTGGATCAGCTACATGGCCACTGATTAGGGATCTTAAGGGCCGATGGGGAAAGTGGGTCAATTACAAGGGTGACATATGAGCTTCGCTTTCGATGGAATGATCTGCACAAAAAAGCAGGGAGAACTTTGGATGCCCCTGGGCCGTGCGTGTATGCTACTCCATCCTCTATTCTGTTTGCAAAGAGACAGCAATGCATTATGGGTCACGACAATAGGCCCACATGGTCCACGATTTAGAGCCGGCGAGTTGTTGAACATAGGGGAGAGGGTAAGGAGTGATGGTTTGCATTGGCCTGCCCTTAATGTACCAAATCTCACTGTGAGAGGGATTTACATCAAGCCCAGATCAGTCTGAGGAGACCTTCTCTGGATCTGCTCTTTTGTTGATATGATATTTAGATTTTTTGGAATTCATAACTCTGAAATATTCTAATGACACCCACGAACCCTTTGGGTGAAGATTTGGGCTCCAGTTACAGAAACTGCTAAATATATGGATGAGTTTAACCAGAGTCAGTTAACCTGAGCAGGGTGACCATCACGCAAAGCAGAGGAGGCTGAATCTTATGGGGGGGGTGTAGATGGACCCCAGTTTGGACCGGGTGGG
>JAODKK010000123.1:7358328-7372492 GCA_026774405.1 Petrocephalus microphthalmus | reverse complement strand
ACAGAGAGAGAGAGACACAGACACACACAGGGACAGAGAGAGAGAGAGAGACACACACAGGTACAGAGAGAGAGAGAGAGAGAGAGAGAGAGAGAGAGAGACACACACAGGTACAGAGAGAGAAAGAGAGACACACAGGTACAGAGAAAGAGAGACTGAGACACAGAGACACACACACAGGTACAGAGAGAGAGAGACACACACACACACACACACACAGGTACAGAGAAAGAGAGAGACACAGAGACACACACACACACGGATGCAGAAAGAGAGAGACAGAGAGAGAGACACACACGGATGCAGAAAGAGAGAGAGACACACATGGATGCAGAAAGAGACAGAGAGAGAGAGAGACAGAGACACACACGGATGCAGAAAGAGAGAGAGACACATGGATGCAGAAAGAGACAGAGAGAGAGAGACACACACGGATGCAGAAAGAGAGCGAGAGAGACAGAGATAGTGTGTCTTGTTTACACGGTGTATCACGATTTATCACCACACCTGTGAAAATCACATGCTAGCAGAATTAGCATTACCTTGCAAAAATCTGCCTTACGAATCCATTCCGCTCTGCCTTCCTATAGGACTTTTTTTTAAGCAGGTTGGAAATTCACAAGTTCTGAGTTATCCGGAACGTATAAATACATCGCAATGTGTGATAATACTAATTAATAATATATGGAATATGTCCCTTTGCCTGTCACATTATCCACGCACATGGAGATCACTGCTTCTTTCCTGTCCCCATGTATGCCGACCAAGCCGATGGTGGTAACGCTCGGTTTAAGCATGCTTACTAGCAGGGCTGTGTCAGCATGAGTCCGGATCCAGTACGGCTCACCTACTTAACAATGGATAACCATCAGGTTGGAGTATGGTTGGGTACGGCTAGGTTCCTGGTGCCAGTGGAAAAGCGCCAATAGAGAGAGATGGAGACAGAGACAGGGAGAGAGAGAGAGAGACGGACAGACAAAGGAGAGCGAGCCTATTATCTAGGCAAGAAGAATTAAGGGGCTCAAGCTACCTTCATGACGACTCCCATTATTGGAAGCGTTAAGATTTTCCCAGGGTATGGTGTTGGCCATCGATCAATGTCATTGCAGGCTGTTGCAAGGGGAAAAAAACAAAAACAAAAAGAAACCCCACTTTAAACGACCAAATTCCTCAAAAAAAAATAAAAATAAAAATCCTATTCCCAAAATGAAGATTTCATTACTCCTCAAGAGAATTTAATTATGGCACTCTATACAAATGCATTTGAATAATAGACTTACTAAATGTATACCGGACATGTTCATAATAAAAGCAAATTATGAATTAATCCTGTGATTAGAATTAAGTTAAAAGAGCCAAGTACAAATAGGAGCCTCCTCAGCAGTGATGGTGACGCTGGCCTCACCGGCTTCCAGACACGGCTCCTGCTTCTCGAAATACTCGGGGGCGACGAGCTTCAGTAAGGAGTGGAAGAAGGTGACGTAGGGGAGTTTGCTGATCAGCACCAGGGACTGGAAAGGAAACAGGAGGGTCAGACAAAAAGCCTCAGGCCAAAGACCTTCCAAAGCCCCCTGCGGTCATAGCTCGAGGGGAATTTCCTTACAAATGATGGCCAAAAAAAACCTCCATCAAAGCCAGAGCCATTTACTGATTTAATATAAGCAAACCTGCATGAGTATGCGATTTAAATATAAACATTTATGTTCCATATAAGAATTGATGTTGTAAAAAAGGTTTGATCATGTAGATTCCTGCCAACATTCAGAAAATCCTACACTAGACCTAGACCTAATCATCACTTGCGGAGTTTATGCCCAAATTATGATTCTCCTGCCAGTAAATAAGTCTTTTTCTGAGGGTGTACTCACACTAGGCAATCCGTACTGTGCCTAAGGACACTTGACCCCCAAAGTCTAGTTCGTCTGATTAGTGTCGCCACTTGGTGCGGGCACGGTATGTATCCAGTGTGATCACTAACCGTGCCCGAGCACGGAAGAGAAACATGACGTCGGGATGTGACTGGCACATGCATCTGCACGGGCACACTGCATATGAACTGGACTTGGAAGAGACAGAACAGGTGGGGTGTATAGATCAGATGGCAACAAGTGTTTAACAAACAATACAGCAAACGGATCGCTTTGGTCTACGGCATAGGTGCACCATTTGCTGGAAACCTGGGCTGACAAGCGTATCCAGGAACAACTAGACGCAACACACAAAAACTAAGCTCTACCTGGCCAGCAAATTGTACTGTGGAGTCACATTAGCCAATCCATACTGTGCCTGAGCACATTTGACCCATAAAGTCCAGTTCAGAGTTGCCAACTTCAGTCAGCAAGCTGGAATGAGGTTTTCCAATTTATGAATAGTCTGCACGCATGTTTACATGTATGTAAGAGTATTATGACCTTGTAAATAATCTATAGGGTTTGCAAAATGCCCCAGTGGTTTTGATGTAGCTAATTTTAGGTTTATAATGTAATGATATAGATTTGCCGTAAGATTTCTTGCAAGAGTGTGAGAGTCTGTAAATGTGAGTGTCAAGCCAGATGTGTGAGAGTTGGCAGTCCTGCTTTCTAGTATTCTACATAGCAATTCTGACATTAGGTATAATTTGAGCATTGGCAGTGGCTCAGTATATTGAGTTCATAGTTCTGATCTGATGGTTAGCCTCAGTACCTCAGGCAACACTAGTCTGCACTACTAAACTACCAATCATGAATTGCATTCTGCTGTGCGATAGCACTTTCCTTCCTATGTTTTCTTAGATACAAAAGTCACATGGTGATGATGAAAGCATGCTCGGGCCTGGAACGATAAGTGCAATGTGAGGACAGAGCAGCTGGGGAGTTGGGGGCGGCTGCAATCATGCTCGGGCATGGCACAAAGCAACCAGGCCAAGTATATGTACACCCCCAGATATTACTATATGACTTTCTGTGATAAATACTAGGATATTTATAAAGCAGAAAAGGAGTCTACACTCTCAGAAAAATGGGTACCAATTTGTACCTTTGCTTGTCACTGGGGCTGAACCCTAAAGGGTCTTGTACCTTTTAAGATACAGAAATGAACTATGAGGAACTGTTTTGTACCATTGGGGGTACATTAATGTTGCTTGTATGTAGGGGATTCATTTCTGTACCATA
This sequence comes from Petrocephalus microphthalmus, assembly GCA_026774405.1. Taxonomy (NCBI): domain Eukaryota; kingdom Metazoa; phylum Chordata; class Actinopteri; order Osteoglossiformes; family Mormyridae; genus Petrocephalus; species Petrocephalus microphthalmus. The sequence continues at coordinate 7,369,340 of JAODKK010000123.1, read as the reverse complement.
TAAGGTGCAATTACCTACAGCTAAGGGTACAATTGGCAGACCCTTGAGGGTACAGCCCCAGTGACAAGCAAAGGTACAAATTGGCACCCTATCGTCAGAGTACATGAGTGATTTAAACAAAAAGGATGAGAATGCTTATGATCGTCTCGGAGAGTGCATGCACAGCTCATGCAAAAGCAGCAGACGTAAACAAACATATTTAAACAAACTAGATAATCTTGAATATGAACAATCAATAAAATTGCAAGGCTTGCTAAGTTTTGTTTCCAGTGACAGTGTAAAAAATGTTTTACTGAAACAAACCCCCAGCAGCGCTTGGCGAATCATATCACCAAGATTTCAAAATACTGGAATTGTGTTGCAAAATAACACTGCTATAACACTGTTTTTGAAAACACTGTGTACGGCAATATAATGTCCAGATAGCATGAAAAATCCTGATCTCAACCCAGCTGACTATCTTGATCCATGCGATGTGACAGTGGCATTTGCATGACATGCAATGTCGACATTAATATAGGAAATTGCCCAGCCCCAGCTTCCCTGGCAATAGAAACAAGCCAACGGTTAAAATAACTAACAAATTCCTGTCTTCCTAACTCCCAAAATGAGGCTGGAGTCAGACCTACGCTTAAAAAGCTAGATCACCATAATACGCATGGAAAATGTACACCAGGTTCCTGTTGTGGCACAGAAACTGCTTGAACCTGAGCTGCAAATGGCATAATATTGTTCGCTTATGAAGAAAAGAAAGCAGCAATAATCATGCCGGTAGGTCGTTGGTCCTTTGAGCCCCCAGGTTGCGTTGGCCGACCCAGACCAGCTCCTGCACTGTTTGCCACATATTCTGATGACCACTTTCAGATCAGCTTGGCAGACTCACCTTCTGAAAGTATCCCCTCTTGAGTGACTTGTCACGGACTTGCCTGAAGTACACATATCCATAGTAATAGCCTTGATCTCTCTGGAAGAGACAACACATTTACATTTACATTTATGGCATTCAGCTGACAACACACACGTAGGATTATTCTGAGGAATCGCAACAAAAGCCAAGGCTGGATCCCAACAGGTAACGGAAAATCGGATCCTTCCCCAAGTCTTAACATCCGCATATCCTTCGTGAGCCAAAAATCTGTGTTCACCAGCATGAGGAGCTTCAGTGCCATCTGAGTCATATGTAAGCAGCAAGACATTTTCCCAACTCAGTGATATATCTCCACAAGTGTTTCCCCAGCTACCCTGATGCAAAATGCCACTGCCAGAAGTCTTTGTAAATAGTCGCTTTCAACTATGACCATCATCTGCAGATTTACAATTTATTCTCCACTGCCAGGCTCCAAAGGGCCACTCCTGCTCATTCTTGGTGCTATACTGACTGTCAAATTCCAGAGATTCCACATGAACCCTTCGTCCTGAGGAAGGGAATTCCATCAAGATGAAATCACAGTTGAGCCATTTTTTTTTCCCTCTCATATATTGTCTTCACAATACAACTGCGCTCTTCTGCCAAACCAAGGGTGTGGTATTTCCACTGCTACACAGCCCAGCTTTCTACCAAATATCTTAGGGTGTCAACATCACTCCATCTACAAAACCTGCTTCCAGATTTAATGTTGGACTACGTAATCCACCTCAGACCTGAGATAATGGACAATTGGTGGCGAGACATTTTTGATAACCATATCAATCAAAGGTGCAAAACAGCTCGATAGACCTAGTGGTCCACAGACTAATTTAGTCATTGGAAATTCAATGAGGATTATTATAAAATTATTTTGAGCCACAGTGATATTTATTGCCAGAACCCTGGTGGGCATTTTTGCTAACAAAAATGTTTGTGCAGAGGTCTTGCATTTTCAGTCGTAAACAGTGAGGACCTTCCAAAGCTCCATTTACTGACATACAATAATATACACTGCAACACTGAGTGCTTCAGTCAAAGGCAACACTTGTAAGACACATTGCTACTCGGCGATGCGCAGTTGTGAAGGCAACTTCCTCACATCCAAACCAGCGCCGGTTCTAACCTTGAGGCAAAGGGGGGCATCTCTGTCGAACTGATCCAGGAAGCAGCCGAGGGAAGACTTCCTGCCCGTGGCTTGGCGGAAACGGAAGCAGAACTGCGTGTCCCCCAGGCAGCCTAGAGGGAGGAAAGGGAAACCGGAAGCGCATTGAAGCATTCCTGAGACATGAGGTCATCAACTGCTCTCGCATCATCCTCCAAGCGCAGCAGCGTTGGGTGTCAACGGCAAGACCGTGGGAGGATCACAGCGGTCGTTTGTCAGCACCTCAAACATTCTTCTTGGGAAGAACACAAGTTCCTTTTCAAGACTTGCAGTCTTTTCCAACAATATCCTCTATGACAAAGTGAGTACATTACGCCAACATCTTGAATTAATAACTGGAGACCAGTATGATAGCACTATACACCAATGAGTCAAAACATTATGACCACCCCCACAAATGACGTCATGAAAATGGTGCATGTCAAGGTCTGGAATATATTAGACGGTAAACCAACATTTGGTACTTGCAGTCGACATTTTGAATGCAGAAAGAACAGGCAAGGGTAAAGACCCGAGAGATTTTGATAAGGAAGAAACTGGCCAGAAGACTGGGTCAGAGAATCGCTGAAATGGCAAGGCTTGTGGGGTGCTCACGGTCAGCTGTAGCTATATAACTACAAAACATATTTGAAGGCTCTCAGGGGGGGAGAATTTGCAAAGTAAAACCACACTGACTGCTTTAATGAGTAATGCTTTAAAAGGTCACCTTCAATTCCTTGAATTAAAGGTCAGGAACACCTCTTCGATGTGTGACGTGCCTCAGTGCCTAAGCAACCGGTTTCACCACGCAAAGGCCGGCCGGCTGTCCACTGGTCTAATCTTGCTGCCAAATCACACGGGACTTACACAGTGATTATGACAGGTTGGCAGAGACTCGATCCAACTCATAGTACTAATCTGCAGGCAGGCAATGGTTCAACACGTAAAATATCCTCATCTCACCAAATGCAAACATAAATAGGATAAGAAGCCAAAGTGTGACGCTTGGGGAAAAAGGCAAGACGTGAAACGTAACAGATAATCAGTGCGTTTCATTCTCATCTCTGGAAGCTTACAGTCAACTTCTCACAGATAAATGGCTTGGCATTCTGCCCGTTTGGAACACTCTTATCAGGAAATACAGCCACGATCCAATGGGATTTTCTGATTAAAAAAAGCACATTTCCATTTTACCGCTATGCTTTGAATTGTCCATCTTGTGGGAGGAGGGCAGGCCTGATGTCCCACGGAGCGGGACATCAGTAACGGGAGGCAGAGGCCAGGGAACCTGCCTATCGGATGTTGGGGATTAAGGCACATGGCTGGTGGATATGGACAGGTGACGTCACCCTACAATTTAACCCCATCCATGTGTTTCAGAGGTAGGAGGGCCCTATAAATATAGGTCCTTACACAACACTCTCTAACCACCATTCATACGCCATTCATCCCCCAACTGTATAGAAATCGAACTTGATCATGAATGTTGATTCTTCAGATCAATGGATTCACTGAATATATTCAGACAGAGAAAAAAGCCCAACAATCTCTAGGGCCAATACAGCAGTCTCTTTCTTGTGCCAACATGGAACATTACTCAAATACCATCTTACATGGGAGACTTCAAAAGAATTCTTTAAAACTCAGACAAATTCCCACTTGGCACTACACGAAGCGGGTTCATGCGGATCCCGTGGTGCTTCACTCAAAAGCTGAGGCTAGCTTGATGATGCAAGACAAACCTATGACTCATATTCAGTGAAAGTTGTTGATCGGTCACCAAGTTTCCAAGGCAACCAAACACTCATGTGCAGCTCATCGTCCTCCAAGAAAAAGGCCTTCAGCAGACACACAATCCTTCTGACCTCTCCACATCTGGCTTTTTTATTCTCATGCAGGCTGACCTCACCGTCCTGATGCTGGAGGAGGGAAAATGCTCACACACAACCAGCACTGCTGGGGTAGACCCCAGACCCCCTCAACAGCGGATACGAGAACCTCAGGACCGGAAAGTACAGCCTTTGTATAAATCCATCATCACTCCTTAATGAGACGTTTGTGTTCTACTCTCCACACGGACAGCACACCACTGAGAGCTGCGGTCACTGCCAAAGCCGGAAGACATTTTGGTTTTCATCTTTATGTCTTTACCTCAACCACAAAATTATTTATTAATAAAAAAACAGTCTGCATTAAGAACCAAACTAAAACTGATATATACGACCTTCTACAAATCACTATACAAATTCTGTGACACTAATTAAAACCCCTTAAAACCATGTCCAATGCCCTCAGATTGGATGAAAGGACTAACATTTTCCCCCTGTGTATCTAATGCTGGTGGATATTTCCCCCACAGCAAGCTGCTTTACACATCTAGTTCAAGGGTAACGAGAGCAGGGCCTCCTGTTGTGTCGTGAACCAGTGACCTTTCGGTTGAAAGACCAAGGTGCCCAGCTGCCAGCAGCCCCATGGGGAGCACAGCTGAGCTTCTGAATCGACGCGCATCTGCAAAGCTCCATTACCACTGCCACTACGCCGATGCGCCAAGTGGAAACCAGACTGGTCTTTCAGAAAGCCTTTTCCTGTCAGGGGCCTTCTACACAGCCAGTCATTTCTGCTTAACTATTACGTTCAGTGTTCAGTGAGGTGACCTTAAGCCTGGATAGGAGAAGCATAACAGAAAATCAGAAGACAGATCTAATTAAAGCAATTTCAGGCGAGGAAGTCATGAGGAAGGTGATGAAACACCCTTCAAACATCTACCAAAACAAGAAGGGAAAAAAAAAGAATAATCGACATTTCCCCCATAACACTCAGAGGACTGGCAATCTCAAATGTAGACATAGTGTGTGATGGTTAGGCACGTACAAACTTATAAACTTCACTCTAAACCAAAGTGCAAAAAAAGTGAAAAAAGAGCTTTTTTGAAAGTGACTGCCTCTTCCACAGTGAGGTCATTGCCACGCGATGGTTGTTTGACGTTGGTGGTACAGCAATGGCACCGATTCAGTGACCTGGCTACTGGACACGTTTGCTTTGAAACCTGATATTGGATGAACACGGCGGGGGCGGGCCCAGAGCTCATCCTTCAGCTCAATTTTCACGCGCAACTGGTCCCTGAACAGATGTAATAATGGCCACTCTACTTGTACACTGTACTGTCACAGTAACAGATCGGTGTAACTTTTAAAATGACATAACAGATGCAGGCAGAATAATATCATGACAGTTCCATGTTCGAAGCTCGCCCACTACGAGAACAGACAAAAATGATTCAGTCATTTTACTCATAGATTTCTGCTCTCCCACCAACCAGTTTTCTACTGTCAACACCGTCTTATACTCAACTATCCTTAATATTAGGTACCAGTAGGCAGGCAAGAGGTTGGTAAAAACTGGCACATTCAAATCTTTCCATGAAAATAAAGGATATTTCTCATTCTTTTTGCAAATTTATGAACTGTCGTTTTTTTTTTTTTTTTTTTTTTTTAAAATCGCACTGAAATCATTCATTGAAATGCAATGATTTTTCATTTCTTCAATTAAAATCAATTTCCATCTTCTCCCTGAAGTAAATGCCACTAAAGGTACTAAAATAATGGTTGATAGTCAATGTTTCCTGACAGATCAGGTCAGGGGTTCCCCAACAGTACACCTGAAAAACCTTTAAAGATCTGACTTGAAGTTTTTGTCTTTATTTGGTATCAAAATAAAACATTGAGACTTATTAAATCTACCCTTGGCAATTTTTACAAAATTTGCAAAAAAAATAAAAAAAATCTCCTAAATTCAAGCTAGAAATGACTGATAATACAAGTACAAGTAAATAAGACACAATCTCTATCCAGCAAGAAAAATTCACATTCCACTCTGGACTCCGCCCGAAGCAAAAACCTCCCAGTTTGTGCTCCGATCCCAGTTGGCCCTGGTATTTACGGACCTTTTAGCACAGTAAAAACAGAACAGCCTGTACCTTGACTTCACACCACCTGCAAAGAGCAGTCAGGCTTTCTCAAAGCTGCTTGCTTACTACAGGTAAAAGGAAATAAATCAGTCAGTCAGCCAAACAAAGAATTTTCATTGCCACAAGAAGCTGTGCTGTATTCTGCTTATTTGGCTGATGCCTTTATCTAAAGTGATGCACATTTTTGAGAGAGCAGGGTCAGACAGCAAAAAAGGGTTAAGGGCCTTGCCTAAAGGCCAAATCGTGAAATTACATTGCCATCCCTGGGATTCGATCCCACAACCTTCCAACCACAGGCATATCATCCAAACCCAGAGCCACACTTCTCTAACAAATAATGGTTTGAATATGTAAAGAGTAATGACAAAGCAGCAAGTTTCTTCAAAGTCACACTTGTGTCACACATTCCCTTAATGGTTTCACTTTCACTCCACCCTTTGTTCCCCATCCACAGTTTTGGTTATGAGAAGTTATTAAACTCACTCCTGCTTCTCGATGTGCTTAACACTATAACCTCCAATGACAGCTCACAACAGGTTCACAAACCTTGTGCCATTCACCCAGGCCAACTAGGCATATGACCATAGGCCAGGACTTGCAGCATTTCTCAAGCATCAGTTTTGAACCTGTTGTACTTGCGCTCTGGGTGTGCACATGGTACACTGTGAGAAGCAAATGTACACCAATGGGAGTGGTTATTTAATGTCTCAAACTGGGACAAACACACAAGGCAATCTGTATTCTAATAAAGATTCCAGCTCTCTGGGACTTCAGACACATGACTGTCCTATCTTGTAATGCTGTCATGTAGCATGACACAAGGGATCGCACACTGGTTCTAGAAATTGTATTTCAGGACAATCCAACTGGGATAGGTACCAATGACTCCAAACCTCAGTCACCGAATGCGTAAGAATTTAAATGTTTCCTCCGCATACATTTTTAACTCCTACTTGTAATCTGTGGCCCGCCCCATTTCATAAATATTCCATATAACAACAGTGATAAGAAGTAATATGATCCGTTGTAAAGATATTGTTTAGTGCACAGATGTGAAGTGCAACCAGGCAAAGCTCAGACGCAGCAAGTAAAGTCCTACCACTGCCTGTCCTAGTACACACTCTGTAACCCATTGGCCAGCTACAGATCTGCATGTGGCCAGATCTCAAATCTGCATCCTCAGCAACCAAAGCCTCCCAGCGAGATTCACGACTAGTACACCTAGGTAAAGGCTGGTAAGTCAGGAGAACCAGTCGGCTGAGGCTTTAACCCTAACTGCTGACACTATCAGGTACAGCACACCAAAATGACGAGAGGAGACCCAGAGGATACACTGGCACTAACAACAAAGTGTGGCTGGGAATTCTGGGTATTTTCAGTCAGGAGGGAAAGCAATGTTGTTGTGTATAAGAACTAGCAACACTGTACAGAACATGAAATTGGATTTACCTGAATTTGAGTCTGGGAATGATAAGTAACATATACTTGTTTTCTGAAAAGACAAGACAGAGAAGAGACGTCACTATGATTTTAGGCAAGGCGCTTAAACCGACTAGAAAAAGGCAGACTGCACTGCATACTGACCTCTTTGTCTGTGAGTTTTGAGTGGTGTGGATAAATGACCTGGAAGAGAGAGATCAATTCGAAATCTCATTACATCCTTAAAAAATAACTGTCTTTTCCAGTGGTGAAAACATGAAAATAAACATTGACCAGTTTGGGACAGGTGATCCACAAATGATAGCAATAGCCAAGAGATCGGACTTGTTGCGGCTTCAGACACATTTACATTACATTTAATTATTTAGCGGACGCTTTTGTCCAAATTGGCCCCTGTGTATTCAGGACGCCTTGTCAGAGTAACAGCCATAGACCAGACATATAAAGGCTTAAAAATAACTTAAAGGTATCTCTAATCTGACTTTTCAGATAAATGGTACAACGCATCCCTACTCGTGACGGACCGACATCCGCGAGTCAGCCATATGCAGGAATTTAAATGCAGGTTTTAGAAGGTTTTCTTCAGAAATAACTTCTTCCGTCGTGTCAGCCTGTCAAACAACCGCGGCGCCCGTCTTTATAATCCGCGCACAGACGCGGCGAGCACGTCCGTGGCCTGAAGCGGCTACCCGCCACCCCGGAGTAACTGTCCGCCTGAAGGGAAAGCGGGCGGAATGCCGCAGCCCGCCTCGCACACGCCGGCCGTGCGCGGAGGTTACGGCGTCGGACGGGCGCGTTAGCAGACGCCGCTGCCTCCTCTCGCCATCGCCGTGCGAGGCACCGGCACCCAACTTGCAGCGCTAGCCGGCTAGCAGGCTAACAGGCGCGTTACCTCCACCGCCTGCCCCAGCTCCAGGTCAAAGCCCACCACGCAGATACAGTGCAGCCAGGCGGAGAAGCGGTCCCAAGGCAAAAGCAGCGGCTCCGCGGGGGTGTCCTCTCCGGGCCCGGCGTCGGGCACCTCAATGGCCGGGGAGGTGCCCGACGCCGGGTCTTCGGGCTCCTCCACCGGCTCCTCCATTCCCCCTTGACCGTGCAAGGCCATAGTCTCTCACGGTGGCCCCTTTCCTTATTCGTCCTCCTCCCTTCCTCCTCCAACGTAACTTTAGCAGCCGATCCTTCAGTAATACCGTGAAAACCAGAACAAAAAACACAATTTCACAAGAAGTTAAAAGACGATGCGACGGCGACGCAGGACGCTCCGCATCAGCGCTCCGCCAAAGCGGAAAGGGGCCGGCGTTCGGAGCGAAACGCCGAGGTCGCCAGACTTACGCTCTGATTTAACGCCGCATCGAAGCGTCCTTGAAGTGCACAAACTCTTAAATAAAGAGGCGAGTGCCACAAAACGACAAAAAACACGAACACTTCAAATCCGTCACCATATAAATGTGTCAGAGGGGAAAAGAGGAGTTTCCGAACTGTTCTAAACCCTGCTTCAGTCCTAGCTTGTTCATATTGTTAAATGGAGGTAGGATTAAATATCTCAACGAAAAGCAAATGTATATAAATGTATATATTCGATTGCATTAATTACTCTTATTATTCCACTTTACGACTATTCTATTGGCCGTCAGATAAATGAGAGACCGTGATGGTGCAACATGAAGGAATATCTGGCAACCACGTTCCGAATTCCTCCCATTAAAGAGATAGCGAACAAAGTTTGCCTATACAGAGTCTTATGAAATGAAATAGACTAAGTTAAAATCATTTTTGCATCTTACCGCGTATCTGCCTACACCTTAGAGTATCTTCCGTTGCCTTGTGGATAAGCGATAAGATGCAAAAAGGATTTTAATTTATCAATATTTAAGGGATCTCAGTCCATCACAAGACGCATATTCGCAACGGGCAATTAGAGATGCCGATGCACCTGACTCCTGGTCAATGAATTGTGCGAAGATACTGCAGTACTGGGAGGAAATCCGTGAAATAACACACACACACACACACACACACACACACACACATATATATATATATATACGTATATATATATATATATATATACGTAACCAAACAAAATACAAGACTTTTGGCTATTTTACTTTTTTGATTGCATTCACAGATTTTTATAAAATCGAGTTTCTTCTTGTGAGTGCTGAAAAATCTTTGAATCCAGCAAGTTGGCTAAGCAAGAATTCTGGGTTCATGATACACTAATACAATAATAAGCCCCTAACTCTGGGGAAACGTATGTGCTTCAGTGCGAAACACCACATCATATTAAGAGTGATTAAATTATGTGAAAGATTTTGACATTCCCAACCATGCAGCATATACATATGTGTCACATATGTATATGTGAATACTTGGCATCATAGAATTTAGTTTGATCATGTATTACAGAAGGCAGCTTGAAAAATAGAGTAAAAGAGTAAAAATTTCTGGAATTGCAGTAAGGGGAAGTTTATAGTCAAAAACAGAATTGCATAGAGCATAAATTTGTATCGATTTGATGTTTATTTTACTCATTGATGTATATTTTTGTTATAAATAGTCAGATGGTAAGTTCAGCAGATGGTATCACTAGGTTGCCACAAAAAGGGTATTGATTTGAGGTCCAGGAAGGGGATCTATCTTGGAATTCAGTAAGGAAGGCATCTCACAATGACCAGTTGTTTAAATGAACACAGTGTGGCTGTGTAAGTCACTTAAAAGTATCTAGATAACGACTAAAACAAAAGCAGCAACTTTAATCTGTTCCACATTCAAGATACAATTTATCATTAGCAGTTACCACTTGTGTGGTCCTCCGAGATATGATTAATGTCATAAGTTATAGGAAGATGGCAAAGGTATCCTTATAACTAGTGCCGTACTGTTAATGTGTGGTTGAGGACTTCAGCAAAGCCCACACTAAGTGAAGTAAATAACTGAGCCAGGCTGTGTGACCCTGGCATCATTGCAAATAAAGACAGAGGGATTTGAAAATATTATGCATGCACAATATTACACTACCACCTAAGAGGCCTGATCTAGTTTGCCGCAACAATTCCAGTAATTTCCTGCGAATTTAACGTGATTTAGTAGCAGGCCTCCTCTAAATTAGTAACAGCTGCCAAATCTGTTACAAACAGGTATTTTTTCACTAATATACATTGCCAGTGTTTCTGGAAAAGGCCTTCGATGTTTAGCCAATGTCTGTATAAATACATTTTTTTTCAATGAGGGTTTGGACAGTGTTTCAATAAGCATTCATGATCAAATCATCCTTATGTAATTACGCGGCTATAGGCCAGAGCTCTTGGAAACAGAAGATGTGATGTAATGTTTGACCCGGTGAGAGTGCCAGTTAAACACAGGGTAGCTGCACAAGCATTCACTCACTGCAGGTCATGTAGACATATTAAACATAAATCTAGGAATGTGTCTTTGGATTGTGGGATTAAATTAGAGTGCTGAGAAAAAAATCACATGGGTACCAGGTGAACATACAAGGTCTACATGGACAGATGAGGGGCCGTACTAAATCCATAACCCTGCAGCTACAAGGT
>JAODKK010000123.1:7331049-7356657 GCA_026774405.1 Petrocephalus microphthalmus | reverse complement strand
AGCGTTATCCTCTAGGTGTCAGAAATAGGCAAAACTTCATATGTCACGTGGATCTGCAAAGGTGTTGAAATTTTTTTGAATTTTTTTTTCTGTTCAGTAATTTCTAAATTCCTCCCTTCCCCTAAAGTTCAGTGACAACCAGAGCAACCTTTGCACGAGTCCCGGCGCGACGCGCATTGGCTACGCGGCATGCGACCGCGTCCTTTGATTGGATAACGATCTGCCAATGTCAAAAGGGGAGCCGCCCCGTGCTCGTCGCGTGCCCGAGCGCGAGCACGGCGTCGCAGCCCGGTATGTATTTCATTTCCAGTATGGCGGCCGTCGCTTGCGGAGAAGGGCGAGCTGTTCGGATTTGTCTTCGGATTTCCCGGCGTAGACAATAATCTACGGCCGGTTGATTTTTCTTTTCCCCTTCGAAATTTTGCTTATTCTTCGTAGGGACGACGTGGCCTATGGCTTAGCACGGGATATGCGGTAAAATCGTCGGGGAGTGAGCGGCGCTTGTGGCTGCGGCGAAGGCGTCTAGGCTTTCCGCGTTTCCCAGGAAAATAGGAAAGGAGCGGATCTGTTTTGGTTTGTCGGGTCAGAAAGTTCACGGCGTCGCCGCTCGACCACGACCTCAGCCGCCGCCCGAAAGCGGGAGTGGGACGGACCGGGTCCTCGCTCTGGGTTTATCGATAGGCCCGGCTGGCCGAAATATTGGCAACTTTTGGGAAATTTTGAATCTGCTTGAGAGAGGCGGCGAGTTTTTTCCGGAGTTCGTCCGTGTTCCGGTGAAATAACTGCCCTAGGCGGGTATTTTTGCGGCGAGACGAGATATTTAGTTCGCTAGCACGGGGGGGTGGGGGTGCTCGGTATGGGGAGTGGTAAGTGAATTTGCTGGGACTGTGAACTACGTTTACTTTTTTGTAATAATGCACTTTGCTGGATAGAGACCAAAGAGCAGGCAGCCGCGAGGCAGGGTCTCGAAATCTGAGGAAAGTGCCAGAAACCTATAAGTCAATGTGCAGCCGGCGGCGGGTGGGTGTCACTGGGTCGCAGCCCGGCCAGTAATTAACTCTAAGGGGCGTGAAGTGGGCCGAAGCGAGGGAAGCGCTAGCGCCGGCTAGCTGCTCGGCTAGCTACATGGGGAGGTGTATCCGCCGACCCTCCTATAGGTCGCTGACACCTTAATAGTTTGGGATCATTACAGCCCTCCTGACTCCTAGTATCGGCCCGTTAAGAAGCTGTGGCCGATTTGTTTCGGTGGGAATTTGGACGCTGGAAGTGTCTGAAGCACTCGTTTGGACACGGGGAGCAGAAGTGTGTAGCCAGCCAGGTGAAGGTGTAGCGCGGAGCTGGTAGCGGGGTCGCTGTGTGTGCAGCTAAGGGCGTCTAGCCGGGGAGGGCCATGGCCAGCACGTAGCATTACTAGTTGGGTAGGTAGTATAGTGGCTGTCAATGTTTATTTTCGGAGTAGTATATTTGTGGGGAGGTGGGATCTGGGTCTGAAAAATCCTCGGCTACTTACTGCCCTAACTAGCCGGGTTGGTCACTGCTTCTAATTGGCGACAGGGGGAATCCGGGAAAAAAATTGCCAGAAATTTGAAGAAGTTTGCCAGTCTGGATCACGAAACCTTGTCTTTCGGTTGGAGTCCCGCTCCCAAGCCGTCATCCATGCCTTCAGCGTTGGCCGTGTTCACCTGCCGCCCTAATTCACACCCCTTCCAGGAACGCCATGTCTACCTTGACGAGCCCGTCAAAATCGGGCGCTCCGTGGCGCGCTGCCGGCCGGCTCAGAACAACGCCACATTCGACTGCAAGGTGCTGTCGAGGAATCACGCTCTGGTCTGGTTTGACCATAAGACGGGCAAGGTGAGCGCCTCTGATTTCTCTTAGGACTACATTTAAAGGGAATCCGCGGGTGCCGGGAACAGGACGAACCGGCTTGGTGGTGCGAGTGTGTGACACGCACGATTGCGGTACCTGCACATCACGGGACCTGCGAGTTTTTTCTTACCCTGAGCCATTTTGATAAAGGAATCTCGGGCGTCTTGACATCGACTTAGACATTTGTTAATCCTCGTCTGGCTGGTAGAAGTAAACAAAATACCGAAGGTGACAGATTGCACCGCAGAGTTTGGTAAATATGAATCGCTGGCTTGTAATGTTTTAACAGCTTGGGGAGTCGCGGCATGCGATACCGGCGAATCTAGTCGTTTCTCTGTAAATAAAAGCCGCCCGCCTTCCATTTTAACGTCTGACATGACCTTACCGGAGGTATGCTTGATAAGAGAGGCAAATCCCTGTGGTGGAGCTATTCGCTTTTTTCCTTTGCCAGGCTCAGCCGGTTCTGCCAGCGCACTGTATGGGTGTTGAACGCGGTAGTTCCATAAATACTCTGTTATATGCATGTCAGTGTAGCGCCGTTCATACACGTGATCGCATGCAGGCACGATCCGTCTTTTTTCGGCGGTATTTCATCTTGAGGAGTTTTGTTTTTGACTAAACATGCCCGTATTATGATCCGGCATGTCTCAAATAGGAAACCTCTCCTCATATATATTATGTCATGACTGTGCGGGTTAATCCACTGTCATTTCTCCTTATTTGGCGACAATGTAGCGATAGTACATTAACTTCTGGTGCCTCAAAACTTGTTTTAAACGACACAGTAAGGTTAATAGAAAATACGTTTACGACGTCATCCATGCAAGATGGAGTATGTGAAAGGGTATATTTCTGTCCGATTCTCTGTCAGCGCCAATCACTCCACTAAATTAGCTGATGTTTTATTTATGCCTAGTTGCTTTCAGGCTGTACCTTTGCTTTTAATGCAATTACTGCTGTAGTGGTGATCTGGGAAATTGTTCCAGCAGTGCAAATGTAATATTAACATTCATATAAACTGGAATGGAGCTGTTAGTGTAATTAAGGGTTTAGCCTAACTGAGTTGTTTCCACCTCAGTGTGAACATTATGTTGCCATTACTTTTTTGTGCTGGAGGTTTTCCAGCAAGGTTGTTTCTGACACGCATATCTTTCCTCCGAAGCAGTGATTGGATAACTCCTTACCTCCTGGGCCCTGTCTGTTTATATGATGTTTTGCAGGCCTTTTGTAGTAAATAATGGCATAATTGTGATTCATTTGTGTAATAAGGGCTTAAAATTGCATGCAACAAGTTGCCCATGGCATGTACAGAGAATACAGCCAAAAATTATTTAAAACATCTCGTGTTAATTTAATGGGATTCTGTCTGGTGGCAGATAATTCCTTGAGTTTCGGTGGTAATTGCAGAAAGCTTTGGAGATTTCAGCTCCACTTGTGGATTATTCTGGAAGGCTTGTTATATTTTGCAGACACTGGTGAATTTGCTGCAGTGCAAACGGAAAGCTGCCCATCTCTCTGTAACTGCAGACATGCCCTGGGCTTCCCTGTCTTTGCTAATGATGCATTTTATGTATATCTAGCTGTTTCATTGATTATTTTCTTTCTTTCTTGGTCAGATGTTTTAGGTTTTCTCCGCCGGCATTGTTTTCCCCCTTACAAATGGCTGTTCTTCCACCCCACCAAATTCAGTGCAAGCAATGTTATTTTGATGCTGTTTTGAATAGCCATTGACAGAACAGGGGAATTAATAGAAATTAGGTTATGTTTATGTAAATAAGTGAAAGAGGGGTGTTGGGTGGTTATGGACCACACATTTGTTCTAAAATTGTCTGCAAGTTGACAGTCACTGCAGGCAGTTTTGAAAGATATGTGAAAATGAAGTTTTATGGAATGGCCAAGGTGTGGTTGTCTACGTGAGAAGGGAGCTTTCAGTGTGGCAACTGCCTGAAGGGTTTTCTTATCAGTTTCATACAAATCAAGTGAGACTTTTATAGACACTTGTATAATATGCAAAGATTCCGTCTTTCACTGTGATGGGTACTTGCTTCTAGCACCCAAAAACAAGACCTACCTGACTAGATTTTCCCCCCTCTGAATTAGCTGTTTTTGCATAAACTTGTTCTTATGCCCAGCCAGTCCAAGCATGGCCTATTATAACACTTTGTGTGGGGAATTCTTCCTTTGTGTGTCACCTGATAAGAAATTATGTGCAGATTTTAAACTTTATTTTTTTTGTATTTTTATGATTTGTGGTTAAGCTAATGACTTCTTTTAGGGGGAAGGGGATAAAAAGTAATTTTTAATAATTATGATGTAAGGAACTTATGTGATTCAGCTGGGGAGATTTTGAACTGGATTCAAAGATTTTTGGATTTGGTCATGTGCGTGTTGGTACTTGGGGGTCTTTTCTTTTTTAGCTTGATCCTTCATTATTTGCTCTTGCTTGGTTGGTGAGTCACTTCAGTAGGGTCTTTTTGTAGTGTAAATCAGTTACTAATTGGTTAACTGCTGGACACTCGAACTGGAAGTATTAAACCTTGACATAATCTGTCCATAGTATGTACTTAGAGGTTCTGTTATCTAACTTACTGGGTTTCAATCTGTCCGTGATGGTTGGTGGCACTAACATGAAGTCATTTCCTGTTTTGTTTTTTTATTTTTTTTGTGGTTTTCCAGTTTTCACTGAATGCATTTCTCAGTTTAGACTCATCAGTTTCTTACTCACCCTGTTGCTGTCACGCAATATTTCTTTTTTGGGCCAAGAGTTTATATATTGTTTGAACTTCTTAGCTTTTTATCTAAAGTGACTTTATCTGTTTAACCTGTTCAGCCACTGAATGTTGAACAACTGTTTATTACTGCCTTTCTCTCCTTGCAGTTCCTCTGGCACAGTGCCAGAGAGGTATGATGCCGATTGGATGACGGCTTTGGCCCACCTTATAGGAGTAACCCATGGCTCACAGGAACCTGGCAGACTGCTGGATTAGCCAATTGGCCAATAATGTGTCCTGCCTGATTTTGTCAACCACAAAGCAGTATAGTTACAATTCTTGTTCTCTCAATGAGACCGTACAGACTCGTCCAGTCATCTGGACCTTAGGGGTCTGTTTGTGCATCAAACAGACACACTCACTGCCTGCAATGTGGCCTACATGAGCCTGAGAGGATTTTGATCAGCCTGAAAGTTGACTTGCCTTCTGTGGACATGGTGGTTCTTCCTAGTTGGTCCAGCCATCTCTGTGCTGACACAACCAACATGAGTGGCAGTAGGCTTTGGCATCATTCTGTCAGTAGCAGATTACTGCAAATGTGTGTTATCGAATTCCATAGTGTTTTCCACACTTAAACAGCTCAGCAGTGCCTCGCCAAATGTTTAAGATTCTTCCCTTACACCCCATTACTGCATTATGAGGTGCGAGGGCCAGTTGTGCTGGTGTGTTAATACATCCCCCAAATGTTCCGACCATATATGTGTGTGGAATGTGTGGTGTGAAACTGGCACCTGTAGTTTTAGGAGGACCAAGACAGGGACTTGGATACTATTTAATAGGGAAAATCCACAGAATTTAGTTAGTTTTTGAAATTCCCCTTTGAAATATGCAGTTGTCAGTGAAAGACTGTTGAATGCCAGCTTTGTAAGCACAAACTCATCTATTATACACTACCTTTATAGTGGCTGACTGCTTTCCCAGCTGCTGTTACAGGTATTTTTGTCTAGCATTAAAGCTCTTGCTTTTGTAAACTAGTAGCAAGTCGAGCAGTCAAAGCTGAGAACACCATATAGATCAGGGGTGGGCAATCTTATCCAGAAAGGGCCATTGTGTGTGCAGGTTTTCGCTTTAACTCCCTAATTAGATCACTAATTAGAGGATTGATTGGCTGAAGAATTCTCACTCCTGGGTTTGAACAGCTGACCTTAAGGTTACCCCAAAAACCTGCATACACACCCGCCCTTTGCGGATAAGATTGCCCACCCCTGATATAGATCCATATGGCTCCTACTAGCATAGCGATGCTTCAGCAGGTCTTTCACTGCAAAGCTGTGCATGTCTCTAGTTAGTGCTAATGGTAAGGGAGAGGTCTGTCTTGCTTCTGGAAGTGAATTTTTTTTGGCTGCACTCAATTTCTTTTACTTTTTAATATAGGTCAGTATAAATGTCCATTGTGTGCAAGAATAAATGTCCCCCCACCTAATTTTTGTTTGCGCTTATATATTTTGTAGAATCTAGTCACCTAATGAAGTTATCTACTGGTCATTCTGGTCCCCAGAGATCATGTTGGCTGTGGTGTAGTGAGGCCTAGGCAGTGCTGTGGGATCCCCCTGTTTCTGTGCAACTATTCTTGGCTGCTCTGGCCTTTCTGGGAGAGTGAGGATTCTGATGTTAATGCTTACAAATATTAGACTGTCATAGCTGTGTGATTGCATTGCATTGAGCAGCTGACTCTTGCATACACACCTCTGTAACAATGTGAGGGAACACCAGGTTCTTCTTAACTCTTAGACAGTTTGAAAGGAACAAAAATGGAACAGTTTGGTGCCAGACTCGTTAGCAGAGTTTTTGAATTTTGCCTTGGAGGAGGGGGCCCTAGAAGTATTCAGAAGTGAGAATTGGATTTAACAGTGGTCTGACTCCAATAGGCTGTCTGTTTCGAGTAGCCTGGTAAACCTTTGCCACTTTAGACTGGTTCTTTAGACTAGTATGATAAACTGATCGTTCAGTTAATTTTCAGTCAAAATTTCTCATCAAAATTTTTCCTGTATCTTTTTTTACTGGCACCTACTGTAATATGAATGTCGACATTGTGTGGAAAGAATTTTTTATCTCATGCCTTTGAGCTTGTTAAATATGATTAGTAATGGAATGCCAATCAGTTTCACTTAAGAGCCCAGTTTTTCTGCTTAGGTCATGTGGTAATTGGTAGATCCTTACATAGCTGCACCCATTCATGTGAAACAAAAAACCGTTCCAGTCTGCACCACTGTATCTTTGAACTTCAAAAGTATAACTCCCCTCACGGTAATGCATCTGTATTATTGAAACCCCACATCTTGGTGGTGTGTAACTCATTGGGTTTGGGTTCTGTGCCCTTGTCCAGAAGTTCACTGGTTCAGATTTCACTGCTGGGGCCTTTGAGCGAAGCCTTGAACTCGAACTGCTCCAGGGGCACTGGCTGACCCAGTGCTCTGACCCCAAGCTTTCCTCAGTGCTGTGTCCGCTAAATAAAAATGTAAATGTATAAGGCGAGCTGGAAAGGGACCTCCTTGCTAGCAAGCCGTCTTGCTCGTGGCACTGCAGAAAGGCCCGAAATGACAGGGGCTGTGCGGATGGTGTGGGGAGCCCTCCCCAAGAGCGGAAGTGCATGAAAGACAGATGGCTGTGGGGGTGGGGACAGGAGCGAGCGGGATTAGGAATCGCCGCTTCGCCCAGGTCCGCTGTTACACCGCTGAGCGGATTATGCATCTCGCCACGATTGGCACCTACACTGCTTTGGAGAAGTGTGTGTCTATTAAAGTCAGCCATAAATAGTGTCTCATTGTTGGCAATCTCACTATAGTCCTAATATCAAGCCTGTAATAGTGTGGTTTAAGTAATTGACAATTAAAGCTGACCTAGGCCATGACTCTGTGCCAGCTCTCTCTCTCAGCTGAATATTGTGATGACTGTTTGGTGGCTTCAGAACAGCCATTGTGGAGCAAACATCTGCTTACTTAGACCCACTGTTCTGCGAGTTCCTTAGACTCACGTCTGTTGCTAGGATACCCCTAATCGCTTTTCCTGGCTTGAACTCCGGTTTCTATTCTACCTTCGAAGGCGGCTGGTTTTGAAGTTTTCTGCTTATGCTATAGTTGCACTGTATGTCACTGAAAGGAGGCTGGGCGCTGTGGATTTTGGGTGTTGCCCATCCCATCTCGTGGTGAATGTAGGGCCTGAGCAGAGACCGGTCAGTGCTCTGAGTGACGTCCATGTAACCGGAGCCACCTGAGTGACACTCCCAACACCTTTATAACTGCTGCAGTGCTTTTTCAGCCTGGTTTCCGGCCCACCCTGCCAGGTACCTTATGGGTTGAGCTTTGGATAATCATTTTAGTCCTGGGGGGAACAACCAAAAGGCTGTCATTTCCTCTCAGGGCTGCAGAATCCCCTTATGTTGATGTACCGCACCTATAAAATTTGACCTTGTCTGTTCTGCAGCATATGTAAACATATCTGTAGGCAGCAACTGTGTAATATAGAAGGGTGCAGATTGAATCACTGCTCTTCGTCATAAGGTTTTTGGCCTCAGTAACCAAAGTCAAGATTTGTAACTGTTGATGTTAATCTAAACTTAAAAAAATAAAATTCCTAGTGGATGTATGATCTGACTGTTGTGCTTTAATGCTAAGTGGTTCCTGCGAGGTATTTGACAGGTATTGGACTTAACAGGCATAAGGCCTTAGGGGTGAAAGGTTCATAGCTATAGATAGCATGCAGTACACAAAAAAGGTACAAAGGTCTGCTTTCTTTATCGTGTTTAATGCGTGTGCCTCTCTCTGAACTTTTCTGTGAAATATTTGCTTGGTCTGGGTCTTTTCTCATTTTGTTTTTTTGCCAACCATGATAAATGTTGTCAGTCTCGTCTCCTCCCCCTATATTTTAGGGTGTGTTTCATTAATTTTTTTTTTTTAAAAAACATGTGTTGAAACAAGCTGGCTTAAGTTTGCCTTTCGTATCTGTGTGAAGTGGATGTGGGTTGAAATGGTCCTGGAATCCCCTGGGTATGGCCATGAGAAGCTAAAGCGGTGACCCACTGACCCCCCCACACCCCCATGCTTGCTTTGGGTTCAATGGCAGGAGGGACTCTGGCAGCAGCCTGGACGTTTCAGCGTGGCGCTCTGCTTTTTGGCAGCTTGGATCTGCAGTGGTGAGCAGCCTTTCGCAATTGGCCCTTGTGATGGGCTGATCTTGTTAAGTGAGCCGCCTTTCGTCATATTTAGAATCACTTGTTACTCTTCGGTTCTCCTCCCAAGGTCCCATATGAGTTGCTGCTCCATTTAGGCTCTGTTTTCACTCTTGAGTGGGTTAATTTGGTGGCATCTTTAATTGACCTTGTGTGTGTGTGTGTGTGTGTGTGTGTGTGTGTGTGTGTGTGTGTGTATGCTATACGTAAAGTTGTGGGGCTATTGCCCATTTTGGCTTCATTTCTTAATGTGAATTTTTGTTTGTCCACTGAGGAATCTGAAGATGGCTTATCTAAATCACTTAGTGCAAGCAGATATCCGTGTGAGCGCCTGTGTGCCACTGGGTTTCATACTATAAATGAGTATTAATTTGTGTCTTTGTCGGCTGACGTGGTGATTAATGTCATCAGTGTGTGCCTGGGTTCTTTCTGGGTGGGCCTTTGTGCTTGGTCAAACCGATTTAGGTTGGCTTTTAAAATAACTTGTGGCATGCTTATAAAATACTATGTTGAGGGGTTAAAACAGTGGTGAGATACTGTATAGATATGTGGGCATTAAATATCTGATCTTATTTGTCTGTCTGGGAGTAGTATACACTGTCCTGCATATCAGGCAAGGTCTACCCCCTGCTGGTTTAGTTTTAAGTGCTGATGGATACAGTTTATAAAAGGAGGTCCTTTGTTTTTCTTTTAGGAGAATAGTTTGAACCCCGCTCTGGGCATGAAAAGACATGTGCAATTTAAGAGACTAAATGAGCAGGGGAGTGCCAGGTCTTCGCAGAATGTGTGTTTGGCCTGTTGCACAATGCCTCTTCCCCCACTATGGGTGTTTAACACTTTGGAAATATCTTTAGCAGTGGCCCGGTTTGTCTGTAGGCTGGTCATCAAGCTGGATTACCATGGATCAAGTAGCAATGGTGAGCAGGTCAAATTACAAACCCAGTATCAGTGTAACTTCTGTGGAAGGGAGTCAGACTACAATCCGGTGTGTTTCTGCCAAAGGTTCACACAATTTTCAGGATTTTTCTTTTCTCTTTCAGGAAATATTTGCCTCTGAGTTTGAATAGCCAGTGTAGACAGGATTGATTTTTATTTATTAAAAGTTTTTGAGACAATTGTGGACATGTAAATATTGTTGGGATAAAACGCAAAGCAGCCTTGACTGAGATGACAAGGGAACTGAACAAAATGTCTATTTTATTAGTGGACCCAGTTCTCTTCCAGTGTACATCCAGCACTGACACAAGGGCTGCTGTGAGAAGTACACTACTCCAGCTCTGCAGGAAACGTAACACCGACCCTGTATCATGTTGTGGTGATGCCTAGCAGGTCTCGTTCTCTGGGCCTCATGCTTAAAATGGCGAGTAAGGACATGCATTTCTCCTGCTCCGCTTTCAGTTGCATGTCTTATGTTCATTTTGTCTGAACTGCTGCTATTTGTCTGGCTGTTGGAATCTGCCTGAGAGAGTCATTAATGTGCATGGTTGTTTATATATGTTTAACAATAAGTATTTGGTTAGAGCAAGCCTCCAGCTCTGGGCTCTGTGAAGCTTTGTAGAGCTACTTTGGGTTGGTTCTGGCAGGCGGTTCTGTCACGACCATTTCCTCCACCATCTCTCAGTCCCAGCTTTCTAAAGCTTCTGGACTTGGTGGTCTGCTGTGTGCCGTTTCACACCTGCAACTCCTACTTAAATCTACCACACTGTTGTTTTTCACCCCTGCAGCCCAGCAGAGCTGATCTTGTAATTCACATGCTTACATTGAACCCAAGCTTGTTAGTGCTGGGTATGCAATGGATTACTGTCAAAATCACTTCTTCATATCCTCACTGTGGAGGGTCACTGATTCTTTGCCTAAAGGTGAGCTGTGCATCTCTTCCTGCATTTCACGTAACAGTGGGCGACAGATTCATCAGTTGCATGTTGACCTTGTGATGTGAGGACTTACTCAGTGATACGCTGTGACTTGTGACGGACATTGACATTTACTGGTGTTTGCTGAGCGACTTGTCATGTCGCGCTAACTCTCAGGACCATGTCGTCAGTATTAACACCTCAGGAGTTGTCTTGTTGAAAACAAGCATGGCACTAACATTTATTTAGCATATATTTATTTAGCAGACTGGCAAGGATCAGACAGCTGGGTCAGCCAGTGCCCCTGGAGCAAGTAGGGGTTATGGGCCTTACTCAAAGGTCTAACACTAACGTGGTTACTCTGGCAGCCATGGGATTTGAACCTGTGACCTAGACGTGGACACAGATCAGTTATCCGCCGAGCCACACAGGGTCCTATTCTGCCTTCACTGTCACCAGTGGGTGAAAAGTTGCTGTAGTTTAGCTCGAGAGCAGCCGTGCCTTTGCAGGAATGTGGAGTCGCGCAGACCGAATGTGGAAATAATTACAGCAGATGTTTCTGAAGTTAATATTGTGCTGGCTGCTCGGTGTATATGTTTTACTAGACATGGAGGTGAGTCATGAGCCATTCTGCCCTGCTTTTAGTCAGCAGGTTTTTATACATAAATATATGTATATATTTTATTTGCCTTCATCATAGACCAGGAGTAATTACATCTTGTTTGCAGAAATCAATAGCGCTAGAACTGCGTGTATTTTATGAGCTACACTGTTTTCACAGGTCACAAAATTTGGGCGCCTAGATTACAGGGAGCAGTTTACAGGGATTTCTCCTTCCCATTCCTCTTCCAGGTACTCGAGGCAGGTGGGATTGGCCTGGGTGCTGTAATCCCCATGGGCCTCTAGGAACTAAGGCTGTTGTAGGCAGTGCCAAACAGCAGAGGGTGCTTTGATGCCACTGTTAGCTTCCTACCACTGGTGGCCTTTCAGAGGAGCCGTGAACGCTGCTCTATCGCTGCTGGTCTCCGCCTCTCCTGTCATCTGCTCCTAATACCATGTTAATTAAGCATGGTCATATTTACGGGAGCGTCAGATGGAAAAAAATTTTTGTAGCTCATGCTTAACCCAAAAATGCAATGCAGTCATTGCAGAACCGTGAACTTTATTATTCATTAATTACGCGCCGTGTCGGTTAACCAGTTCCGCGGCTGTCAGGCAGGTAGGCGTGCGGTCAGGTGGTACATGTTGTCGTTGTTGTGGGCTTTTTTTTAGTGGCGTTATTCCTAATGGTAAGGACAGCTACTCTTTTTCAAAGATTTCTCCCCACACTGGTTTTGTGCTGATCTTCCCGTTTCTCTTGGCAGGTTCGCTTAAGTTCCCTTGGCTTGCTTAGCGGTTGCTTTTGGACAGCAGCGTTCATCTCTTTCCACAGACTGGCAGTACAGTTAGTCTGAATGCAGACGGGGCCTTTTGAGTGTAAAAATAAGATGTTTGAATTCATCTCTGCAGCGTTTGACTTTTAATAGGCCAGTGACTAGCGACTAAGAGTTTAGGCTTCATTGTTTATGTATATGCTTAATTCAACAGTAATGTACGTCTGGGTTTCGTTACTATAAAGCGGGAGCTGCAGCACTTGGGCAGCATCTGTTTATGCAGTAATCTTGGTTTGCAGTTTTCTGCTCTGTCGGATGGATGGGGCTTTGCATGTAGCGGGTTATAGGGCAAAGTGACCACCACTCCCCCAATCTCCCCAAAAACATCGACCTTGAAGTGTGTGTGCAACCCCCTCCATGCGCAGGGAAAGCCGACTCCAACAGGCGTCACAGCTAGACCTTTCTTAGCGGCTCGCTTTAAGATGAAAGCCTCGAGGTGTCTCGATTTGCCGTGCCACCTCCCATTTCACCACTTTGTTTTCTCCTAAATGCTAATGTGGTCTCTGTGGGCACTGTGTTGTGGTTGAAGCCTGACACCATGCCATGGTCACGTGACTCTGCACAGTGACTCTTCAGTCACTGGCGCCAGGTGCCCTGCCGCAGATAGCAGCCCTCAAAAAGGTCCCGTCAGCTGGAACGGAGGAGGATCGATATTATGCCCCCCGCTGGCTCTAGCCTGCAAAGTCGGGCTTATCTGTAATTCCCAGGTTATCGGTCCAGCTGTGTTGATTTGCAGCGTGGGGGTAGTATGTAAGGGATGTGTGTGTACACACACACACACACACACACGTTCTTCGGAGAAGGATATGAAAAGGGTAAATGTCTGCATTTACTGTGCTTTATCAGAGCTGGCAGGACTGCTGAGTTTCCAGGCGATGCTTTTCATTTAAATTCTTCTGTTCATTTTGTTGCCCGTTTGCTAGCTTTTAGGCTTCAAATTCTGGCCCTTGATGCTATTCTGTTCTGTGAAATTCTGTTATAAGTTGGGTCTTTTTGTAATGCTGCAGGTCAAATTTGAAAGGCTAATGTCAAAGCAGGGAGACTGGTTTTCTTTGAGCTGGGTGATGGTGACTGAGTCGCATCTCTCAAATGAGAGTGCGCTATAAACCTTACGAAAAAAAGCTCTGCTCTGTTTGCTGGGGGTTTTGAATGTTGCCTTGACCCTCAGTAGACTAGAAGTTAGCAGAGAGCTAATGCCGCGGCAGCCATGGATGGTGTGCACACGTTGGCTACAGTGAGTCACTGCTGGCTCGTAATCTGTTCTGCCAGCCCCCCCTGCTGCGTATGGGACCCTTCCAGCAGGGGTGTTGGCACTGGACGGGTGACATCCAGCCCCCCGTTTGTTACCAGCAGCTGTCTTCAGATGTTATATACTGTTAAGGGGCATTGGAACTAGTTTAGATACCTGCATCCCAGAAATGTCGTCATAAAGACTTGCTGTTGTGCTCTTGGGTAGTTGTGTCATTGACCTGGCTGGTTTTTATGCCCTCCTCCAGCTGGGCAGATGGGTAAAGTATTGGTTGTGCAAGTAAGTGTGGTAATATCTGATGCACCACATCTGCTTGCAGTTTTACCTCCAGGACACCAAGAGCAGCAACGGGACCTTCATCAACAGCCAGCGCCTGAGCCGTGGCTCTGAGGAGAGCCCCCCCTGCGAGCTGCTCTCTGGTGACATCATCCAGTTTGGTGTGGACGTGACGGAGAACACCCGCAAAGGTATGGGGTGTGCCGCCGTGGTGTCCCTCAGCCTCGGCGCGTCTTTGGGCCAGTTTTCGCCATCGGTGCCTTCAGTGGTGACAGGAAGCTTTCCTCTGTGTTGCCGTCAATGTAAAATGCTAATTCACACCTGTAAAAGGGCATTTTACAGCTGGTTGCACTAGCTTAAAGTGTTTTAAAGCAGCACTTATGCTTTTCCTTTTAAGATCACCTTCACGGCTGGTCATCTTGATGGGGAAGTTGTCTTCTCAGTCTGGCGCAGCCCTGGAAATGTCATAATAAGTGCAGGTTAAATGAATATTTACATAACTGAAGATTGCTGCAAAGCGAGCCCGGTTTCCTCATTCGTAAGTGGCTTTGTGGGGGGAGCCCCGGCCAGAGCTGTGACAAGCAGCCGACTGGTGGCGGCGTTGAGAAAGGGCTCCCTGCATCAGGAAGAGCCTCCCGGAAAGGCCTCCTGTTACACACGGTTTGATATCCATATTCTGTCAGTTTTAAGGGTGGCTTCATCGCTGACACCTTCGCAGTCACACTCTTCTTTTCCTCTGTTTGTTTGATGAGTAACATTTAGCAGAATCTCTCTGACACGGTAAACATTTGCAGGAAGTTGCATCTTGTGAGTTAGATAAGTTGGAGGTTAAGAAATGAGGCCCTGTGAGCACGCACGGGGTAGGCGACAGAACACGGAAGTACCTCGTTTGCATGGTGCCTCTGCTGTGGATCGTTGGGCTGCTTTGCCTGATTCCCGTCTCTCCTGTTTACAGTCACCCATGGATGTATCGTGTCCGCCGTCAAGCTCTTCCTACCTGATGGAGTAGAGGCGCGGAGGCGATCAGAGTAAGACCACCACCCCTGAACTTTCTGAACATGGCGTGTTGGGGTTAGCCCACAAAAGGGAAGCATGGCCGGGCTGTGGGGCGGAGGCCTGAATGCCGTTGGGAGTGCCCTTGGCACCCATTTCTGTTCCCATGGCCTCCGTGGGGGGTGCTGATTCTCTGAGGAAGTGCTGGGGGGATGTAGCTGGGCTGTAACGTAGGCTGGAGTGAGTGAGTAGTCTGTCTGTCTGT
This sequence comes from Petrocephalus microphthalmus, assembly GCA_026774405.1. NCBI lineage: Eukaryota > Metazoa > Chordata > Actinopteri > Osteoglossiformes > Mormyridae > Petrocephalus > Petrocephalus microphthalmus. Next base: position 7,341,780 of record JAODKK010000123.1, on the reverse strand, counting down.
TTTTCCCTCCCTCCTGATAAACACCTGTACTGTTTTTACCTTACATTTGTTTGGTCCTCATAAGGACAACCTCAATTTTATCAAAATTAGTGAATGTAAACAAAAAACTGAAAGACCCCTAAGGCTTGTTTTGTTTGATTGCTTATGGTTCGGGGGTTAAGATTGTCATAGTTGGGATTATGATTATAAGAATGAATGGAGTGTCCTCAAAGATATGAATATGTACACTTTGTGTCCCTTGCCCCAGTCAGTCGTGGGCGCCGTGCCGCACAGGAAAGAGCAGATGAAGGGCTGTCTGAGTGCTTGGCAGGCTGTGCTCATGCCCTGTCCAAGCTGAGTATTTGCGAGAGGAGCCGGAAGCTGGAATTCCCGGCTAAGCGGGCGCTGCTGTGCCAGCTACAGGTGTATGCAAACCTCCTGACAGTCGTGAATACGTGGGCTCCTTTAGCTGCCTGTACAGGACAGAGGCGGATGGTGTGCATGGCTGCACCTCTCTGTTTTTGGATGGAGACCTCGGCTTGCTCGCGTTTAGTGTAGGCTGTACCCCCACCTGAATGCCTGCATTATAGAGTGGTATGTAATGCAGTGACATGACCAGGATTCAGCTTTGCTGCCTGTGGAATGCTTTGAAAAATGTACCGTCTCAAAATACTGCATGTTCTCCAGTGAGAATTTTGTTGTAAGGTGGTGTAGCGATTGACCTTTTGTGTTAGCTGAGGCATATTCATATTAGAATTTATGTCTGGATGCGTCTCTGGCTTCACACTAAGACGGCCTCTTCTAGAGTGAGATCCTGATACTTCTGTATTTACCGGCCCGTGTCCTTAGCTGCTATGCTAGGATTTGGCTGTAATTTAAGACCATTGGCAGATATGTCTCTGTTGGAGTGAATGGTGAGCCTCAAATGGGCTCTCAGGTCAGAATGAGCATTATGTCATTGTCCTTGGAAAACGCTTCTGCTGTAACTGCTAGACCTGAAGACCACGCTTAGCGAAGTGATGCAGTGCTTATGGGCACGATCGTGGCTGCACAGGTCCGACCTTCTGTGCGTCGCTCTTCTGAGATTGCTGGACTTTATAGATTTTCTGTTAGAAGTAATTTTTTATTGCCTGCAACCAATAGTCTCTTAGAAATGAAATGCTTGCTGGCCCTTACGTATGTAATTAATGTGTAAGGGGGTATCTGTTAATAGCTGCCCCTGATCAATACCCTCTTTGGACAGCTATTGAGTAGATTGAGGTGAATTAGTTTCTGAAGTAGTTAGTGAATTAGTTAGGCTGTGTGTGGCTAACTTGCCTAGCAAATGGCTGATGTGCTAAATCCAAAGCTGCAGTCAGTCTAACGCGAGCCAAGTGCCACTTGCTTATTTCGTGGCCATGCCTGAGACTTGTGGCACCCTTTTTGTCTTGGCGGTATCTCCCCTGCTTCCCAGAGAGCTCTTCCAGGGCGTATTTAGCTTGTTTGAATGATGCTTGTACCCTTTTGAAAGCGAGCTCCTGCTCCCGATATGAGCAGTGCCTCAACGGATTTTATAGGTATAACAAAATCTTGGGCTTGCTCTGTCTTCTAATGAGGAATTTGAAGAGTGGGGTAGTAATAATAAAGTCCATAATAAACAGTACTATATTGAACCATAATGCATAATGAATGAATAATGAATAAATTATTTGTGGCTCTTTAGCCATTTGCTGTCCCCGAGGGCATAGTTTTTATGATACTTGTCCTCACTCAAACATAGTGGTGATTCTTTGGTGTATGATGTCATTGGAGAGTTTGGTCGCATTCACATACCCTTGTGGAGGCTGTTCCGTGGGGGTGGGGGGGGTGTCTGGAACACTCATCCTCCAGGCTTGGTGAAATCTGCTGTGAAGTAGAAGGGGACATGAGTCTTTAACAAATACATGAATTACACAATATAAACAGCTGTAGTATACACACGTGTAGGGATGCATAATGTATGTTTGTGTATTTTGGGTCTGTGCTATGCGTGTAATTGTGTGCACTAATTTTATTATTGTATTTGTCACAGTATTTTTTTCGGTCCGTTTCTTTTCAGTTGCTTTTTATTTACTGGCAGTTGTAACAAGTAAATTTCCCCAGTGTGGGATCAATAGTCTTATCTATCGTTGATGTAATGGTAAATATATTGGTATCATGTTATATTCATTTCTCAGTCTGAAAAATGGGCTAAAGTGTATTTTGTATTGGTTAATATCAGGACACAGCATTTTATTTTACAAGACGGGACAATCCTGTAAAATGCAGGGCAGGTCTAATATACATTATGAGACTCCCTTGAAATAACCCCTCGCCTCTCTGTAGCATGCCTCATATTTATAATTTGTCAACAAATGCCACCTTCTGGTTAAATTCTTTCAGTGTTTTAAACAGCGTAAGCAGGTGATTTGTCAGAGGGTGATGCCCCAAGTGCAGCCATTCTCTGTGTGATTGGTGAATTGTGCACCCGTTCTCTCCAGTGGGGCCCCGCCTGTCTGCTGGGGGTGTGGTGTGTACGGCTGGGGGTGCCCACAGCGGTGCGTCTCGTTAGGTGGCCCTGACCGCTGGCTTCTCCTTCGCTCTGTGTCCTCAGTCGTGAGCCGCGCTGTCATGCCGCCGCAGGCACCCGCTCACAGATCGAGCGTGTCGTCCTGCCCGCTGCATCCCGCAGTCGTGAAGCTGCAGGGAGTGTGTGGCGGTCGGCAGGCAGCTCGGAGCTGGTGTGGGCTGCTCTTCACCCTCAGCTGGCTGGCACCAGCTGCTGCTCTAATAATAGATGCTGGAAAACTCATTTTCTGGTCAGATTAGTGATAGTGTGCCTCTGTATAAGTACGTAAATGTATTTACATTTTGACTGCCAGTGCTTAGCCTCGCTACAGCTTACAAGAATGGACACCAAATTTGTGTCCCAGGTACACACTTTTTTTTGTGTGTGTGGTTTACAGCGTTGAAATTTGTGATCAAAGATCACTTATGAAAACTGTGCCGCTTGGCAGTATTGAGGTTTTACAGCTTAAGAGCACTTCAGCTGGCTTGTTGTGCCATTTGTCCTACTGTCCCGAGGCATTTCTGATTGAGAGCTGTGAACTTCCCTTGGGGTCCGTGCGATACTGATTTACTGGTAAGTGAGGTGAGGCTCTAGATCTCTCTTCATTAAAATACCACAGCGCTGATCTAGATGTTCCGGCTTGAACAGTCTCTGCTTTCCGTAAAACTTTCCATAGGAATACCGCAAGGTGAGAGAATACTTTCTCTCAGAATGCTCCTCATTCAAGAAATTGCTATGATCCTCCTTTTCATTCCTGCTGCCCATTGCCTTGTCATCCAAGAGTCTTGGAATGCAGAGTAAAACCTTTTCTATGCGGTGGAACCTTGTGCCTGATCCCCAAGTGAAGGCCTGGAAACGGCAGTTTTCACCCAGGGAGCCAGGGACTCTGTCAGTTCCTTGGCTGTTGGATATGGCTGTTAGGCCAAAGGCAGTGAGAGGAGGTCTTGGCAGCTTGCTGTGCACTGCCTTATCTGGCAGATTTTGTATTGGCTTCCAGGCTTTATTGAAGTTTTTGTTCTAGGTCAAAACTGGTTGGGTTGGGTTTTTATGTTAGAAGCTGGAAAGTTACTAACATGACTTTTTTTTGTCTTGTCATTACTTTTATCCCGGCTAATCGTGCTGACAGCCTGCTGTTACGGCAAGAGGATCTGTCAGGGTAAGAATTGCGTAGTGCAGTCAACTAGCTAGAAGCTAGTCCTTTAAAACTTGGAGTGTGGTCTGTAGAATTTGCCGAATTTGGGGCTGGGGGGTGGGTGGAAAGTGTCACAGCAATGGCTCGATTGGCCTTAACTGATGCCCTTTTTGCCGTGGCCTTCGGCTGTAGCCTAGGATAGCCTGTGCCTTACTCCGGTCCTGAGGATAAGGTTAGTCTGGAATTGTTGCATACATTCATTTGTCTTCTCTCCACTTCTCCTTACAATTTGTCTACCCCTATAGCAGGATAACATCAAAGACACGGGAGATGTAATGTTAATCTTGTATCTTCGCGCCATTCTCGTGTTAGGCTACTTTTATATTGGTTCGCTTGGCATTGAAACAACTGGTAGCCTACCACTAGACTCCAGTGTGAAAACAAAGCTGGGTAGTGTGAAGTCTGAAAGTAGGAATAGTCCATTACAGCTGGGCAACTATCTCTCCTGGAAGCTGTCACTAAAAATGCAAAGAACAGACATTTTGTTCTAACTCGCATGATCCCTTATATCCATAAATGTAACTTAGCCTACCCTTATGGTAAGCCTGTCCCTGCTTAAACCTCTGACATATTGTAAGGTTTGAAACTCTTGTTGCTCTTTGGGTGAGGTACAGTCTCAGTAATTTCCCCTGTCCCACCCCTGGGGGTGACCTCCTCTTCATACATGTATTCCTACATCTGGAATTGCAGGCAACCTGAATTGCCTCCCCCTCCCAGTGATATCACTCCCTTCTGTGAGTGCTCCTGAAGGCGTTCTTCTGATTCCGTATGTGCTGAATCTACGGCTGAGAGCTAATGATCAGCTAAAGCGTACTGAAACATCTGCGTTCGCTATTGTGAATGAATTAAAAAAAGCTGTGTCAAGCGATGGTCTCCATGCAGGCAAGAGCATGACTCATCTGGAGGCTTATATAAACTTACCCATGAGCACTGTTTCCAGTCTGAGGGCCGGGTGGCCCAAACAGGAGAAATGCCACAGGGCCATAATGATTGACACCGGTAGGGTGTGTGGTGCTGGACTGAGGGACTGGACTGAACTCTCTCTGGTACCTTTCTAATATGCGTGAGGCCTCTCCTGATGGCACATGGGATTGAGGGGTGGTATCGGCAGCCATGTGTGTGTTATGGTGGTCACCGCCATGTCTTGGTTTCCATGCAGAAACACATTTGCACAGGTATGTGTGAGACAGGAGGGCAGTTTTACAGCCGAGGTACACATTGCATTTGGTGAAGGATGCGACCCGTTATACAGCACAATCTGATAATTGGGATACAATAGCAGAGAACTGATGGTATTTCACACCGCAAGCCAGTTCTTTTCAGATTGTAGCCAGGCATTGTAATTCTGCTTCCGTAGACCTAGCCGGGAGCCTGAGGGTGCTATTCTGATTGTCTTGGGCTAAGCTCCACCTTAAATCGAGATCCTTGACTGTCGACTGGCTTTGTCACGATATGGGCCTTTGTAAGGTCACAGGTGAGATTGTGTTGCTCTTTTTGAGGAAAAGTAAACATTTGGGAAAGACATGGATGGTTCTGCATCAGGTCACAGTGACTGGTGGGGGGTGTCTGCATGTTGAAAGGGTTTAAAGCCTTGGAGGGTAAGGCCGTGTGTGGGGGGCATGTAGGCCTGTAGGGATGGGCACTTCCCTCCCCCTCCTCTTATTGAGGTTTTCGCCTTTGCAGCAGCCTCAGCAGAGAAAAGTGAGTACTGCTAGCTGAGAGATGGCAGAATGACTCAGTATTTGGAGCCCAAATGTAAATTAAAACTTAATGGGGAAGAAACAGATTCTTAGGCACATGTGCATTGGATTTTGGCATTTTGGCTCTGCATCAGATCCTCCTCACTCAAGTATGTATTGTGCAAAGATAAGGTGTAATCAGAGGATCAGAGTAGTCATGTGACCTGCAGGAGGCCGAGCCGGCCTGATAAGTGGTGCGTGACTGCAGATGTTCCTGCGGGATCTGAGTAATTAGCACCTCCGTTTATCTTCTCGAGCCGCCTGTGGGGTAGCCTGTCAGACAGGCTTAAGTTTGATGCCATGTTGCTAGACTACACTGACCTGTCCAGCCTGTCCCCTGTGTGACGTCCCCCCTGCCGTGGAGAAACCGGCTCGCGTGTTCTGTGCTGAGAACTGTCCTGGTGCCAGTGTTGCTGCTGAGCCTGAGACTGCAGATATTCACCGGGGCCTTGACTGCAAGATCGGATGAAAGGCCTTCCATCGAGGTATGCGTGTCTCGGTGCTGGAAATAGCTGGGATCCTCAGCTGTGCCCAGGCAGCGTGCCGTGTCTTGCTTAGGAGAGAGGTCTGATCAGAGCTCTTTTGTGGTCTTGCTGTCTCCCAGTGTGGCACTTTGTGTTTTGCAGTGTTGTATCTGGTGGGCAGTGTGTGTGGCTCACTGGATACTGTCCCTGTGATTTGAAGGTCACCAGTTCAAATCCCGTAGTTTACAGAGTGATGTCTCTGTTGCTAGATAAAATGTAAATATCTTAGTTTTATAGCCTGTTTAAAGGGTTATGTTCCTTAAATCATTAGGGTGTCTAAGTTTATGCTGGTTGAAATTTTAATGCGGATGTTGCCTGACTATTCACTCGAACCCAGGTAGGTAGGCAGTGGGATGGAAACACAGCACTTTTCTTTTTCCAGAAAGTGGTAGTGTGAGTGAGAGTTCCGCGGTCTCCCTGTGCTGTCACAGTCCCTGCCTCTGTCGCTGAGCGGGAATGGGAACCGTCAGCCATTGTGCAGTGCATTTATCTGCATTTGTCCCACCCAGATTCCCCTTCTGATTTACTGACATGTTTTTGCTTTTTCCTCTAGTGTCATTCAAGCACCATTACCACTTCCTGTTGATAAGGTAGGTGAAGGGGGGGGGGTGTTGTTTACCTCATCTGAAGATCCTCTTGGATTTGTTTTGTGCATTAAGGCATTTCCTTTGCTTTAGTGATGCTTGCCCACTGTGCACTTGATTTCAAACATCAGTGTTGAGCCCTAACCGCTATAGCAGTGCCTCATTGATGGGGGGTCTCTATCTCGTGCGACTGCACTGTATCTGATCTGATCATGTCACTTTATCCTTGACAAGCTAGATTGTAGCCCGAAAACGGTCAAAGCCACATTTAATGAAACATGCTTGTGAAAGGAGTTTTGAGAGTGAAATATATACTTGGTGTCAGATTCCTGTATGGTTCGCTCGGACGTCATTAGTCTGATGGTTTTGGTCCTATCGTGTCGTCTCACTCGTGCTGTCCTGGATTCTGATTCGCTGGGAGTCTCCAGCAGTTCCTGTATGTAGGAACATGTTACTGTCTAACCGCGAATAACCCTTCTTGGAAATAGTCCCAAAGACGTTGGATAATACTGCCTTTGCTCACTTCATTGTTTTCCTCATCTGATGCCTGGGAGAGGAGCCCGGCGCCCAGCCGCTGCCCAGAGAGGAGGCTTTGTCCTGTGGGGTCGATGCCCTAGAGTGCACAGAGAGGGGTCTTTCTCAGGGCCGCAGAGGGGGGGCTGTCTCCCTGCCCCCTCCTCCGGACGCTCGCTTGCATTAGAACACCAGCCAAAGTCTGGGGGTTGCCCTTCCTGGCTTCCTGACGTGCATTTGTATGTACGTGTCTGCTTGCGTTCCTCTGTGCCAGCATATTATTAAAAAAAATGGGTCAGCTAAACTGTGTAAACCCTCTGGATTAGTTGAATCCAGTGTGTGCAGCTGCCTGCCGTCTGCTCGACTATAAACAGGGATGGGGGGTGCTCCCGGCTTGAGCTGCTCGAGGGCGTGGGAATGCCGGGTGTTTACGTTGGGGTGGCTCAGCTGGTCAGGACACTGCCAGTGATGGGAAGGTCGCTGGTTCAAATCCCAGGGTCGGCAGTCAAATTTCGCTGTTGGGTTCCTGAGCGAGGCCCTTGCTCCAGGGATTCTGACCCTGCTCTCTCAAAAATGTACACTCACTGGCCACTTTATTAGGTACATCTTGCTAGTACCGGCTTGGACCCCCCTTTTGCCTTCAGGTCTACCTTAATTATCCATGGCATAATTTCAAGGTGCTTGGAATATTCCTCAGAGACTTTGGTCCATGTTGACATAACAGCATCACACAGTTAATGCAGATTTGTCAGCCGGCCTTCTTGATGCTAATCTCCTATTCCGCCATATCCTGTAAGTGCTCCATTGGATTGAGATCTGGTGACTGTGGAGGCCATTTAAATGGTGAACTCACTGTCATGTTTAAGAAACCTGCAGTCTGCAGTCTTGAGCTGAGCTGTGTGGCATGGCATGTTGTCCTGCTGAAAGTAACCAGTACAGTAGCCAGGTGTACTGGTCATAAAGGGATGCACATGGTCAGCCACAAAACTCGGGTAGGCTGTGGCATTTAAATCTTGCTCTATTAATATTAAGTGGCCAAAGTGTGCCAAGGAAATATCTCCCACCCCATTACACCACCACCAGCTTGAATTGATACAAAGCAGCATGGATCAGTGCTGTTATTTACACCAAATTCTGACCCTACCATCTGATTGTTGCAGCAGAAATTGAGTCTCAACTGACCAGGCAATGTTTTTTCCGCCTTCCATTGTCTAATTTTGGTGAGACTGTGCCCACTGTAGCCCGTCTCCTATTCTTAGCTGACAGGAGTGGTGCCCCCATGTGTTTTTCTGCTGTTGTAACAATATGATGTGTGTTCAGAGGTACGCTTCTGCATACCTCGGTTATAACGAGTGCTTGTTTGAGTTAGTTTCCTTTCTATCAGCTTGCATCAGCCAGTTCATTCATCTGACCTCTGCCAGCATCAGGGCGTTTTCTCCCAGGGAACCGCCACTCACTGGATGTGTTCTCTATCGTTCCCTGTAAACCATAGAGTTGATTGTGTATCTTCCCCATTCTGGTGTTTGATATGAACATTAACTCCTGATCTGTATATATTTGATTATGTATTTTTTTCAATTAGCAGCTGAACAGGTTTACCTAATAAAGTGGCCAGTTAGTATATGTTGCTTTGGGTAAGTGTCATCTAAATAACGAGTAAATCATCACTGCTATGAAAATGATCAGTGGGCTGGCACAAGCTTAGCACTAGGGGACCCTGTGGTGCCAGCAGGTAAAAACCGTACTGTGGTGAATTCTCCTTCAGTTGTAAGATGTGCTTTCTGTTAAGCGATGTGAAAAACATTTTAAGGCACGGGGCGGCCGTTGTCTCTGCGGCGTATCAGCATCTGGCACCACCTATAGGACAGCGCTGGTCCTGGGGTGCAGGCTGCTTTCATATGGGCAGCCACGCCCTTGTAGACATCTGGTGCCCCCTACAGGACGCCGCTGGTCTGGCCAACCACACTGCTGTCGTGCCTCGCCGGCCGCACCCCTGTGGGCATCGCACCCTGACACGCTGACAGTGATGTTTGTGAAAAATGCACTGGCCCACTGTGTGTGTGATTTGCAGTGAATGTTGCGACCTGGCGGCTCATCTGCATGATGGTGCGTTGACATGCTGCCTGACGGCACTGTGCTCTCTTCCTGCAGGTTGCCGCTAATGCACCCAGTATGTACTCTCAGGAACTCTTTCAGCTGTCCCAGTATCTGCAGGTATGGGTAAATGGCGCCCTCTACTGTCTGACTGGGGTAAATGTTTAGGGTGATGTAGGCACTTCATAATCCATTTGCGATCTTGTTTGCTTTGCGAGTATGGTGGGTTTCTTTCTGTTTTTAAGCCTTTTAAACACTGTTGCAGTTCTTATTTAAGGACAACTTAAGGACCATGTTTGAGATGTGCGTTTGCTTGTATTTGATGCGATGAAAACTAAACATTGTGTTATTTGCAGTACTCCGCATTTTGAAGCCTTAAAATCCACACACTGTCCGATATTTCAGATGCACAGGTTTCATTATTTGTTCGAGCCTAAGGGGGCATGGTGGGGTGGTAGTCTGTCCACCATTAGTCCTGTTAGCCTTTGGCCCCCTTCTGGTTAAACACAGCATTAGTGAACTGTTAAAATGTCGGCGGTATGATCTTAAGGTGATTGTTGCAAAAGTGGGCGGAGTCTCCCTTACTGCACTGATGGCTGCCTCCTTTCCCAGGAGGCCTTGCACCGGGAGCAGATGCTGGAGCAGAAACTGGCCACGCTGCAGAGGCTGCTGAGCAGCACGCAGGAGGCGTCGGTGAGCAGCTGGCAGGTGGGTGTGGGCCCCGTCCATCGCTCCCCCAGGGTCATACGGGCCACCAGCTGGTATTTTTCTCCCTGTATGTGTCTGGTGTTGGCTTTACCATATTAGCTTAACAGGATACCTGCTCTCCTCACCTGGCTTTTCCTGCTCTGTGAATGGCTGTCACCCCTGGCTTAGGTACCCATTCTGTCCCTTCTTTCCAACAGGCTTTAATAGATGAAGATCGACTGCTCTCCAGGCTGGAGGTGATGGGGAACCAGTTGCAGGCCTACTCAAAGGTATTTGACCTTCCTCGGCGCCAGGCCTCCGTGCCCCATGTTCCGGGCCGTGATGGTGATTGAGCCGCCCTGCCTTCCCAGAACCAGACTGAAGACGGGATCCGCAAGGAGCTCGTCGCCTTACAGGAAGACAAACACAACTACGAGACCACAGCCAAAGAATCCCTGAGGCGGGTCCTCCAGGAGAAGATCGAGGTCGTCCGGAAGCTCTCGGAAGTAGAGGTGAGCCAGCGGGCCGCGTGCCGAGCCCTGGGGAGCTGACTCCCGTGTCCTCTGCCGCGGGGCGGACCGAGCGGCCACCAGGGGGTGGGATGGAAGTTGACAAATGACAGCTTGGTTAATCCGATTCTGCTGTGGCGCATCCGTAAGGCTGGTGTCTGTCGCTGTCGCCGTGTACAGAGGAGCCTCAGCAACACGGAGGACGAGTGCACACACCTGAAAGAGATGAACGAGCGCACGCAGGAGGAGCTGCGCGAGCTGGCCAACAAGTACAACGGCGCCGTCAACGAGATCAAGGACCTGACGGACAAGATCAAGGCACGCGCCCCCCCCCCCCCCCCCCC
>JAODKK010000123.1:7303704-7316435 GCA_026774405.1 Petrocephalus microphthalmus | reverse complement strand
GGGGGCTGACGCCACAGGCCGCTGACCCGCCCCCTCCCTCCCCAAAATGCCGCCTCAGTCATCTCCAAAAGGGTGGAGAATGGATAACACTTACCTTCCCTCACATCCCTTTGTCCTCATACCCAGCCGTCCAATCAGGGGTCTCAAGCTCCATTAACTTGGGGGCCTCCCTACTTAGAGGCTGGCTCCCAGGGGGCCGCCTGGGACTATTTATTATTTATTATGAGCCGAAAGATAGATGAGAAAATAGTCTGTATTCCACTAATCTATAAGAAAACAAAGTCTATGACGATCATTTAAATGAAAAAAATTGCAACATGGAAATAAAATCAACCTGCCCGTCAGATTTAATAACGCATCAAAGAAGGCGTAGTGGACCGTATAATCTAGTCTTGGCGGCTGGATCTGGCCCATGGGCCTGTGGTTTGAGACCTCTGCTCCAAATGTTTACAAATGTGTTGTGTATAAAGTCCAGCTCTGCCTGTGTATGTGTGTATATACATGTATATCTGTGGCCTCTACCTCCCCAAAGAGCCCGTTGCCTGCGTGAGCCCCAGGCCTGGCCCTCACCGGTCCCCGTCTTTATTTATTTCGGTTTGGTTCATTTCGCAGCGCCTCTGTTTGATTGATTACTGTGCCTTCCCTCCCTTCCCTCAGCCACCCGCATTGCAGCCTCTCCAAGCCATAGTCTTCGCCCTTATCCTGGCTTTGCTGTATTGGTGCTACAGGCAGTTGTGATGGAAAGGTACCCAGTGCTCCTGTCGAGTCGTCCTTATCCGTGTGCGTGTTCACGTCTGTGTCCCGTGTGTCTTCCCCGTTGGTGCATGGCCGACAACACGCAGAGTGGTCCCTCTCTCTCTCCCTCGCTGTATATCTCTCTCTCTCTCTGTCTCACTTTTTCGGAGTTGAGCAGCGATGAATGATGAATTTCCTGACACCGAATCTGCCCCCCCCTACAGTAATGGAGAGTATGTCTCGTTTGGATCACTAACGCTTCCGGGGTTTCGTTCGCCTTGGCGATTTTTCCTGCTCCGTCTTCCTGATACTCAGACGCGTCTCTTGGCACCACGAAAACGCCTTCCTCATTTCTCGAAAGGAGGCTCTGTTCCGCCTCTCCTCTTCCTCTTCCTCCTCCTGCTCTGGCGCTTGGCTCTGCCCGTGTGTGTGCGGCGTAGCGGCCAGCCGGAAGGTGCCCCTCTCAGGCTCCTCTTCTCCCTTTCAGAGTGCCTGGCTGCCCTGGATGCCGGTGGTGGCTGTGATGGTGGCAGTGACCGTGGTTGTCCTCTACCCTGGCCTGTCCCGGAGTGCCACCTGAGCCGGCTCCTGCATCGCCCTCCCCCATGTCTTTGTCCATCGGACTCCGTTACTCCCTGAGCAGAGAGTGTAAGCTGGCTCTCTGCTTTACGTGTACAAAGTCTACCTGTGTGCGTGTGTGTACATAAATATAAATAAATATAAATATATAGAGAATAAAAGTTAACTTCTGCTATAGATTAAATACTTTATCGGAGGTTAATTCTTTTTTTTCTTAATCAGTTTGATGGGAATCTTTAAAATGGCCTAAAGTAGGCCTTTTTTTTTGTTTGTTTTTTGGTTTTTATTTTCTATGGGTACCAAACCTTTTCTGGGCAAATTGAGTCTATGGTTTGCCATGTTGGATGTAAATGTAGAATTCCAGATTTTGGGGTAATAGCGAAATGCCTGAAAGTGTGTGTGGCTCGCGGTGGGAGGGGGGCCCCCCCTGCCTAGGCGCCGTTCATGTCCCTCCGCGAGGCGATGCGCCTGTGGTATCGGCAGGGAGGCGCTGGAGGCTTCGCCCTGCTCTCTGACGTGTATTATGGACAGCTATTCATAATACAGGCAACACTACAGTCCATAAAGGTGACCGGTATGTCAGTGCAGACGTGGGATTACGAAGCACTAACGTGGGCCCATCTTGAGCCGATACGTCTCCGCAGCCCCAGTCTCTGGGCCGACCTCCCCTTCTTTGATGGCCTCTGGATGTCCGGAGGGCCATCCTCACTGTCGTCTTGCCTACACTACATAAACTGGGTGGGAATAGAACCCCCCCCCCACCACCCGGGTGATCCGCACGCACTGCACTGCTGACCAGGTTCTCTATGATGAGTTTGCTGCCTTATTTTCCCTAACTAGCCTTTTGTATTGCGACTCCTCCCTCCCTCCATTTAGAAAAGGGGGTTGAGAATCAGGGGGGCATTGCATCATCTGCGGTGAGTGACCTGTGCAGTTAGTTCAGAGTGACCATTATAGGGACAGTGGTGGCTGGGATGTCAGTCCATTTCCCCTGATATGCAAACACAGGGCCCATGTCCCACTCTCAAGCTGCTTGATGATTCTGTGAGTAGCACCTGAGCAGAGTCAGTCCCCAGACGGCGTTCTGTCCCCCCACACCCCCTTTTCCTGTTATTTGGCGGGGAGGGGGGGTCCTTAGTGTTTTAGAGGGTTAAAAAAAAAACACATGTGCATGCACTGTCTGCTGTATTTTAAGGGTTTTCTGGAATGTTCTGGATGATACTCATGGTTTGGCCTATCACTGGATTCATTATACTCTACAAAGTTCAAAGCTCCAAGGAAGCATGAACAGCATCTTGAAAGATCCTAGACCTTGTGGAGAATCAGTCGGAAGGTGTAACATTTTACAAACTGCATTTGCACAAACCTTATGCCAGCTAAATGGAGGGGGGTGGGCTTTCTTATGCTATTTTTTTGTACCACCTCAACTTTCCATTGTTAAATGTCTTTAATGGGGTGAATAGGTGAGAAATTTTAGAATTGGGGGGGTTTTGTGGGGGAGGGGAGGAGGGCAGCATTTGTATCTATGAAATATCTGGTGTTTGAGAATTCCTGCGAAAATGTTCTGCACATTCTGTTAAATGAAAACTTTCCTGTCAGAAATTCACGTACAATCCAAGCGACCCGGTCACTTCATCCCAAGCTAGTGGTACGCAGTGTACCGTCTGTATATAGTTTTGTTTGCAAATATTGTTCCGGGATGCTAAGCTTAAGAATTACTTTTTTTTTTTTTTTTTTTTTTTTTTTTTTTTTTTTTAAGTAAATGATTGTTTAAAATCTATTTTGTAAAGAAATGGAAAGTCTCATTAGTTTCCTGAGTACAGATCTAAAGTATTTGCACTAACACATGTGATGTGCATGATTTTAATAAAAAGAGCTTTACTCTGCATCTGCCTTGGTTTCCTTTGTGCATAAAGTCTGAGGTGTTAAGGCTGTTTTTTTTTAATAAACCATTTCACTTGTTTGGGGGGGGGGGTGGCAGCCTACTCTAATCCACAGGGGCCCAACTGTTTGTCTCCCGAGGGCCAAATTCCATCAGCAAAACAAAGCCAAGGTGTGCTGCATCTGAAAAAAATGTGTGTACACTAATGGGGTCATTTGCACAGTCCGGATTAGATTGTATCTTTGTCCCGAAGTGAAGTCCGCTAGTTGGTGACTGCTGCTCGGTTTCACACTCTCCTCCAACCTCACCCCCTCCCATCTTCAGTGGCACAAACACCATTTCTTCCCACTTATTTCATAATATGAAGAAAAATCCAGGAACACAGGAAAATCAACATTTTTACAGGGGGCATATAACCCATATTCAGGATTAAAGGGAAGGGTAGTTGACCTAAAAGTAGACTGAGGGTACTCAGGGACTTCTTTAGTGCAAACCTAGTTACTAGGGTTGGTAGTATTTCTTTCTACAGAAAAATGAGTCTTTTCAAATATTTTTCATTAAAAATCCTTAAGCACTAGGTTGTAGCCCTTAACGTGTGACTTCTCAGGACTGTCTTGCTGCAATTCTCATTCATATAAAAGGGATTAAGTCAAGTTTGCATATTTGTGTTCTGTTTAATTCCCAGGAATTGTGCTGACCTTGTATTCAGCTAGTTGTTTGGAAAAGGAACACGTCGAGCTTGGTGAATAGTCAATTGTTAACACTTGGAATAGGCAGGTGACATTTTCTAAGAGTGATTTTATTGAATTGTGTAACCACTAAGTAATCAGTTGTGCTCCAGACCACCTGGCTCCTTCAAGAAGCACAATGTCCACCAGGACACACCCAAGAGTGCACAGATGTACTTATACCCAGAATACTTTAAATCACAGCCATACCTGAACTATATGCAAAGGGTAATTTTGCAAATTACAGCAATGGATCTGTCACTTGGCTCACCTATGTGGTAATCAAAATATTGGACAAATCGGTTTCTTCAAAACTGATTTCACCTAATCTGAAAAATAAGTAATCCGGGGTGCTAGGTAGATGGATTACTATGCTGACCCCAAACTTTGTTCTCACCTATCTGCATGCATCTGATCGAAGGGGGGCGTTCAAATCCTGGTGAGATGTCACCATGAGGCCGATAGTCAAGGCCTTTAACCCCTGGCTGCTTCAGGGACTGGCTGACCCTGCTTTGACAAGAAATAAACGTTGTTATAGATGTAAGGATCTGGTAATATAAACTGTGAGTGTGAAGGCTAAAGAATTCTCTTTTGTCTATACAAATAATGTATCATCATTAACATTTTAAGCATATGACGTGTTTTAATTGCTGTTGATTTATTTGCATATTCCTCCCTTTTAGTCCCCAACAGCCAGCTCACACTGCATGTGTACTGAGGTGCTAACGGCCTGCTCTGTGGAACTTAAAAAGACATCTGAGAGGGCTGTCTAATGTCAGGGTTGTGTATTTTCTCAGAGTCTATGCTGCATGACTTGATGGGCCGGAATTCTGCAGTAAAGGCGATAATATCTGTCGCAAGTCTGACAGGAACACCTGGTGCTTTGTTTTGGTGCTGTTACCAAAGACCTGTGAATGTGCAAGTGCGTCTATGTCGCAACCGGATGTCCCAAAGATGGGTTATCGTGAGGAGTTGGCCATCAGGATCGACACAGGCTGACGGAGACCCTCTGCCCCCGGAGAAGTACGACAGAGGGCGTATATTGCTAGTGCCACAGTGACATGGGACGATGGGTGGGCCATGACAGAATCATTTTGGCTTATTTTGCCTACAGCTTCATGGTGCCAATCATGGTATCACAGGGATCTGGGGAATACAATAATACTGATACTCCCAGAAAGTTTGGATGAGTTAGAACAAATTATGAATTGCACAAACGTTTTGGCAGTTTGCATCCATTAAATGGTTTTGATTGCTTAAGCATGATTCTTTTTATAAGTATAGCATGTTGCAGCACTGTTCTATGAAATAAACATTCAGAACGCCGTTTGTTTTGAAAGTTCACAGTAAAAATGCATGGAAGAAAAGTGTATGGCGTTTCCGTCACAGGAGAACGTCTCTGAGGAGCCGGCAGATGGGACAGTCATCAGTGTCTCCAAGTATGGTGGGTGACGCGCCCCACTTCCACCCCCGTGAGAAGCCCCGATGAAAAGAAAAATGATGCATTGGTGATAATAGGGTCTGTCTGCTCTGGAGTAAACAGAAAGATTGATGTCAACAGAAGCAGGGCGGGGCGGGGCGCGGCCTATAGATGAGGTAAGCGCGGGAGCGCCGCCAGTGAGGTGCGGGGTGACGAGAGCCGGTCGGGGAGCCCAATGGAGCGACTCCGGCGGATTCATGAAAAGTTACCCGAAGAGTATCAAAGCAGCTGTCATCACTCACTATAACAAAACTTAAAACTAAGTCAGTATGTTGAGAATTACGCCGTTGACAAGAAATATACAGATACTTTTGCACACCAGCGTTTATATAGCGCCAGCGGGCACTTAACTCTGATGTGTTATTTCCAAGTGTCTGATTAACCCCGCAACGTGTCACTGAAATGCAGGCTTCAGTACTGACACTACAGTGTAGCTGACTGCCAAATGCACTAGCCTTACAGTATGGGCATGTCTGCATATGTCCGATATAATGCTACCTATACAGTCAGGCGCCGGGCGTGATATTTTTGTTTACAGTGACTAAAAAGCTTCATGAGTAACCTAAACCATAGTGAAAAGAAATGCTGATTAATATAAAAATCTTAATCATAAAGTAAAAAACGTTTGTGTGTATAGCTATTAAATTTCCGTATATTTATTGTTTTATATAAATGCACGTGATTGTGCTTTTCAGCAATCTGGAGCGAAGCCTTGACTCCCGAAACACAACTGGAGCTGTCCTCCGGCTTTCCGCGCAGCGAAGGCGGCGTCTCCGCGCTTTATAGCCCACCGCGCATGCGCCGGCTCTTCATTCACCCAGCAGAGAGAGAAAAAGACGGGCTGCGGGACGAGAAGTTGCATCAAACCTGCCCATCTCTGCGAAGAGCAGCGCACGCAAACGAGCTCCTTAATCGGCCATCGAGAAGGAAAAAGTAGTCGGGCTTCAGCAAGATGCCGGTGACAGAGAAGGACCTGGCGGACGACGCGCCGTGGAAGAAGATCCAGCAGAACACCTTCACCCGGTGGTGCAACGAGCACCTGAAGTGCGTGAACAAGCGGATCGCCGACCTGCAGTTCGACCTGAGCGACGGGCTGCGCCTCATCGCCCTGCTGGAGATCCTCAGCCAGAAGAAGATGTACATAAAGTACCACCAGAGACCCACCTTCAGGCAGATGAAGCTGGAGAACGTCTCGGTGGCCCTCGAGTTTTTGGACCGGGAAAACATCCGCCTCGTCTCCATAGGTAAAGTCATGCCTGCGGATCATTCCCAACAAATCCGTCATGCGGCTCTGACAGCTTGATAAACTATGTGGCGCATTTGTAATCGCGCACGGTTCGCTATGACACCGGGTAACTGGGGTCCGTCCCGTCCGACCTGTCCGGGCGAGCGGATCGGGCGGCGTCCGCCGGGACGCGCACCGCAGCCCCAGGCACCTGTCCCCCCTTCTCCCCGGGCGGATCTCCTCCTGACACACCGCCACACGCTCCGGCTGCAAAGCCTTCCAAAAACAGCCCGGAATGCAAACTTTTCCCGATCGAACATCATTGCAGCGATGCAGCCTTAGGTTTGCTCTAAGCAACGTGCTAAGTAATGCATAATTTATTCCTGACATTAAGCTTAGACTTTTTTTTCCGCCCGCGCACAATAAATGTAGAATAATGGACCATTGACGTCTATTATTTGCCCGCCCCCCCCCGGTGCATTTAATATTGCGCCATCTGGGATGTAATTTTATATAGGACATGTTTAGCGGACCTTTAAGGAAATGTAACTTAATAAACCTTAGGTGCCGTAATCTTGCTTGTTTGGCTCTGGCCGCAATGAGGAGAAATGAGGAGTTGAAATGCAGCCGCGTCGCGGTTTTGTTGGCCCTGTGACACGGGAGTGCTGTGGTGGGAATCTCCGTTCCACTAGGTGGGGTAGGGCTGCCTAGGTGTGCGGTGGCCCCCCTTTTGGGAGCGTGTGTGACAGAGAGCGCGTCCTCCTTAAATAGTGGCGTTCTTACAATGCGCAAAAGTAATCCAACCATATCCCGCATTGTAAGCCTTTCCCGGGCACTTTTCTTTGCCCGTCCAGCACTGTGGATTTCCCCGTCTTTCTGTAATGTGTATCCGGCCCTGTTCCACCGGGCTTCCTCCAGGGACTCTAATTCTCTGTCACTGTCATAGTCCAGTGACATGCATTTCCTGCCTATTAATTACTAAATTTGCCCCTGGGTCTCTGGAACATGTACACATTGCTCTGGTGTAGCACCCCGTACAGAGTGTGCATTGCTCTCAGGAGTAAGGCTGAGCCCAAATGTTTAAGCGTGTCCTTTGTGATTCTTAGAAATGCAGGAGCCAAGCGAGATGGTCACAGCACAGGCTGTATAGGGGCCTTGCTGATAGTCACTTAATCTCACCTACGCCGGCTGCAGTCACCGTGACTACACGCTGGCTGCAGCTAGTCATGGTGGAATGACTGTCTTTTTTTTCCCTTCTTCTTCAAATCTAAAAGCAGAAAACAGGATGCGCTGCCCATTGTCATGATACGCTGAGACATTACAATGGGTTTGCGCGCTGCTGTAGAGTGCCACTGGCCTGTACCGTGTCAGGAATGTGTCACGCCTTAAAGAGTCAGAGGTGGACAGGGAGGGTCTGGTGATGGGTTACGTAGGCACCCCCCTTACAGCTGCAGTGTTTTTAAATCACCATTATTATTATTATAGATTGAATGATAATATTTCCTTAGTGTTTAATGGAGTTTAAGGTGCAAATAGGGCTAACCCCAGACATCCAGAAGCTCGGAGATGGGAGACCAGCATCATGGTTAGCAGGAGAAGGGTAAAGAGTGGTATTAATGTATAATAAATATTAATCTATAATTCTGTCACACTGCAGAGGATGTCAATATCTAGCTTTCAGAGATTAGCTTCCAGTATCCCTGATATGTTGGCCTTTTGTGAATATATGCTGAGTGGGAGATACTGAGCAGTCTTTAAATGCATTTTAGTTTCTTTTCTGGCTCTCGATTTTATATATAATCTGCACTGGAGCTGTCCTCTCCCCCATATGCAGCAGTGAGCGTCTCCCATCTTTCAGCAAGAGTGATCTTACTGGGCTGAGAAGGCTCTGCACAGGGTGCTTAGCTTGCTTTTTAAAGCACACTGGAGCTGGTTAGTGTCATCGCTTAAAGGCAAGATGTTTCCTGTGCGTTAGTAGCATGTCATACGCCATGGTTTTCGGGGCTTCTGCGATATCTGAGTTGCCCCCTTCTGTAGCCCCAGCACTGGACTCGGGGGGATACCCTTACGACATGTCGATCTTGTTGGGATTTGTGGGATCTACAAGTCTGTGGCGTGTGGATCTCTTTAAATGGTTTGTGGGCTTCTTGAAGTGAGTCCGGGCCTTGCCTTGCTTGCCCACCCCGCTCCGTGAGTCAGCCTTTAACCATGGGCTTGAGGGTGACATCATTTGGTTTAGTTTCCCAGTGTTGAACTTTGCCACCGTGGCGGTTAAGGCCCGTGTTGTGCTGATGAGCGCTCTCCCAGCCGGTCGATGTTCATCAGAAACAGAACGGAGTACGATGGCCAGCGTTACGTCCTGTGCGGAAACGTTTTGCATGCCTCTTTCTGATGGGTGTCCCATATCTTGTAAACCCCGCCTGGTCCATCAGCCTTGTTCCTGTTTTTCTTCCCTGCCCCACTGATCTGCCGGGAAGCTTGGTACCCGTCTTCTGCATCCGCAAAAGGTCCCCCGGTGCGGGGCTGCAGCCGGCTTCATGCTCGCTTATTCATGCCCTTTGCTGTCTATGGTTAATACTGCCATTCCATTCTTGGTTGCGGACTTGGGTTCTGCGTTCACCCTCTTCTGATGCTGCTGGTTTGGGTCCGACTTCCTCCTTATCGTCGTCCTGGTGTGATTTATAAAGCGTTAGCCTGTGGTGCCGCATACCCTTTCATGTACCCTCAGTTCATTTTCCAGCTCCTTCTCTTACTCTTTCCCTTACTCCGTACACCTTTTTCCGTTGCTGTTCCGGCCTTACACTCCTACACGGGTAGTAACAGAAGGTCAGAGTAGTGGCCAGAGAATCACATGTAATACCTGCCTTGTGTAACTCACTGCTGAGGAATGTTCTGCCTGTCTGTTCAGCTAAGTGCTGTGCCTTCTGGTGTGGAACATATGGTTCATCATTGTTGTGGAAGTCTGATCCAGTAAAACATCCAGTCCAATAATTGATGCTTAATAAATCCCAGAAACAGCTTCATAGTGTTTGTCTATTTTTTTTTTTTTTAATTCTGGCTTGCATTGCCATGTTCACCACAGAGTTGGCTCTTAGGGAGATGACGTAGAATGTTTCTCAGTGCCAAGGCCTTTCATTTGATAAAATGATTGTTTTGGTCAACACTAGTATGGGTGTTGAGTTGCAGTTCCTTCACACCTGGGTAAACGGCACCCTTTTAAGGTTTCTGTGTGTTCGTTCAGGGTTGGGTCCTTTGGATGGTGCTCTCCAGCCGCTCTGCGATGTTGGGTTTCCAGTTTGGCCTTCCTGTTTGCTGACCATCCAGAATAAACTTAGCAATTTGTTGCCAAAACTGGTCACATGGCCATTATTCCACGTGCGGGGGACCTGCTTTTTTCGCTACCCGCCTGGCTTTCAGTTTTGGCCGTCCACTTGAATGCAGGGAGGGAACATTTCACAGCATGATGTACACTTAAACTAGCACAGGTATGGCAGTACAATTGCCTCCCGTCTTTGTGCTTTTTAGGCCTCATTTTCCCCCACCAGGTGCCAGCATCTGAATTAATACCATCGACATGACCATTTTCAGCCCGGAGACCTATTTTTAAACAAGTCCTTTTATTTCTACAAGAACAAATTTAGGATGAGTGACTTAAGTGTACAGCAGCAGGTGCTCTCTTGAGATGTGAACTATTAAGACCGTTGGCTATGGCTTTAACCACGGCACGCTGCCTTGAGTAGCTGCAACTATGGCCCCATGACCTGCACGGTTGCTCCTGGTGCAGGACGACACTCCCCTTTGTGTAGACGGTAACTGGACGTCCCTGCGCCGTGACTCGCATGGATTGCTGTTGAATGTAGAGTAATAGTTTGTAAACTGGGTGGCTACCAGCCTGTTGTGGGTCCCTGGCCAAGGCCAGATGCTTCTAATAAATATAGCTGTCTCTCCCTGTCCCGCACCCAATTTTATTTTGGCATCATCAAATGTGGCTAGATCATATCTGGTTCTTCTAAACTTAATATTACGAAAAGCTTCGCTAGTCAACAGCTGTGATACAAATGGCTCCAAGTTCAGTGCTAATTTTGTTTTTCCTAATCCTCATGCTCAATTAGGAGCTGAGTGCTGCTGATTTGAGGGGGGCAATGAGATGCACACAGTAATTCATGACTACTTCCACATTGTTTTAGTCTTACTCAACTTTTTTTTTTTTTCCTTCCCCCGTGCCCTTTTGATTAATTATACTAGTCTCCGTTGCATCAAGTATCACGGAGATCTTTTCATTTGGCCCAAAGCGTTTGCTAGCCATGGAGCGCTTGTGCTGACGTTATTTAAGGCTTGACGATAAACCTGCTAGTAATTACCGTCCTCTGCCTGCGGTTTTGGCCTGGAGCAGTGTACCCCCACAGATCTTGGCCTTCTGTAAATTCGGCAACGACTTGGTTAATTTTGGTGAATCCTCCAATCATTGCCTTGTGGACTGGTTAACTGGGAGCAATGTCTTTTTGATTCTCCAGTCTTGTTGAGTTCCTGCTCCCTAGTCTAGATTATGACTGCTTGGTAGGGGGGTGGTCTTGCCACTTGACAGAGGTGGTGTTGGAAGGATGCCCTAACCCTGAGCATGAACATCACAATGAGGCTTCCTTGCCACCTGATCTTTACCTCGTGCTGCTCCTTGCTCCTGGGGATCTTCCCGAGGAACATTTCAGGTGTGGTGCCGCTGAAGAGGAAGACATCGCCCTCAGTCCATGCTCCAGTGCCATGTCCGCTTGCTCTCCCGCCCTGCTCTCCTCGACCACATTCTGCTGCCACTTCCGACTCCTGTACCTTGACTGGCCAGTTTAATGTTTAACCCCTTCCCTGAGCACCACGTGCATTCGGACTTTGCTGGAAGCTCTAGATATGTGTCTTATTTGTTCAGTGATGGGACAACCATGTGCAACCGAGATCAATTCACTAAGCCAGGGGTGGCCAGTCTTATCCAGATAGGGCCGTTGGGTATGCAGGTCTTCGTTGCAACTCCCATATCAAATGGCTAATTGGGGGACAGATTGGCTGAAAAGTCGTAACGCCTAGGTTTGAACAACTGACCCAAAAGATATCCCGAAAACTTGCGTACACACCGGCCCTGCGGATAAGACTGTCTACCCCTGGTCTAAGGCATTGCTTAAGCACGCCTCTAGTGTGGCATCCGATAAACATGTATGGCTTATTAACAACATGCATTCCCACAAACCGGCTTCAAGGGAGTAAGCAACCATGCATCTAATTTGCTTTAAAATAAACTTGTCCATTTCGAAGAATAGTGCAGGGAGTGATGTGATGGATCAGTGATGCCGGTACTTTCCGGCTCTGCAAACTGACCTACATTCCAGGGCTTCACATCTCTGCATATTTTGAGAGCATGTGTCGGTCACCACGATGGAATCTTTCCATAGTAACATTGGTATCGAAAGAACCAGTATTGGTATTGATTACGGTATCGTGGAAAGTGTGGCCTGGCCAAGCTGCTGAATTTGTGTTCTCAACTGAGATTGGTTATGTGTGTCAGAAATCAACTTGAAGCCTTGTTTTGTTGTGCTTCTGGGGGTGTTGTGTTTGCTGTTGTGGGTAAATTTTTCAAAGATTAAAAAATGAACCTTTTTGCATTCATTTAGACATGACATCCTAGTGTGAGTACCGATGCATACCCCGCCAACCTTCTGGTCTGGGCTCTGCGCTCAACTGCCATGGAGAGACATGACACACAAATCTGAGTAACAAAGTAGTTCCCTTCATATCTGCCAGGCAGTCATAGTCCATGAAAGCCTTCAAAGTACACACTTGGCTTCATTCAAATATGCACCTTCATCTTCCCCGATTCTTCCTCTGTTGGGCATTCTTGGTGATGTTCCCTCCATGTCCTGGTCTCTGTAGTCTGAGACCCGAGAGGTCTGATCTCTCTATTAGGACAAAGCCAAGCTATGAAACATCAAATGATTACCTGATGTCCCCAGGCACGTTCGGTTCACCTACAAAGCTTACAAAGATTTTCTGCTGGCCTGATGGATCGTGTTCCCATTTTGGCAGTATACTGAGATTTATCTCTCTTGGGGTTGGGGGTTG
>JAODKK010000123.1:7279239-7296722 GCA_026774405.1 Petrocephalus microphthalmus | reverse complement strand
TTTTTTTTCTAGGAAGGCCTTTGTCTTGAGAATAGCAGTTGTTTACTGATATTGAAACGGCCGCTCCTCCTGCAGTGATAAGAATCATTTGTCTTGGAACAGCTCTTGTTCTTGGTTTCGAGTATTGCTGGATTGCCGGTATCTGTTTATTGCCATGGCAACTAAGTAAACAAATGCCAAAACCCACCCCCTGGTCATAGTCTTGTGCTAAATATGTCATTTATGAATGAGATCTGTGTTGCAATGATTAATTTAAAGGGTGTGTATCAGCCTGCCAGAGACGGGGAAATTGCATGTCACAGGTAGGTGGACAGATGTGTGTATAGACTGTGAATGTTTCCTTAAGAAACTGTAGTTGGCCATAATTCATTTTTAATTGATCCTTAATTTAAAATAACGTGTTTTCCCCTTCTGTTCTCAAGTTCATCTCAAGCTTATGATTTTCTAGTCAATGGGGGTTGCGAGCCTTGACTCACACCGTAATTTCCAAGCTGTTTGCTTATTGGGGGAGTGTTTAAGCTGCTTATCCTGTACTGAGTCAGAGGCTGCTGTGGAAAGCCTAGGGTTCTGAGAAGAGCTCCCAGCATGTGACTGTATTCGAGGGAGCGGATGTGTCTTCCTTACAGAGTTTGTACTGTTACTGTGCTATTAGTCGTCTTTGGCGACTTCAGCAAGTAATACTTTGGTATGTTCCTGTTGGCAGAAAAGTCACGGAGGTCCATCCTGAGTCAGAAAAGGGGTCATTGACGTGTTAGAGGAAACTCGTCCTCGTGTATCATCAGACATTTGACAAACAACATGAAACTGAGTAAAAATAGATGCACGTAATAAAAAAGAATGGTGATAGTTACAGAAATTGCAGATATTTTCAAAATAATGCTAGTGAATAACAGACTGCTAACAGAGACGGCACTGTGTAAGAGTGTGCAAATTGTGCAGAATGCAACGTGTAGTTTATAGGGATGATGCTCACGGTAAACCATGGGAAAATTCCCGATGGTTAGTATTACGGTTTCCAGTTTTTATTCATATTCAAAACCAAGGTTGATTTTACCGCGCTTTGAAAAACTCGCACTAAATACAGTCCAGCCAAAGTTAACGACATTCTCCCAGACACAGGTGTGCAGGGGCAGCTATTGGCATTGGCTATGTTATTATTTTAATGTTTATCCAAACAAAAATTACATAGTCCTCCTAATTTTATTTGTGGTTTCCAATATATAACTTGGTGAAATGATTTGTGTACTTTTTAACATTTTCAGCACATTTCAACAGCTGGGTAACACTGATAACTGTTATAATTTTGGTCACTATTATCACTATATTAAATTTGCATGCCGTTTCATCTCTAGTAGTTTAATTATACCAGTGGTGCCCTAACAGCTACAGTCTCCAGCTTTGCAGCGCGCTGCCACATGTGACCTGACAGCTGGTGAAACCGCCCGATGCCTTGGCCGCCCCACACTTCCCTGCCCAGACAGCTGTAAGGCCCAGCGTTTCAGGATGATGTCACAGGCACTTCTAGGGCTGAGTCCTTCCATCTGATACCCGCCCGCGAGGATGACCGCCGCGAGGCCCCGGGACTCGGTGCAGGGACCGCGGGGGAGAGAACCGCGGGAGGAATGCTTTTGGTTTCTCCCGAAGTCGGATCTCGGCGAAAGCGCGTGGCGAAAGTGAGGGCGCCTGACAGACGAGCCGAACGCCGTAAATCTGCGCGGAAACGTTCCGTCGAGAGCCGGCAGGCACTCCTCTCTTTCGATTCCATGTTTGTCCCTCATTCATTGAGGCTGTTGGTGGACATTTTTTCGTCTCTCGCGTCTCTTGGTTTTGCATCTGAACTCCGTATCACCCAAGACTTACGCCCTCCAACCTCAAAAACTGTTATTGCGCCATAATTATTATGAGCAGACTAGGAAACTGCTTACAGTTATAACCCAAAATTCCTTTTTAATTACTCATTTCAAATGGGTTTTCTATTATTGGCTTTTGGGAGTCCTGCTGCTGCTTCAACAATCCTGGTCTTGTCGTTCTCATCTTCAGACCATTAAGCGCAAGAGGACAGATCAAGTTGCACTTGCACTGAGGCTGAGTACATAGTTCGGTCTGACCCTACAGACTCTATGCATTGTTACTTTGCGAATATTGCCATGGCATCCTCTCTAGGGTGTACCCCAGCCTTGTGTCCTATGCTGCCCGTGATTGGCTCAGGTCCTCTGTGACCTTCACCTGGATGATTGGTTGTAGGTGGGGTCTGAACCCGCCTTGAGAAAGTAGTCAGACAGGCCCTTAACCCCCAAGTGATCCAGGAACTTTCTCAGGGGCCCAACAGTGACATCACTCTGCCGAATCTGGGATTTGAACTGGTGACCTTCAGACAGTGTCTTAACCTGCTGAACCGCACACTGTGCCCAATGGGTTTGCCTAGCTCGTGGCTCGAACCTGGGTCCTTTTGGCAGCTGGTCTCTACTCAGTTGAGGTGCCCACTGGGGAAGTGACGGCTTCTCGCCAGGATCATTGTCTCTTACGCTCTGGCACAGCAGCGCTGGTTCCTGCCGAGCCCCAGCTGGGGTCATCTGAGCTCGCAGCTGGCCTGAGAGTTCCTCTTCTCACTCTCCTCCTTTCCGGGGGAGAGAAACGCCGTCCTCTCTGGTGACGGCCGTCCCTCACCAGTCCCTGGGACAATGCTGGCGGCCTCTCCCTTTCTGACACAATGCCACCGTCCTACACGAAGGACACTTTTCCACCACACCAGGTATCATACTTTTGGTACGGTACTTTTGGGGCTTTTGTGGTAGGACTTGAAACGCTTTTTGTCAATTGCGTTATGCAAATAGCCTGCCTCGGAAACACAATGCAACCTCTGTCCTGAAAAACCTCAGAAACTCTTCAAACTCAGAAAGCAATGGTAAAGTAAAACAAACAAATAAATTAAAGCAATAATAATGGATGCATGGACAAATGAAGAGACCCAAGCCGAAATTGCTATTTGATCAGAAGAAAATACACAGCAGCATCATGATGAAGTATTTGACTGGAAGATTTTTTAAATATCAGAATGTGATTGTTAAAATATTGGGGTATTTATAAAATGAAAAAAGAATTCAGTAGATTTCTCACAAACTCGCCTAGGAGTGATTTACTGCAGAAGCAGTGGAGGTGGACTTTAAGCTGATTTTCAAACATACACTAGATAATCTTGAAAAGGAATAATCATTAAAATTGCCTTATAACAGAGTAAAAATGTTTTTTATTCAAGAAAAAGCCTGATCATAGCCAGTGCCCCCATGATAAGATACGTGTGCTAATTGGGTCTGAAATAAATGTGGTATTATTATTATTATTACTGTTATTATTACTGTTATTGACATTTATATATGTGGCATAAAGTTCTGTGCTCTGGAACAGGTGAAACACAAACGTAAGCACATTTTCTTGATGGATTCTTAACGTGAAAAGTTAACGATGGAAAAAATAAATCAAGCTTGTGGAAGCAAGACGGTTTAAACAAGAAATGAGAGTGAGTCTCAAATTTGTAAAAACTGTAAGCACTGTATAAATATCAGTTTTCAAAATCCTTTTGCTTCTTTATGCTGGCTGTCTGGCCCTCGCCCTTAAGTGACACACCTGGGATCCGGTCTCCAGATACAGTGCTTTATCTTCACGGCCAGTTTGATTTCAGGATTTTTACTGGCCGTGTGCAACAGGTGCATTGAGGTGCTGAGGCACGCCGGGTTACCAAGGCACCGAAGATGCAGAGCCGGTGCAAAACAATGCAGACGGAGCAAAACTAGAAGATCTGCTGTTACAGTGACTGGTAATTAGCACATTCCAGACAGTGATCTGCGCGCGGGACTCAAAGCTGCCGCTGGACAGCATGTCTGTTTTCTGCTGTTGGAAATGCGGCGGTTGTGCGTAGTGAATGCTAACT
The DNA here is from genome assembly GCA_026774405.1 of Petrocephalus microphthalmus. Lineage (NCBI taxonomy): Eukaryota > Metazoa > Chordata > Actinopteri > Osteoglossiformes > Mormyridae > Petrocephalus > Petrocephalus microphthalmus. The sequence continues at coordinate 7,292,794 of JAODKK010000123.1, read as the reverse complement.
AAAACGCCTGGATGAAGTCTCTCTTACTGGGGGCACTCCTGCCCGCTTCAGCGCTGGCTTCTTAAATATTTTGGACCAGTAGCTGTAATATAACTGTCAGTGTTTCAGTCCAGTGCACCAGTGATGGGGATTACCTTCTGCATGAGGCCGGGGGCTCTGATTCACCCTTCGCTGCTCTCCGGCTACCAGCCGGGGGCCCTGAACAATGAGTTGCCATGGTAACGGTCCCAGCGCTGACAATGGTCCTCGGAGGGGCCGGCGGATTTGTGAGGCAGCCTTGCAGCGCGACTCGGGCTCCTTTCAACCTCAGCGATGGAGTGTCGGTTGATGGGTCTATTAATGGGACATTTTCTGCCCTGGGTGTTGTGCTGTTAAAATTTAGGCATGTAATTGAGCTGCTCTGGATGTTTGAGTTCAGAATGATCTATCCGGGTTTATGAAGTGATTTGTTTACTTGGCAAAAGCTTTTATCCGAAGTGATGTGCATCTGAGAGGGTAAGATCAGACGGCCACTGAAGCAGTTTGTGGTTTGGGGCCCTGATCAGGGGCCCAGTGCTGACATCAGTCTGCTGACCAGTGGATTTGAGCCAGTGCCCTTCTGATCACATGCGCTGTCGTAACGCACTGAGCCTCCCCCCCCCCCCCCCCCGTTATTGATTATTGATGAGTGATGGCTGTGTTTCAAAGGCTGATCACATTCCTCGTCCATGCATTGCTTCTTGGAGATGGTTCTGGTTCCAGATGCCAGACACACTCCTAATCGACCCTGGTTCCTCCATTGATTTGTGGGTGTGTGTGCCTCCTTGTTTTGCTGTACTTCGGAAGGCCATAGGACCTCACGAGTATAGCAGATCCTCAAAAGATGTGACTAGTGAGGTTGTATTTTCAGTCCTCACTCAGAATTCATTTTATAAAAATCTGTGAATGCAATCAAAAAAGTAAGCTAGGAATACAAATGTGTGTGTGTGTATGCATGTGCATGTGTGAGAGAGAGTGAGGGAGAGAGAGGGGGAGATTACTGCATTATGGGGTTGGTAAGATTCACTGATTCCCATCGTTGCCCTGACATGAAAGTTGATGCTATTGCTCCAATTAAAAAAGAAAAAAAGTCATCCTGGATAGTTTGGGATAACTTCAGGATGCATTGTTATGACATCTTTGCATCTTGCATCAGTAAAAGCCAGTTTATTAATGTATAATTAGTTGTGCCTGTAAGCCTTTATTTAGAAGTGGAACCATTCCTTTTTATATTTAGATTGAGTCCCACTCTCTAAATAGTTCCTGTATCTGTACCATATTGAATTGCATCGCATCCTGTTCACTTCCGTTGCATTGGGTTACGCCGAATCAAATCGCTTCAAATTGCACTGCATCCTAATAGGGGTGAATCATATTGCATTGCATTAGTAGTTGCTTTAATTTGTCGGGTTGGTGGCAATGCATCGGGGTGAGCATGGCGTCGGCCTCCTGCATAGCGGAGCCCTCTCTTAGGAAAAGTGGCTCGGGCATGTGCAGATGGTAGCCCCCTCTCCGCTTTCCGCCCTCCCTATGAGGCTTGTATTTTTTTCCCTGCTGGTAGCCTCCCACATGTTTCCTCCTGCTGGCCCTGGTCTTGCTGTATCCCCTCCCCGGCCCCGGCCCCATGGGGCAGGGCCACTTTGGTCTTGGGCCAAAGTTCAGCCAGGCAGGTCATTGTGTAATGATCACTTGCAGGATGTTTGCAGGAGATGACTGATTAGCGCCGTACAAAGCAGGAGGGTGGGGCTCCAGCACACCCTCAAGCAGGACGGGAGGGGCGCGGCGCAGGCGTGACTGCAGGTGGCGGCGGCGAGAGGAAGTGGGTGGGAGGGAGGGCAGGAATGCTGGGAGCTGACATTCCCGTCGTCGTTCAGGGCCAGACCGGATCGTCTCCCCCCCCCCGCTTCTCCATCTTGGCGACTTTTGAGGTTCTGAGCATGCTCAAACCCCGCGGAGCCCGCTGACATCCCGGGCTCATTTACACGTTTATGGCCCGCGCCCCCCGGTCCCCGCTCGAAATGCCACGCGCGGGATGTCCTGCGGGGATCCACTCTGCATTCACAGAGTCGGGCACAGCGGGGGGCCAGGAAAGCCAAGGCGCGAGTCCGCAGGATGCGAGCCGCGTGGGACCCTGACGTAAGGGACGTGCCAGCGATTAATCAGCCGACCTGCGAGGCCTTTGAAGTCTCTGAAGCACCACTGCTACACTTTGAGTCAATAAACCGGAGTGTTGTACTCTTTCTCATGCAATACTCAATTCCGTTGTTTACTGTCGCCATTATACAGGTCAGCACAGCTTGCTCTTATATGCTGTATATGCCATAATGTCACAAGCACTTAGTTATCAATAAATAACTTGGAAATATACTCACACACTCATATATGACATAGTATTTCTTTGATATTACATATGATCTTGCATTATGTATATAAGCTGGAATGTTATATATGTCATTTACGGAGGCTGCTTCTAAATTTGGTTGTTGTGTAACCCACTTGCGCAATGTGCAATGAAACTCATGTGTGAAATGTCTCTTATGCCGGTGTTCCTTATTCCTTATATACGAGGCAAAGCGCTGTTGACGATTATCCGGGTCCCTCCGCCTGTCCGCAGACTCCAAGGCCATCGTGGACGGGAACCTGAAGCTGATCCTGGGCCTGATCTGGACGCTGATCCTGCATTACTCCATCTCCATGCCCGTCTGGGAGGACGAGGACGACGAGGACGCCAAAAAGCAGACCCCCAAGCAGCGGCTTCTGGGCTGGATCCAGAACAAGGTGCCTGATCTCCCCATCACCAACTTTAGCGAGGACTGGCGCGATGGCAAGGCCCTGGGCGCCCTGGTCGACAGCTGTGCACCGGGTGAGTCTCCCAGTCCTCTTGGACAGACCCTCGGGGCCGTTCGGGGGTGGGGGAGGGATTTCTGCAGGTGTTTATAACGCCTGGCTTTTCGCCCGTGGATGAGCCCGTGTCTGCGCATCTCCTACAGGCCTGTGTCCAGATTGGGAGGCGTGGGACACTGCGAAGCCGGTGGACAACGCCAGTGAGGCCATGCAGCTGGCGGACAATTGGCTGGGGATTCCCCAGGTGAGGTGCCGCTGCAGTGTGATTCGCACGCCCAAAAGTGGGCGTCGCCGAGCACTACGGGCCGACACCCGATTTGCCCTCTTGCCCCGTTTTGGCACACTTGGACATTTCGATTTTTCTTTTAGTCCCCCTGACAGGTATCAATCGCTGCTGAACAGTGGGGTGAGAGATTTAAAAAAAAAAAAAAAAAAAAAAAAAAACACAAGCTATTTATTGTCGGTCTGTTTGCCGAGAAGGAGGCTGCCATATTGGACACACAATGGACGCAGACCCGACGACCGGTTTTGTTTGCACAAATGGAAAGGTGTAATGGCTTAGATACGGCAGGGAGCATTCAGGCAGCTCTCTTGGCAGCTGGGTGTTGGGTTTGTGCGAAACGCCGTTATAAGATTTTTGGCTGCGGTGCCACGCCTCTGTCCCCGAAGGCCGCCTCCCTGATGCATCACTTCCCCTGCGCTGTAGGTCATCACCCCGGAAGAGATCATCGACCCCGGCGTGGATGAGCAGTCGGTGATGACGTACCTCTCCCAGTTCCCCAAGGCCAAACTGAAGCCTGGGGCCCCGCTGAAGCCCAAACTGAACCCCAAGAAAGCTCGCGCCTACGGTCCAGGTATGGCCACCCGATAGCTTTGGCCTGGACGCTTACAAAACTGTAAAATTTTATTTTGGCTTGTTACATTTCCTCCAAAAATTATAAGCTTCGCAGACGAGTAATAAAAACAGTAGCATGAGGCCAGCGGCTGGCACGGGTCGGATGTAGAGCATTGCTGGCCCAGTGACAGCCCGCCCTCAGCTTCCTTAAAGGCCCCGCGTCTCACTGAGCACCTTTTATGGCTTCCGCTGCGGCCCTAGGAACGTCCAGCTGGCCTCGTTTCCTTTTCTCGCTGCTGTTCATGGAGATGTAGCTGCCCCCCCCCCCCCAGTTTTGCTGTTTGCAGTTTGCTGTCTTGCATTTGAAAGGAAGTTCCGTCGTAAGCAGGGATGTGTACGGGGGTGGGGGGGATTACAGGGCAGCTGAGAGCTGATTGGCCCCCAGTGTGCCGCTCCAGCCCAGCTGACCGCCTTCTCCATCCCGCAGAGCCGTCAGGTTTAAGACCGACACTGTGTTTGTTTAGCGCTATCGGAGGCGAGCCCGGTACACTCCACTTCCCAGAGCACGGCACCTGATGTTTTACATTACATTTATTTAGCAGACACTTTGATGCAATGGGAAACTTATTGGTCAAGCCGGTCCTTGGAACAATTGGGAGTTAAGGGCCTGGATCTGGGGCCCTTTAGATCAGAGGCCTGGCATCCTAACCCACTGAATAACACACAGCCCCAAGAATACCAATTAAACACCTTCAAACGCTGTTTACAGCTGCATTCTAACCCCATCATTCTACTAGCTCTTGCGGTCCATGCTCCTATTCGTAATTCCCCACCAGCGATTGCCTTGGGATTCGAACCAACAACCTTCTAATTCCAAACCCACTGAGCCACACACCATCCCCGGTAGATATAGTTTGCTACTAAACATGTCTTGTCCTATCTTGGAAGGTTAGGGTTTTGTATGGTAATGCTGAGCTGGCTGGGGTGGTGGCCGTGTATCCTGGGGGTGTGTTCACTGTGCTCTGGGAAGTTCAGGGGGTCAGGGTGAGGAAATGCCTGCTCACCAGCCACAACAATGGCCGAATTGCTGTCAGCAATCTGCCAAAAAGCTCTGAAGCCCTGCGCATCTTTGAACACTCTCCCTCCCCCATTGCGGGAAGCTGCCTGCTCATCTTGCGTCCACATGCTGTCCGCCGTCGCCCTCTGCCAGATCGCGTCTGTCTCTCCGAACGGAGCCTAGCACAGGCAGACCGACGTATTTATCCTGAGCAATGTGCATTTTTCGGGAGCAGGGTCGGAGGGCAATGGGGGGTTAAGGGCCTCGCTCAAATGCCCCAATGGTGACATCAGTCTGCCAGGCCTGGGATCTGAACCCGCAACCACATGCGAGTCTGTCCCTCCCCCTTTTCTGGACCCTTTCCCGTCTGACGGCGATCTCCCCGGCAGGGATCGAGCCTGTTGGGAACAGGGTGCTGCGCCCAGCAACCTTCACCGTGGACACTTACAGCGCTGGTCAGGGTCAGGTGACTGTGTACGTGGAGGACCCCGAAGGGACCAGAGAAGAGGTGGGTTCGCTTACTCCGGGGCAGGTCACAATGACGGCCAGGCCGCTGGGGACCGATCTGATCTTTGGGAACAGAACTGGAAGTGTTGTGGTGAGAATGGCTATCTTTAGGGGGTTGATCATTTGTTGTTTGGATAGGTAAATCCTATGATGGTGAATCAGACTCACTAGCTCACTTTACTTGTCTGACGTCTCTGCGTTTTATGCTGGTTTTTGGTACCAAATGACCGAAATTGCCGGAAAACGTCAATAACTTGCTGGTGAGTGGGGGATACGCTCGAGTTGTGCTGCAATTCAGTGTGATCCCGGAATGCCTCGGTTATGTTTCACTGCATGCGTTATGTTTACTGTGGTTTTTTGATTCAGGCAGATTTATTTTTCAGGTGAAAGCTATTCCCAACGAAGGGAAGAAGACCTTCCATGTGACCTACGTCCCTAAAGTAATGGGCCCTCACAAGGTAACGTGATGCCACCACTTGGAGATGATCAATATGATTTAAAGGGGAGATATCCATAGATGCATGGGCTCGGTCTTACAGTGTATGGCGGTCGGAGAATGCGCTTTGCGAAAAATCAACAAATATCCATTTGCATGGAATTCTCTAGTACAGTGTTGCTAAACCAGTCCTCAGGGACCCCAGACGGTCCACATTTTTGCTCTCTATCAATTCCCTGGGAGGAGGGAGGGAGCAGAAACGTGGACCATCTGTGGAGTCTCCAAGGTCTGGCTTGAGAAACACTCCCCTAATCAGTCTTTTTAATCCGAATGTCTAGCCTTGGTTTGCAAACTCTGGTCTCTTGCTTCTGAAACTAGTGCAGGCGGCTCACGTCTAACCTAAGGCTTTGTGGGACATCAGTTATGTACGTAACTCTTTACATAACCTTTGGACAATTCAGAACACCATATAGCAAAAAAATACATGAGCCAAGAACAGAGAGCAGATGTTAAATAAATGAAAAGACTGCATACATTTAGACACATTTATGACCCATGTTGCCTTATTTGCGTTAGTGCTAAACTGTTTCCTAAATATTTTTTCCGTAGGTCTGAATTTGGTTTAAACCAGTTCTACATTAATCAAGAGCTGAATGTATAGCAATAAATGGATTTCTCTCAATAGACTGGCTCTAAAACTTTGTTTGGGTTATCTACAGCAACATCTAAAGTAATGCTAACTATATGGCCAAAAGTAAACAGACTCCCATGTTAAGTAGAGGAATTGCCTAATTAAGCTCAAACCATGGCTGACACAGGTATATAAATAAGTGCACAGTCACACAATCTCCTGCAACCAACAAGAGCAGAACAATGGGCGGCTGTGCAGAAGAGGTTAGTTTGGCACCATCGTAAGACACCATCTAGAGCTGCCCTGGTCAGCCACAAGTGAAGTGATTGTGAAAGTCAAGACGTGTGGGAGCAAGTTCAGCTGAGAAGATTTTGGTCACACAAGCTCACTGAAAGGAACCTGTTCACCCAACATCAACACCCAACCTGAATAGCAGCTAATCCCACAAGCAACGTTCCAACATCTAATGGGAAGCCTTCCTAGAAGAGCAGAGGCTATTATTGCAACACTGGATGAAATTCGTATTGGCTTGGAATGGGATGTTGGAAATGCTGGTGTCCACATACGTTTTGACCGTACAGTGTACTGCTAGTTTTGTGTGGCCCTCTATAAGGGCAAGTCTGCATTAGCTCCTGTGGGTTTCCTGAACCGCAGCTGCTGTTCTTCCTGTCTTGCAGGTGACTGTGCTGTTCGCAGGACAGCAGATTCCCAAGAGCCCATTCGAAGTGAATGTGGACAAGGCCCTGGGAGATGCCAGCAAGGTCACCGCCAGGGGTCCTGGCCTGGAGCCGCTGGGCAACGTTGCCAATAAGCCGACCTGCTTCGACATCTACACCGCAGGTCCATGTCCCAAAGAAGAGACTCGCACTCCCAAAACTTTACTGTCCAACTATTTCCGAAAGCTTTGCGGCGAGGTCAACGCGCCAAGTTTCCGCTGTTATGGCTTAGTCATAGGGCCGAGCGAATAAGTGACCCCGGCATGAAGCGGTAAACATTCCAGTGCGTCTCGTGAAAATAACGGTGTCCTTCCAATGGCTGAAACGCACAGCTGCCAAAAAAGCAGATTTTATAGAAACATTCCCAGGGAGCGTGAAGATTAATTCATGCGGTTAACACCAGGACTGTTGCTGAGACCGTGACCTCTCTCTCTCTCTCTCTCTCTCTCTCTCCCCAACAGGGGCTGGCATCGGTGATGTCACTGCCTCTGTCAAGGACCCCCAGGGCAACATGAACGCGGTGGAAGCCATGCTGGAGGACAAGGGTGACAATGTGTTCCGGTGCACCTACAAACCGGTCCAGGCCGGCCCGCACGCCATTTCCGTCACCTTTGGGGACGTGGCCATCCCCAAGAGCCCATTCACTGTTGACGTCGGTCCAGGTATACTTCCCCAAGACCAAGGGACGGACATTATTCCTAATGCGTTTCAGGATGAAAGCCTTTGTAGCGTCTAATACTGCGAGTCATGATAAATCTATGCGACAGTTGTGGTTGGCGGGTGCTCGCCATGTGTAAGGTGTGTAGTTTGTACCGATTTAAGTCCTCCGCTATTGCGGTGAGACGGCATACTATTTGGAAGACGCAGTGGCGTAGTAATGACTCCCAGACCTGCCCTCCGGAGGTGGTCCACATCTTCCACAATTGAGACAGATGACGTGCATCCTTATAACGGCAGCCAGCGTCATCCTCTGTCGAAATCAGAACATCAATAGCACGTGCGGCACCCCCCCGGGGGAGGGGGGGGGGGTCGTGGGACGAGAGAAGGAGAAACCGTACGGGGGTGGCTTTCCGTTTGAGAGCTCCTCGGGTGTTAATCTCATCCAGATGCAGTGGCTCTCATCTGCTGTCTCTTAAATGGTTTATTCATTGGGCCGAGGGTGCAGAGAGCAGGCAGGACGGTAAACATGTGCCCTGCATGCCAATGAGCCGTCAGCAGCGCAGGGCCCCCGGCTTTAAAAACACCTCGCTACGCTTCGGCTTGGCGCGTTCCTGTATCCCCGCTCCGCGTTTTTAATGCGACTCGTACAGCGAGTCCTCACTTCGCGTCAAAGATGGCTCGAGGCGTCTGCTTGAGGTGTGAAATGTTAAGAACAGGTAATGAGTGTTTCGCACCCCCAAACACCCAGTGACTTAACATCGTGGACAGGCTGACTTCACAGTGGGCTCATAAAACGGCAAATTCCTGCTCTCTGAGGCTGCTTTTCCACACCGGGCGGACGGTAAAAAAAAAAAATCTTTCAGCATCACCTTTTAAACTGGGTTTCCGTAAATAAAGGCCTCTGTTAACACAGAGCAGCTCTGCTGCTGGGGTCAGTTTTATTTAATTTAAGAGTTTGACACAGATGTAGTGTAGCGTGATTGCGCTCGCAGAAATGCCTTTTTCAGGTCAGTGACGCACCACCGGGGACGGTAGAACCTGTCTGACACGCCGCTGGCTTTAAAAGGAGCCCCCCAATGTCTTGCTGCTTATGTTTAAGGTCGAGCGTGTTTCGTCTATGGTAAGCTCTTTTGTAAAGTACAGATTTGCCCTCTCTTGCCAAATCGCCAATGTCGCCGGTGTATAGGACGCCGGCCAGGCGCTCCATAAACGCACCATTTCCGGTGGCCAGTGTTTCCAGTGCCGCCTCTGGCAGAATACTGGTCGCTACCCTGGAACTTCAACCCAGTTTGCCAGTAAAAATGCAGACTGTGGCGGGAAGGGTCTCGTCCCTGTTGGTGGCGGACTAGCGACTCGTACGCTTTCCTAGGCTAGACCGGCTGCAGTGGCGCCCATCCTTTCGGATCTAAAGGAAGCACGTGTTCCCAGACATGCGGGCCACTCCGGGCCAGCTGCCGTCCAGTGTCCGGTCCCCGGCAGTGCGCCCGGCTCTGGCGTGAGCGACCTTCTCATGGTTTGGACTTTGTGCCATTTACTCAAATAAAGCTGCCCTGGAATGTGTTACTTTCCTCATATCCCATCATGCTCTTCTTAAGACACACATATAGAGGTGAGAGTCAGGCTTTGGGGTGTGAGCACAGGGTCGGCTGTTTATTCAGCGCCCCTGGAGCATTTTTCGGGGGCGGGGGTTAAGGACCTTGCTCAAAGGCCCAACGGAGAAGCCTAACCTGCTGAGCCGCCCACCGCCCCTCTTCCCGCTCCAAGCTGACTTGGCTACAGTTGTCAGTTGGTTCAGGCATCTCGCCTGGCTGGTTTTAGGGCCTTTGCTGTGGCTGCTTGTCTTAAGCCCCCCCTGGCCCTTTTCCTCCTCTTCTTCAGCTTCCAGCCCCAACGCCTGCCGTGCTACCGGTCGCGGTCTGCAGCCCAAGGGAGTTAGGGCGCGGCAAGTGGCAGACTTCCGGGTGGACACCCGCAACGCCGGCAGCGGCCAGCTGAAGGTTGTGGTCAAGGGACCCAGTGAGTAATTCTCCGCTGGCGCTCTTCTCGGCTCTCCTGCCCGGGGGGGGGGGGGGGGGCCGGGTTAGATAGGCTGTACCTTGAGTGGATGAGGTGGGGGTCCGCGGCTTGTTCGTCCGGTTGATTTAACGACCTCTTCCGGCTGCTGTCAAGGAGGTGTTTAGATAAGTGCCCGATGGATTGGAGTGTCGTGCGTGACGTGTGTTCCTCCCAAATCTGCCAGAGGGCTTAGATGAGCCTGTCAAGGAGATGGACAGCCTGGATGGGGTCCATGCCTTTGAGTATCACCCACTTGTGCCGGGCAAGTACACGGTAACCATCACCTGGGCCGGCCAGCACATTCCCAAGAGGTGAGTTTCCACTGTTCTCTTTTCCCATCATGCACCACTCACACACCTGCTTTGAGTCTTGGTGTGGGTCTGCCATTTAGGCCCTGTAAATACCTATTATTTGTAATTGCTGTTACCTAGTCACTTAGCAATTCATGCATTGGCGTGCTGGATGTTGTTTTTGTTTTACAAACTATGTAGGTGATTTTTTTTTTTTTTTTTTTTTTTACAAATTGTAGGTGAAGCTTGTTTTGAAGTGTTTTTCCAAGTTTCAGTGTTTATTGCAACATGTTCAGAGGAGTGCACTGAAATTCTTCTGCCACAGTTGCATGGGGGGGACAACACGGTTGAATGCCAGTAAGAGTACAGGACAGACGGCGCAATAGAATTATAATTGTACAGTAAATAAACAATAAATAGGGTGCAGTAATTTACAGTGGTGATTATCACTAGAATTTTGTTGTGAGTGCAAAGAAGGTGATCCTGGGCCTTGTGCGTGTGGGGGTGCAAGACTGGCAGCAGGAAGGGTGGGAGAGGAAGAGTCTCCTGATGTGCTGGGGGTGTGTCTGCATTACATCATTTACTCCTGGGGGTGGGGCCCCAAAGGACTTGACCAGAGAAGAGAGGTCAGCACACAGGCTGGGAGTGTTGCGTGTTGGTGCCGTCGCTGGGCTTGATCCATGTACTCCAGACGGCCTCCAGCCGCCTCGCCAGGACGCCAGCCTGAACGCGCCCGTTTTTGTCACCCCTTTGCGTTGGAGAGCGCGGTGTAGAATGCGGACGGGTGTTTTGCGGTGTCGGAACCCATCTCGCAGGCATCCTGTTCCCGGAGACGGATGCATTTTTAAAATCTTCCTGCCCCTTAGTAAGGTGTTCTTTGTGTGTTGTGTCCTAACCCTGAATCCTTGGTAAACAGGCTGGCAGCGCGCCGGGCGCGTTTAACCCCGGGGACGTGGCGTATTTGTGCCCGGCCGTGACTGTTGCCATGGCGCCCGCTTTGTGGCACCGCGCGAGCGGCGGGTCAGTGCTGACCTCATCGCTCATCGTCTGCTCTTTTATTCATCGCTCTGGGGAAACGTGCACAAAGGGTTACCAGCAGCCGCGCAGCGCGCTCACCTGTCAGACGCTAATTCCTAGGAGCTGTTGGTGGCCCGTGCAGACTCTCCCCACCCAAAGTGAGCCGCGGGGGCTCTAAATCATCCCCTGTCAGAGCTCAAAGAGCACAAAACCGAATAAAACTCCTCTGCTTTTAGAGTTAAATCTGTGTCATAATACCTTTTTGTAATAACTAATCCTCATTGTGCTAACAATTAATTAGCTGTCATACCTTCGTTAGGTACCTATCCATATTAACTGTGCTTTGACTTGGGCTGCTTTAAAAAAGAATTTCAAGCTTTTGAGTCGGCCAGTCCCTGGAGCAATTCGGGTTTAAGGGCCTTGCTCAGGGGCCCAACGGTGAAATGACCCTGGGATTTGAACCAACGGCCTTCTGGCGAGCATTTGTGAGGTCAGAGGGAAGCTGTACGTTGGCCCTGTGAAGCCTGCTGGCCTTTTTAATGTATGATAGCCGGTCGGCCTGGGCACAGTCTCTGAAGCGCCCCCCTGCCAACCCACACATGGACCTCGACTAGCACACCTGTCGGCTTTTATGTGCCCTATGCTCAGGGTACCAGCTGGCAGATTCCCTTAACTGTCTCTAAACGCTGCAGTTTTTCTATTAGTGTTAATTCTGGCAGTCAACGATACACGCAACACGCACACGGCGATGCACGCGAAACAGCCACCAAAGTGTTAGATCTACAAAGCCTCCAGTGGCCAGATGGGTATAACAGGCCGCTGAAATCTACTGGTTAGGGGTGAATGTCATCAGTACTGGTGGAATTGCTCAAGCTGGTGGACTAAAAGTGAAATAAGGAGGCAGCGTTGTGTAAGGGGAGTTGCAGCACAATACTTTCTATCCATTTTTAAAAATAATTTGGGTTAGGATATTTTGGCATTCAAAGCAATTCAAGTCTAGGTTGTACATGGTTTGTCTCTGAGGTTTGTCTCTGAGGCCCAGTTCAGAATGTCATTTTGGGGTCCTGCTGTCCTGCTGTGAAAAACGGAATAGCTGGGGATGTGAGTCGGAGTGTCATGGCTGGGTAGCTGGTCAGCAGAACATGCAGCTTCAGCGTCTCTAAATAAGGAACGCATTAATTTAATGTTTACTGTACTGACTGACTGTGGCCCACATTGGGCCCCATGCAGATGCATAGCTGGACTTGGGGGTAAACACTGCCTCTGTTTGCATATGTTGCATAATGTTAAAATGCAGCAGCTGGAGGTGTCTGGTGCCCCCCCCCCCATTGATTTTTAACTTCCTTCCAGCCCATTTGAAGTCCATGTGAGTCCTGAGGCTGGCCCGCAGAAGATCCGAGCCTGGGGGCCAGGTCTGGAGGGTGGCATCGTGGGCAAGTCGGCGGACTTCGTGGTGGAGTCTGTGGGCACGGACGTCGGCGTGCTGGGTGAGTCCCCCTGTCCTCCCTGAGTCGCCCCTGATTGAGGGCGAAGTGCTCCTCTAGAGGCGGGACCAAAGTAAGCAGCCGAGGGCCTCGCTCACTGCCTTTGCCCCTCCGCGCCCCGGACCGCAGGCTTTGCCATCGAGGGCCCGTCGCAGGCGAAGATCGAGTGCGAGGACCAGAACGACGGCTCGTGTGACGTGAAATACTGGCCCACGGAGGCGGGGGAGTATGCCGTGCACGTGATGTGCGACGACGAGGACATCGAGGACAGCCCCTTCATGGCCCTCGTCGGCCCCAACAGTGAGAGCTGGAGCCCCCACAAGGTGAGACCTACGGTCATTAGAATCTGCAGTGAGTCACCCTGTGGTGCAAGAGGAGGCCCAGAACCACCCAGGCACATTCACAGAACCTTCTCAGAACATACTGTTTGCCGAAAAAACCCTGTTTATTTCTGAGCTGTTACCATGGAATTCTGTGCAATGCTTTCTCTGACAGCCTTTGCACTGTTAATGTTTATTGTTTGTTGTTTATTTTTACAGTCTGTTAACAGTAAATAGATTTTTATAGTCTATTTATGTCTAAATGCGTATTTTACAGTGTAATTATGTGCTTTGAGCTACTTTAAACGTGCAGTATCCATTGGCATTAATAAAGTCTCTGCCCATCTGTGTGTCTGCCTGTCTGTACGTAACGTACTGGTGTGTATTCCTAATGTGCTGCCGGTCCTTATGTGAGCTGCATTTTCTGCATGTTCTCCAGGTGAAAGCCTATGGTCCTGGGCTGGAGAAGACTGGCTGCATCATTAATAAAGTGGCAGAGTTCACAGTGGATGCCAGGGACTGTGGGAAAGCACCGCTGAAAATCTTTGCTCAGGTAAGGCTAACTCTTGGGTGCCGTATTGACTAGGAGAAAAAGGTACAGCAGTTAAAGGGGGCATAGACTTTTTAGGGGAGACTTGGGTAGCAAAGTGACAGCGTTGGGCAGATGGAGAGGCAAGGGTGGAAT
>JAODKK010000123.1:7268129-7279139 GCA_026774405.1 Petrocephalus microphthalmus | reverse complement strand
ATTGCATGTCGGTCTTGGGCCATGGTGTTGCAGCGGGTCTCTGAAGTGTCCTAGCCTTGCTGAGCGCCCTCCGTTTCCTGCCCTCTAGGATGCTGAGGGCACCCCCATTGATGTGAAGTTGAAGAACACGGGGGATGGCATGTACGCCTGTAGCTACACGCCAGTCACCGCCTTGAAGCACACGGTGGCCGTGGCTTGGGGGGGGGTTGGCGTGCCCAACAGCCCCTTCAGGGTAAGTCGCCTAAATGGGGAGACGTAGGTTAGTCCTTATATATCTATGGCAAGCCGGGGCTTCTGAACAGGCTACAAGCCTCTCATCAGCCTTTCAGATTTTCAGTTCTCAGTGGGTGGAGCTTCCCAATAGCTGTTTGCGTCAGTGAATCGGGTTTCTGGCGACTCGTGTTGGGTTCTCTCAATTTTTGGCGACATAGCAAAAAATCTTTTAGTGTGATTTTAAAAATTGACACTCAAAACGAGTCACAAGGTGAAGTAGCCTATGATTGGTAGACAATGGAAAAAGGTTGGTATTAAGTAAATCAAATCATTTGTCCCAATTTGTCACATCAGCTGACAGTTGAGATGAGTGGGAAAAACTTGTGTGCAAACTACACAAGTGACGATAAAACGAAACGAGCAGAACAAACAAGAGAGGAAAATATACAACTGAGTAATAAATATTTAGCCATTTAAAAAAGAAAAACGAGTGTGTGTAAAGCTGCAATTTGCTTGCATGGTTGCTGTGATACAGGAATGATTTGTGCCTAAGGTGTTATGTGTTAATGTGCTCTTGCTCCAGGTGAATATCAGTAAGGGAAGTCACCCCAACGAGGTGAAGGTGTTTGGCCCAGGGGTGGAGAGGTCGGGCCTCAAAGCCAACGAGCCCACGCACTTCACCGTGGACTGCACCGAGGCTGGAGAAGGTAAGCCGCACCTCTGCCTCTGCTCTTAGGATCTCATGCCCTTCTCCCTTCTTGTTGACAAGGATGGACTGAACTCCTGTTAAATGTGGGTTATAGAAATAGTAGACATAATCTGCAATTAATGGAATGTTTGGCCTTTTTTACCCAGGGGATGTCAGCGTAGGCATCAAATGTGACGCCAATGTTATCAGTAACAAGGAAGAGGACATTGACTTTGACATCATCCCCAATGCGAACGACACGATCACTGTCAAGTACACTCCACCAGGATCTGGGCGATTCACCATCAAAGTGCTCTTTGCCGGACAGGTGGGTCTTTCCAGTCATGACACTGGAATTAGTAGGAAGGAACCCAAGCCTGTGCAGAAGACCCATGCCACGTTTAAAGCCCGGTGCACTGGTGCTAATCTTGGCCTGCATCTGAGATGTTTCGTTCTTTAAATGCTGCTGTGTTGTGGAGAGGGAGGCAGCCAGGCAGTCTATAACCCCCTGTGCCTGTCACTCTCTCCCTCCTGAAGGAAGTCCCTCTCAGTCCTTTCCGGGTGAAAGTTGAGCCATCGCATGATGCCTCCAAGGTGAAGGTGGACGGCCCCGGCCTTGCCCGTACAGGTGATGTCCCTCTCTGTGCTGCTGTGATTAAAACCGACTTATAATCCTCAAGTCAAATGTATCCCTTCCTGGTACGTCCAACTAATGCCCCTTTACATGGTCCTTAGAAATCTGCAAGTTGTCGGGAAGTTTCAGCTTCCTTCTTGTTGCCAAGCTGCAGAGGTCAGATATTTAGATCCCCTTCCTCCTGGAACAGGTGTGGAGAGTGGGAAACCCACACACTTCACAGTCTACACCAAAGGGGCAGGCAAAGCCCCCCTGGATGTCCAGTTCACCGGCGCTGCCAGAGGAAGGCCCGTACAGAACTTTGAGATCATCGACAACTACGATTACTCCCATACTGTCAAGTACACGCCAGTCCAGCAGGTAGAGCAGGATGTAACTATGGAATCAAGGCTCTGGTTATGTCTTGTTTTGATTAGCGTCTCTAGGGAAGGTCAGACTTCCTGTTCCTTCCTTCTCAACCAGAAAATGCACTATTATGTGTTTCCTGTGCAGGTACTCAAACAAATGCATACAATAAACAAAAGTAGCTGGAGGGATTCAGTTCCAGCCTGGCTGAGCTGA
Source organism: Petrocephalus microphthalmus (assembly GCA_026774405.1). NCBI lineage: Eukaryota > Metazoa > Chordata > Actinopteri > Osteoglossiformes > Mormyridae > Petrocephalus > Petrocephalus microphthalmus. The sequence continues at coordinate 7,277,043 of JAODKK010000123.1, read as the reverse complement.
TTTGAGTTAATTGCTTGTGCTCTCAGGGGCAAAAAGCCCCCCCCCCCCCGAGGAAATTAGCCTGTCACCATTGGTAACGGGATGTTTTGTGTTTGTCTGCAGGGGCAGTTGGGCGTCGCAGTTACGTTTGGGGGCGACCCCATTCCCAAGAGCCCTTTCACCGTAGAGGTAGCCGCTCCACTGGATCTTGGCAAGATTCAAGTGACTGACCTGGAGAGCAGTAAGTGGTTTCCATCGCTGGGTGTGTGCCGACGTGTGTTGTCTTCACAATCCCAATGGATGTTAACTGTTTTTTTTTTTTTGGCTTTTTTCTTTTGTCACGTAACATTGAAATGCGGACCTGTACAAGTCTATCATTTCCCATTTTTTTTGTCACAAATGTTCCACAGCCATCAGTGTTTTGGAAAAAGCTCTAAATTGTGATTTAATTTAGTATTGTGCTGTTTGTTTTGTTTGTTTGTTTGTATGTGCAATTACTAGAGCATAGGGACCAGATTTCCCCGCAATTTTATAAACTTTTTACCTCGGGTGGGAGTTTCAGTCCCCACAAGCGGAAACTCAATTTTATAAAAATCTGTGACTGCACTTATAGCCAGAGTTTGGTCACGGATGATCGGTCTGCCGAGGCCCCTGCCGTTGAGTGCCACCCCATCTCCAGCCCACCCAACTCCTACAAGGGTACTGGGGGGTTCATGGGAATTTTCCCAGCCAGTCTACATATGTTTTGTGCACTTTGAGAAGGCATATGATGGTGTCCTTTGGAGGGTCCTGTGGAGGGTGCTTCAGGGGTATGGGGTATGGAGTCCGCTGTTGTAGGCCATCAGGACCCCGTGGTAAAGAGGGGCCTTCCGAGCTTGGTTACTAGCAAGTCCGTAGTAAGTCAGACTCATTCCCTGTGTCTGTTGGACTCCGCCAGGGCTGCCCTTTGTCACCAGTTCTGCTCATGACATTTTTGGACAGAATTTCTAGGCATAGCCAAGGGGTGGAGGGGGTCTGGTTTGGTGACCTCAGGGTCATGTCTTTGCTTTTTGCAGATGACGTAGTCCTGTTGGCTTCATCAGCCTATGACCTGCAGCTTGCACTAAGGCGGTTTGCAGCAGAGTGTGAGGTGGCTGGGATGAGTTACTGCCTCAAGAAGAGGAGTTTAAGTATCTCTGGGTCATGTTCATGAGTGAAGGAAGCTCGGTGCATCGCCGGCGGTAACGCGGATGCTATACCGTTTTGTTGTGGTGAAGAGGAAGCTGAGCCGAAGGCAACTACGTTCCTATCCTCACCTGTGGTCACAAGCTTTAGGTAGTGGCCAAAAGAATGCGATCACGCATGGAATGGAGTCAGTTGAGGTGGTTCGGGCTTCCTTGTAGGTTTCTTCCTGGGCGCCTCCCTGGGAGGTGTTTCAGGCATGTCCAAGTAGAAGGAGACCCTGGGGCAGACGCAGGACATGCTGGAGAGATTATCTCTCTGCTGGCCTGGGAATGTCTTGGTATTCCCTGGTGGAGCTGCTTCAACTACCAACCCCCACCCAAGCCAGGATCAGTGTCAGAAGATGGATGGATGGATGGATGAATGCAATAAATACTAAAAATGTTTGGATTCTTATGGCTAAGGTTAGGGCTGGGTAGGGGTTAGGGATTTCATAGTTAAAATCAGGGTTATGCCCATTGGAGTGAGTAGAGAGTCCCCACAAAGATAGGAATACATGGACTGTGTGTGTGTCCTGCCCTGCCCCCAATGCCCATACCGAGTGTTTGTGTGTTAGGGGTGCAGGTTGGCCAGGACCAGCAGTTTGCAGTCAACACCAAGGGTGCTGGGGGCCAGGGCAAGCTGGACGTGAGGATCAGCAGCCCATCCGACAAGGCGGTGCTGTGCACGGTGGAGCCAATGCCGGGGAGAGACTGCAGCTTGGTGAAGTACATCCCCAGGGAGGAAGGCATCTACGCTGTGGATATCAGCTACGACGGCAGCCCCGTGCCAGGATGCCCCTTCCCAGTGGAGGCCTCGCTGCCCCCAGACCCCAGCAAGGTGCCGGAAGCTTTACCCCGAGCTGCCTGCGTTTCACCTGTTAATGTCTCGGTTTGTGGGAGCTTAGTAGGGGGTAATAAGTAAAGTCACCAGATTGTCTAAGTAACTCCATAGTTAGGGTACGGGTAACTTGGAAGTTGACTTTATCTAATGTTTTTTTTAATGTGACATTGTGACATAGCAGTGGGCAGCTAATTCAGCACCCGGGGAGCAGTGCTTGGGGACGGTGCCCCCAAATGAAACTAGTAGGAGACCCTGGTCAAAATTTAAGTAAGCGTTGTGTTCGCTGAGGCTTCGGATCACAAAGTAATTTTTTTTCCCCATGTCCCTCAGGTAAAAGCCTATGGCCCAGGTCTGAAGGGTGGTCTGGTGGGAAAACCAGCTGAGTTCACGATTGACACGAAAGGCGCGGGCACTGGCGGCCTGGGGCTCACCGTGGAGGGTCCCACCGAGGCCAAGATCGAGTGCTCGGACAACGGCGACGGCACCTGCTCCGTGTCCTACCTTCCCACCGAGCCCGGGGAGTACCTGGTGAACATCCTCTTCGAGGAGGTCCAGATCCCTGGCTCACCATTCCATGCAGACATCCAGATGCCCTTTGACCCCTCTCGGGTGGTGGCCACCGGACCCGGACTGCTGCGAGGGAAGGTGGGCGAGACGAGCACTGTGAACGTGGACTGTTCGAAGGCCGGGCCTGGCGTACTCACCATGGAGGCAACGTCTGACTCCGGCTCAAAGGCCAAGACCAACGTGCTGGACAACAAAGATGGCACCTACACTGTCACATATGTTCCCCTCACTGCTGGCATGTATACCCTTCTGCTTAAATATGGAGGCAAGACCGTGCCCGACTTCCCCGCTGTGGTTCAGGTGGACCCGACTGTGGATACCAGCAAGGTGAAAGTGTTTGGACCAGGGGTGGAAGGAACTGGTACGTCCTTTTAAATGCTACCTTCTTTTGGCTGCTTATTTGCTCAAAATCTTTGTATAAGAGGCGACAGTTTGAATTTATTTAAATTTAAAATTGCAGACATTTTCATTTTCTGACTGAAGCCAGTAAGAATCACCTACTATGGCTTATTTGGTATTAAAGGTAGACCTCCGTTAAGTCTTCTGCAACTCTCACAATGCATCCCGCAGTTCTGGGTGAATTAAGAGGACTGAGGGCGATTACTGCTGTTCTGTTGAAGAAAATAATGATGAGTTACGTAGGGCTCAATGATTTCCGCGAAGCAGAAAACACGGACGGGATGGCGGGATGAAAATTATTTTCATTAAAAGTATTTATTTAGCATAATCATGCAGACTTCGCGGATATTGTGTTGACATTTAAAAATTATGATTTTTTCCCTACATTTTCACACATGGTCCAGAGTATAAAATACCCTCACAGCTGGCACAACCTGAGACTTTAATAGGAATGCTCAGAGCCAAATCTGGCCAAATGAGTGCGAGGATGTTGCCTAGTAACCGTAAGGCTTGCATCCACCGCAGGAAACTTGGGGCACTTTACAGGAACGGCCCCCTAACCAGCCCTTTCAGCCTTTTGTGCCACCATTGCAGTGTAGGAACCAGTGATGCGCGGCTCCATTCATGAGCAACCTGAACCTCCCAGATTCTTTTACTCAACCTGACCACAATTCAAACCTCTAGTATTAATAAAGACAAAATGATGCCCGACCCTCTTTATATGCTTAAATCTTAGTTTAACTGACTCGAATATCCCAAGAACTACAGTAAGTTTTATAAGCTGACGGACCAAATAAATGAGCTTTTAAGGAGACAAAAGTGGATTCAGACAATAAAGACGGAGCACACCACATCATACTCTGAAAAGAGGTTTTGAGTTTTTGGTTCTTTTAAAGGTACCTTTTTTTTAAAAAACTTAAAATTTAAAATGGATCAAAATAAATCTAAAAAAAACTGAATCGGGGAAAAAGTAAAATGGAATTTGAGGAAAAAAATGAAAACATTTCATAGAGCCCTTGTGGTGATTTTATTTATGACCATGAGGGGGTTGCAGAGGCTGGTTTTGTGATTTATGTTTTTTAGTGGGTCTGTGATTCCTGGTGCAATTTTGAGGAGATTTTGAAGGTTTAGTTACCTGTGTTCTGACCAGGAGTATTCCGGGAAGCCACCACTGGCTTCACCGTTGATGCCCGCCCCCTGACCAAAGTTGGCGGGGACCATATCAAGGCTGTGGTCCAGAACCCTTCAGGTGCTGCTACTGACTGCCAGGTGACCGACAACTCTGACGGGACGTTTGGCGTGGAATACACGCCATTTGAAAATGGTAAGACGGGCGACGGGGGGGGGGGGGGGTTTAAAGCCGTAAACGCATGAGGAAAGCTCCGTTCATGCACGCTTAACTGTTGACAGGTGTGCACAGTGTCGAGGTGCTCTACGATAAGACTGCCGTTCCAAAGAGCCCCTTCAAAGTGGATGTGGGAGAGGGCTGTGACCCCACCCGCGTGGTTGCCAAGGGCCTTGGGCTCCAAGAGGCCTTGACAGAGAAACCCAACAACTTCAGCATCATCACCAGGTGAGGCTGTTGTGCCAAAGTGTGGAGTGGGTTAGCTGTTGACAAGTGTGTATGATTATGGAGGTTTTCTCACTCATAAGATTTCCATCTTTCTTGAAGGGGAGCTGGCATTGGTGGCTTGGGCATCACTGTGGAAGGACCCTCAGAGTCCAAGATGTCCTGCAAAGATAACAAGGATGGAAGCTGCAATGTGGAATATACCCCGTATGTTCCCGGGCTGTATGACGTCAACATCACATACGGAGGAAGCCACATTCCAGGTAGGCTGTAGACTGCTGAAGCTGCTATATATGAGGTTAAAGAAGGTAATGTGAATATGAGGTTTGCATTTAGATATCATTTTGAGGTGAATGACCAGCTTTTTGCTCATGTATTGGGTGTAAGGAGTCACCTCACTCTGGATGCTCATGCTCTTGTTCTCTAGGAAGTCCCTTCAAGGTACTGGCAAAAGATGAGGTGAACCCCAGCAAGGTGAAGGTCTCTGGCCCTGGTGTGGGCTCCGCGGTCCGTGCCAAAACCCCACAGTCCTTTACTGTTGACTGCAGCAGGGCTGGTGTGGCGCCCCTCTCCGTGGCTGTGATGGCACCCAAAGGTGAGTTTGGCGACACCAACCTCCCTTTGTGGTTAGTGTTTTGTGGAAATTGGAACGAACAATGTGAACTGTGCAGCTTACCGTGGTATCACTTGACTGCAATCTAACAGACATGGTGGTTAAGAAATGTGACTTTAAACTGGTGTAACCTGTCCCCCCCCCCCCCCCCATAATGGTATGTCACGTCTCATCTGATCATGTGAAATGGACGCCCATGAATGTGACTCGCGGACTTGATGTTGCAAGTTTTGTGTTCTAGCGGATGAGGTGGACGGCCAGCCTTGGCGCAGTCCCCTGAAAGCCTTTACGGACCTCTTTAAGGCTGAGCCGAAGGACTCGGGCACAGGTCTGTGGCCCGGTCTGCGTCTGACCGCCACATGGGCGAGGGTGCTTTAGCATGAGCTCTGTCGGAAGGGTCTGCCAGAGAAGGAGGCCTGTCTCGCTTATGGAAACCTTTCCATCGCTTGCTGTCCGCAAGCACGCAGTTGCTGATCTGATCCCCCTTTAAGTTCAGGGGGGTAGAGCAAATCTATCTCTTGTTCAGCATTGGCAAGCTGAAACGGAGGGTCCTCACTGTGTATGGATTATGTCGACAGTCATTGCTTTATCTGCGTATGGGTCTCTTGCTTCAGTTGCCATGAGGGAGAAGGTCTGCTTTTGCCTCCTTGGGTTGTGTGGCTTTCCTGCATTGTCTCCCACTGTGACCTGGTTCTGCTTACAGCTCAAACGTCCCTAGGGCTCACCATGAGTGCTGTAAATACAGTACAGGGTGCATCTTCTGATTTGTGCTTGATTTCTGAGGCTGATATTGAAGTTTTCTCAATCCACACGAGCGGTACAGTCGTCCTGGCAACAAGCCTAACCAACACGTGGGCCTCCTAGTAGAATGACTGCTTGTGAGAAACCTCTAATCAGAAGTCACTGTTGCTCTCTCTACTTGCCCTGTTGTTTGACTGGTTCCATCACTTAGCCTGAAGGCAAGTAAAGAGGTTCCTTGCAAATTGTTTGCTAGAAAGTGGTTGGTCCATCTTGGTAGAGAAGCAAGTCTGATGTCAGGCAGGGAAAGCACCCAGATAGGAGGGAGGGAGACTGACCAGGACCAAGGCCGGGTTGTGTTATGTCCTCAAGTGGGAGCTTCTGTCAAACACCTCTGGATTTTGGGTGGATAAATTTTGCAGTCCATTTGTAATTGAAGAAAGTGCCTGCAGTAAGGCTGCCATTGCAAAGCTTGGGGAGTGATCGGTAGCCTCAGCGGCCTCAAGAACTTAACCGAATGCCTGCAAATTCTGTTCCACTGCAATTGTGTTTTATTTTATATGGAGGCAACAGCCACCACACTGGTTATCCCCAGGGGATTTTAATGGAGGGTTTAAAGACCTTTTAAATGGTAGTAATTGAATGTGCTCTTTTCAAGACCAGTGTATTTTCATTCAGAAGGAAGTGAATTATGGTCTTTATTAAAACCAGGAAAATCAATTATCAATGCACTTTGTTTTGAGATGCTCTGCACGCCACCCCCCCCATGCTCAAAATCAGTGGGATGAAATCTATGAGTGCAGAGGGTAATCTAGCTGTGCAGACTGCATTGTTGGCTTGATTGTATTCTACACGAGTTGCATGCATTAGAAGTGTAATCTGCGGAGTGCCTTAATTGGTGTTAAATTGACTTTTACTTTGCATTACAAATCAATATCCCTGATGCCACGGCTTCTCTAACTAGTCCTTGGGGAAGCCCCAGACAGTCCACATTTTTGCTTGCTTCCAGCTCCTGACACACCTGTACCCTCTGTCTGGTGTTCTCGATTGATTGGCTCGGGGGCGGGGCCAGCCCAGAGCGAGCGAACACGTGGACTATCTGGGGCGTCCCTCAGGACTGGGTTGAGAGACGCTGCCTTCTGCAGTGGTGTGAATGTAGATGGCATCAACTCCTCCATGCTGTCCTGTCCACAGGGATGGCCGAGCCGGTGCAGGTGACAGACAACGGGGACGGGACGCACACTGTGGCCTACACGCCCTCGGTGGAAGGACCGTACTCCGTGGTAGTCAAGTATGCGGACCAGGAAGTGCCTCACAGGTGAGTGGCCAGCTAGATCCTGTCCTCTTTTCATTTACTTTGGTTGTCCCACTTGACTCCCTCCCTTACTTGACCCATATTGTCGCCCATGATCCTCGCAGTCCCATTAAGTTCCGGGTGCTGCCCACCCACGATGCGAGCAAGGTGCGTGCCAGCGGGCCTGGCCTGAGCACGGGAGTGCCCGCCAGCCTGCCGGTAGAGTTCACCATCGATGCCAAGGATGCCGGAGAAGGCCAGCTGTCGGTGCAGATAAAGGTGAGTGTGAAGCACCCTGTGCTTTACTGGAGACCTTTCTGCTTCTGTTCACACGGTTCGTACCCTACAGATATAGGTGACTGGAAGCCTAGATTTATCAACTTAAGACTGTGCTTCACTCCCCCTATCACATGAAGTTTGCTAGCGATAAGTTCTTCTGCCAACATGCTTTCATAACATACGTTTCCTGGAATACTGGGAAGATTTCCATCAGACTTGGTATTCGACTTGGTACAGAGATTTCTGGAAGGAGAAACTCATCTCACAAATGCTGTTAATCCCCACGTGCTTGCATTCGAGACGTGACGTCTGCCAGCAGTGGTGTGAAAAAGGCAGTAATGAAGCGAACAGGGTGTCCGATTAGGGGGCCAAGCAGCCCCCAAGTTTCCCAAGTAGTAGGCATCTGCGCTGAGGTCATTTCTCTGGAGAAAAATTAACCCCAATTTTTTTCGCAACTGTTGCTATTGAGGCGTTCCTAAATCTAAAACCCCTGCCTGTATTGTAAATTGTTTATATCGGGACTCTCCAACCCAAATTGGCAGCTCAGTCAAATCCGTAACTGTTCTCAGTCATCTTGTCACTGAAGAGCTTGCTGACCTAGCCTGGTCTGAATGGTCTACCGTGGATTTGGTTCACAGGACCAAGATGGCAAGCCAAAGAAAGTCAGTATCCATGACAACCGGGATGGCACGTACCGGGTGTCTTACATCCCGGACAAGGTGGGCCGATACACCATCGTCATCAAGTATGGGGGTGACGAGATCCCGGCCTCACCGTACCGCATCCGTGCCACCGCAATCGGCGATGCCAGCAAGTGTACCGTCACAGGTATGGGGAACATCCACCTTCCTTTCCAATTTCTACCCTCTCAAAATCTGCAAAAGCATTTTGGCTCTTGCTACAGGAAACTGAACTTTTAAGGTCTATAGGGATCTAGGATCTTAATTGAGCAGTTGGCAGAGCAGATTTCGATAGCTGATGTCTGCATCCTCAGGCACCGGCCTTGGCCCAGTCATCGGCATCGGCGAGGAGGTGGGCTTCATGGTGAATACGAAGGGTGCCGGCAAGGGCAAGGTCTCCTGCGTCATCGTCACCCCAGACGGAGAGGAGGTAGAAGCGGAGGTCATCGAGAACGAAAACGGCACCTTTGATATCTATTACACAGCCCCCAAGCCGGGAACCTACGTGGTCTACGTGCGCTTCGGAGGAGAGAACATTCCTCGCAGTCCCTTTAAAGTCACGGTGAGTGTGCCGGGTTCTGTGCCTGCGAGGACCAGCCGTACATGTGGAACACCATGTGCGATGGTAATTCTGTAGCATTTGTTTTAGCTTGTGGCTACGAGTCCTGCAAACCCTTAAAGTGTCTGTATCACAGATGTTTGAGAGTAATCATTAATGGTGACCCCCCCCCCCCCCCCCAACCGCTAAACTC
>JAODKK010000123.1:7253587-7268029 GCA_026774405.1 Petrocephalus microphthalmus | reverse complement strand
GGGGTGTAGTGTGCTAACCGGCGGGATGAAAATAAGAATAACAATAATATTTATATAGCACCTTTAAGAAAACCAGGGTAAGGAAAGATAAACACAAACATCAAAGCACTTGACGTTCATTAAACACAAAAGTCTTTGTCGGAAATATATAAGCTTTACAGAATATAGACGTTACATCTTTATTTTCTTGTTAGAAAACAATAGATCGGTTTTGCAAGTTAGATTTAATAACGAATGAAAAACCTGTAACGGCCCATATTAACCATCTCGCCCCGAAGGCTCTTCTCTGGCCCTGTGGCTCTTGCACGCTTGAGCATATTGCTGTCCTCACTTTACGGATATTCCCCAAGCGCCGCTTTTGCTGTTCCCCCGTAATGCGCAGTGACGGATTTGCTGCAGCCCTGCGGAAACATTCTGCCGGTTTCCAAACCGGACAGTGAGGCTAGAAACGACTGCAGGAATGTCCGCGTAGCTGATTTTGCGCGCGTTTCTGTGCAACATTACTGCACCCTGGTAGGTCACCGTACCGACGGCTTGTTTTTAAGCTCGGGTTAAAAATAAAACGGGCCTGTATAATTGCGGGGTAGGTTTTTCTGGAAGGGTTTACCTCATGCCATTGTGCCTCATGAGAAAGAAAACAAGAGAATGTGAGGCAAACATCCACAGTGAGTTTGTTTGGAGAGTGGCTGCCCTCTTTATGTACCTTATAAACCAAGGAGCCCTTTAGCGTTTTGTGTTTCTGAACCCTGTCCTCAGGGGCCCCCTGACAGTCCATGTTTTTGCTCCCTCCCAGTTCCCAGTGCACCTTTACTGGGTATTCAGTGTTCTTCGTTAGCTGGGAGCTGGGAGGGAGCAAAAATGTGGTCGAGATATTATCCAGATATTAAAAAATAGTCTGTGCTGCTTCCTCCTGGCCACCGCCTGACTCTGTTTCCTCCCCCAGCTGATCGCAGCTTTCATGGGTGTGCTCTTCACGGCCTTCACCACCACCTTCAGCTCTTGGCACTTGGGCCTGTAATCCTCTCCTCCTTCCCCCGCAGCTAAATTCTCAGCGACGCAATATTCTAATTAAAAAGGGTGTACCCCTCGGAAAGCAGCTTCACGTAGGTTGACGGTGGTTACCCGCGCTAACCAGACTCTCTGCCCCAGGTGACCGATGGCGCCATGCCAGCCAACAGCCTGAATGGCACCGGCTTTAGACCCTTTGACATGGTCATCCCATTCGCCTTTAGGAAAGGGGAAATCACAGGTGAGACGGCTTCTGCGGCGCCAAACCCTCTTCCTCTCGCTGGGCAGGCCCCTGCCGACAGTCACTCGTCTTCGGCAGTATGTTTGCATTGTGCTGTTTACCTACTTGTCCATCGCTTTGGACAAAAACATGAATTAAGGGTGATTTATTGTCATTGTTGACACACCACTGCACACAACAATGAAATGTGTCCTCTGCATTTAACCCATGTGGCATCGTGACACAGTCCGGGGAGCAGTGCTTGGGGACGGTACCTTGCTCAGGGTACTTCAGTGGTACTTGCAGATTCGGAGCCTCGAACTGGCAGTTTTTCGGTTGTGTCCCTAACCATTACACTACCTGCCTGCCTCTGAAGTAAAGTAGGGTTTCAGGTTGATCTTCTAGACTTCTGTGATTTTTGCCCATTTTTTGGAAAGTGGACTGACTATATATGGGGTAAATAATTAGAAAGTTTGATGTCTTTCTACACTACAACAGTAGATAAAAGTAGATAACTCAAGCTTCCATGCAGAAGACCTACCCTCAGACCTGCCTTGAGATTCCAGTGTAGGACCACGGTGTGTCTGTCTTTCCCGCCCAGGTGAGGTCTACATGCCTTCAGGCAAGACTGCCCAGCCAGAGATAATGGACAACAAGGACGGGACGGTCACCGTGAAGTTCGCCCCCTCAGAGCCGGGCCTGCATGAGATGCACATCAAGTATAACGGCAGTCACATCCCAGGTCCGTCTCGGCCGCCGCCTTGCGCACTGAGGCCTGAGCAGGACACCGGTCCGACGAACGAAGGCTTTGTGTGACTGCGACCTCCCACCCCCTGCGAACCCCTAAGGCTTGGGATGGTGTTTGTTCTGTAGAATATGGGAGTGGCCCGGGGTGTGAATTTGTTGATGTTGCTCGGATGAATAATCCACCTTCAAGAGGGTTTAGGCCCAAACAGTAATCCATTCTGATTTTGATTTATGTGATGGGATGAAAGAACCTTGCTATGACATCAGGCCGGGGATTATGTTTGTGTCTCGAGTCTCAGCTTGTTTGAAGTTGGACGCAGTGTTATAGTAGTTTTCAGTTATTAAATTTATTTAGTCTAGTTTATTTTGCTTTTATTTTTTATAGTATTTTCAACTTTCATTTGAAATCCAGTTTAGTCTCGGGTAGCTTCCAGTGTGGTTTTATTAATTTTTCAGTTTCTCAAGATATATTTCTATTTAGTTTGTTTTTTTAGGTTAGCCCTGTATCCACAGTGTGCTCCCAATGATGTGCACCATTCGGGCCCTTCGCCCCTGTCAGTCCAGTCACTCATATTATTCCCGAATTTACAATTTACATTAACTTCTCTGGCATGTAAACAGATGGTTGTTGTTGTGGTGGAGATTTGTATCTCTGCTGCTTACATCATCTTTCTATGCTGTTTCGAAATCGATGTTCAATAGGGAAACTTATTTGCAAAGGCCAGGCCTTTCTATAATTGGAAGGTTATTAAGTTTAACAACATTCATCAAGAGTTTCATCACTTATTAATATTCCTCTTTACTTGAAGGTTTGCTCCCGCAGGTCTGTACTTGCTTAGCTGATGTGAAGTGATTAAGTAAACATGAAGAATGAGCCTCATTCTTACTCTCTTGTTCCACAAGCAGGCACTCTGTTGTGTCAATTGACTGCTTGAGGACAAAGGTCGCGCGACAATTTCCCAGCGGGCGGGAACGGGTGTCCTCATTTTGCCCATTTCGTTACTTCGCTGAGTTTCTCACATCTCCTGTCCACCTTCCTTGCTTACAGAGAGCCCTCTGCGCTTCTACGTCAACAGCGTCAACAACCCCAACGTCACCGCCTACGGACCAGGTCTGGTGTACGGCACTACCAACAAGTTCTCCAGCTTCACCATCTTCACCGATGATGCTGGAGAAGGTGAGTCTGATCCCGAATTCTGTGTGCCCATACAATTGTCAATCATCGCGAAAAGATGGCAAATCCATACCCCCCCTCCTCTTGTGTACTTCCTTTGGCAGGTGGCTTGGACCTGGCGATCGAGGGCCCCTCTAAGGCGGAAATCACTTGCACAGATAACAAAGATGGCACCTGCACGGTGGCCTACCTCCCCACGTTGCCTGGGGACTACAACATCCTGGTGCGCTACAACGACAAGCACATCTCGGGCAGCCCCTTCACCGCTCGCATCACTGGTAAGCCCCACGGCCCTAGAGACTCAGCTAGCTGGGGTCAGTGATGGATGAGCTCTAATCACACTGGGGTTCAACGTCAGCCTTTGGCCTTTCATTAACTAAGGACGTAACCAAATGGCCGCAGATTAAAGGCCATGTCGATGCACTCCTCTGCAGAGGACAACAGGAGGAGGTCGCAGGTGAAGCTGGGCTCTGCAGCGGACTTCTCCCTGGACATCACGGAGGCGGATCTGAGCCTGCTCACAGCCAACATCAAGGCGCCGTCGGGCCGAGACGAGCCATGCCTGCTCAAGAGACAGTCCAACAATCACATTGGTGAGGGCGGCTTGTCCCCAGAAGGGCACTTTGTCTGTGACAGCATGATAATCAGTACATTAAAAAGCCATGTGTGCTCTTTCATCCTGCATCTGCTAATGATAAACTCCATTACAGAGAGACGTCGACTCGCGTTCTTTTTTTGGATTGCTCCATGGGTTATGATTGGCTGTTTGTTGTTAGGTTGTAAATAAATTTAGCTGCTTGTGCCTATTTTATTTCAAGAAGTGTTACATTTCTGGTACAGTGATGGAATGCTTATAAAAATTTGAGCTGGGATTATAAGGGTTTTGCCCCCCCCCCCACACATACAGGCATTTCCTTCATCCCAAGAGAGGTGGGACAGCATCTGGTCAGTATCAAGAAGAATGGCCATCATGTGGCCAACAGCCCGGTCACCATCATGGTGGTCCAGTCCGAGATCGGAGATGCCAGCAAGGTGAAGGTGTTCGGCAAGGGCCTGGTCGAGGGCCGCACCTTTGAGATGGCCGACTTTGTCGTGGACACGCGGGAGGCGGGTGAGTAAGGTTAGGATGGGAGTTTGGTGGGTCAGTGATCCAGTACTGTGGTTTGGTGCCATTTCACTGAAAAATGGCTTCAGTACTTTCAGTGCATTTGGGAGGGTGGTTAAATACCCAGTAATGCAATTTGCTCACAATGAGTTCTTAGGACCTGTGCCACATTTACATCCCCTCCCCCTCGCCTTTTGGGCACCGTCTCTAGCTAAATGTGTGTACTTAGTGGTTACACGCTCCCAGACACCCCGAGTGCGTGCCGGTTTTATGGATAATTGTTTTTATGCTTTCGGTTTCAACATGGGCCGGAATCCAGCAGGACTGTGAAATGTGAATCTAGGCGTAATAGCAGTCACACATAATTAAGTGCATTTCTTTAATTACTCTGAATTCATTACAATTTCGGTAATTAGCATATTAGTAGAGATTTTGCATGATATTTGGGATTTTACTTGATGTTTACCCTTCATTTTGGCTTTTACCCATGCTTCCTTCATAAATGGGACTGCTCTGGGATGTTTCAGGGTATGGAGGCCTCGCTCTGGCCATTGAGGGTCCCAGTAAGGTGGACATCCAAACAGAGGACCTGGAGGACGGAACCTGTGGGGTGTCCTACTGTCCCACGGAGCCTGGCGCTTACCTGGTGTCTGTCCGATTTGCAGAGGAGCATGTACCTGGTAGGAAGGCTTGGTTGCTCCTTTCCGTTCCATCTCAGGCTAAGAGGCTACTTAGCAATTGTTGACGTCTTTCCGTTGAGCTACTTTTAACTACACAGCATTACCGTTGATTTCGTGTTTGCGTAACGCGTGAACAGTCCGTTCCCTTTCTGTTATGTCTGTGGCTTTTCACACTGGTCACCCAGTACCTGGTCGAGTGGGGTGGCCATATTGATTTTAGCGTTAAAGTAGGGCCAGTGCTCCGCCCCCCATTCCCCGTGGGCTGGTGTCGGTCAGGAGGACGCAGGGCCGTTCCATTCCCGAGGGCTCATGGCTGTGCTTCGTTTCGGCAGGGAGCCCCTTCACTGTGAACGTGACGGGAGAGGGACGTATCCGTGAGAGCATCAGCCGGCGGCAGAGGGCCGCCTCCATCGCCACCGTAGGCAGCGTCTGCGACCTCAATCTGAAAATCCCAGGTAAGGGGGTCTGTTCCTTCCAAAGTGAATCACCGTGGAAACCGGGTTCCCTTATTTAGTCTTCATTCCAGTTTCAGTTATTATTGTAACGATCAGATACCGCAGCGCTCCGATCGGGGTACACTGTGTCTCAGTGGCTGTGGCTTAAACTGGACCACAGTGAGGTCTGAACATTCCTGTGTTTTACTTTGCTCGGTGGTGACTGCTTTGATTTCATTGGAGCAGAGACCCACAGAGAGGCGGGCCTTTTGTGCTTGTCGCCATCCTATTGGATGTCCACCAAACTGTCCCTTTAGCTGCGTTAAAGTCTAAAGGCTGGGAAGATACCATCATTAACAAATAGCCAGGTGTGATCTTTGACTCTGCTTCTACTTTCACAGCTTCCTTCCTCCTTTGCTGTTATTATCCCAGGTCTGTCTGCTGTCCTAGCTGTTCCTGCCCTCTGTCCTCATCTCTCCTCTCTCCTGTCCTCTCCTCCCCATGTCTGCCCCCCCCCCCCCCCCCCCGTAGTGACATGGTTTCTCCTGGCCCTCTCCCGGGAGATTCTGTCTCGTGCGGTTTATCGCTCCTGCTGCTCCCTGCGGCGCCGGGGTGGGGGGGCAGGTGAATGGGACACACCCGACCAGGCGCCCATGTGCGCCCAGGGGACGTGGATCGGTGCCGCCCCCCTGGCGCAGCCCTCTGGGCTGGAGGGTGCGTTATAAGCACTGGGCATGTGGACAATGAGGTTGGCAGAACGCGCTCCTCTTTGATTTATCTGTGTGTGTGTTTTTGCTTTTATTTAAAAAAGCATGGTTTTGTGTGCGTGAGGCCATGCTAGTACAAAATCTGTTCTATATATTATTCATTTTTATCCATATTTTGAATATGATGATAGCAGTAACTGGTGTAATTAAGACACAGGGTCTAAATTTGAATGTAATGATATATTGATGGGTGTCATTGCATTTCTGCTGTTTTTAGTTGCTAGGCAACCTTCGCTTGTTTTCTGAGCTGCGCCCTGCTGGCCGGGGCCCCGCCCTGCCCAGTGCTGACGGCTCGGCTCTCCATCTCTCTCCGTCTCCGCCAGAGATCGACGTCCACGACGTGTCCGCTCAAGTCACCAGCCCGTCCGGCAGCACCGAGCCTGCCGACATCGTCGCCGTGGGCAACAACACCTACTGCGTGCGCTTCGTGCCACACGAGATGGGCGTCCACACCGTCGTGGTGAAGTACAGGGGCCAGCACGTGCCCGGAAGCCCCTTCCAGTTCACAGTCGGGCCCCTAGGCGAGGGGGGTGCCGGGAAGGTGCGGGCCGGTGGGCCCGGGCTGGAGAAGGCCGAAGCCGGAGTGCCAGGTACAGTCAGGCGCGTCGGGTAACGCGAGCTCCACCGTCCTTCTAACTTTGAGTCATCTGCCTGAACCTGACAGCTGTTCTGTTCCCCTGCAGCCGAGTTCAACATCTGGACGAGGGAGGCTGGGGCCGGGGGCCTGTCAATCGCTGTGGAGGGGCCCAGTCGAGCAGAGATCTCCTTTGAGGACCGCAAGGATGGGTCTTGTGGCGTCTCCTACATTGTGCAGGAGCCTGGTATGCAATAAATCAGTCACATACACAGATATACCCAGTCCAGAGTGCAGTGAAACATTCAGCTGCCTGGACTGTAAAACAAGGGACATAAATGTAAAGAGACAAACATTAAACGATAACCAAAAATATCCATAAATAATGTGAAGTGATGTAACAGGCGTTGGTGCAAAGAGAGAGTCACTATTTACATATGTAAGCTGCACATGCTTATATTGGATAGGCTGCTAGAATATTGGAGGACTCAAATGTTACTGCATTTTGAGTTATTTTTAAGAGGGAAAGTTGAAAAGCTGTTTGTTTTAGTCTGTTTCCACTGAGAATTGCATGAAGGAATTCAGGTTCTGAATATCCAAATATCAGAATATCGCTTCAGGGTACAGCAGCAGAGCTGCTCCCTGGAGGCGTACCAGCATTCCTGAGATACTGGTTACCTGCAGCCTGACGTCCTCAAACCCTGTTTATGTGGCGGTGTGTCACTGCCTCTCCCAGGTGACTACGAAGTGTCGGTCAAGTTCAATGACGAGCACATCCCCGAGAGCCCTTTCCTGGTGCCCGCCTCTGCCCCCCTGGACGCCGCCAGCCGCCTGACTGTTACCAGCCTTCAGGTGAGGCACGAGGAAACATCTCCACACCGGGCGTGTCTGCCACTCGCCAGGGGCGGGGCCTCCAGTGGCGGCCACCAAAGTCTGTCACTTACCCCCAAAGTGCAAATCCTCAAGCGAGATGACAAGTGTCCGCTTAGGATGGGACCGATTCTGGCCGCGTTTGGCCCTGCTGCCAGAAGCTGACAGCTGCTTTCGCTGTACCGCTGCTCTTTATTGGGGATTGTATTAAAATCCCTGCAGCTCAAAATTTTTTGGGGTGGTTTTGTGTTTTTTATTTTTTTCTCCTCGCTTGCAAATTTCCACATCTCCTCTCCCGGTCCCGGGGGGTGCCGCTACTGAGCCAGCCCCGCTTCGCAGAGGTCACAGACACCCCTCGGCTTGTGTGCGACTCTGGGTGTTTCCCTTGTGTTTCATTTAAAGGCCTGTAACAGGAGCGACGTTTCCAGCCCGCCCTGTGCTCCGCTACTGCGGAGAGAGGCAGACACTGTCTCCAACACGCCCTCCAAAGCCCCTCCTGTAGAGCACTCGTCTGTCTGGGTTTTGTAGTTCAGCCTAGCAAATCTTGTAGTCCCCTAGCCCTACTCCCTGACATGTAGAGTTTGGAGACCAGTGCATCTGCCCCTCTCGGCTTTAGTTGGACGAAGGTGGGCTCAGGTAAAGTTCATTTTCTTGGTAATAGATAATAGATTCTGCTCCTTAGGAGCCCAGCTGAAGCTTTGTAGGGTAGAACTTAAGAGGCCTACAAGGCCATAGCCTGGTTTCATATTTGTGTCTGGGGGGGTTTGAGTGGTAGGTTGGGGGGGAGGCGGTGCCTAACTGTCCTCTGTCGACCCGTTCTCAGGAGTCGGGCCTCAAGGTGAACCAGCCGGTATCATTTGCAGTGCGTCTGAATGGCGCGCAGGGGCGCATCAGCGCCAGGGTGCGCAGTCCCTCTGGGGCGCTGGAGGACTGCATGGTGTCTGAGCTGGAGCAAGGTGAGGCTCCACCCACGCGGGTCTCCACGGCCTCCTGCCCGCGTTTCCCAGGTTGTGGGATCGGTGCGCCGACGGCCTTTTCCGCCGCCATTCAGCCTTGTGAAGAGGCGGGTCTTTTGCTGGCAGCCACCATCCTATTGGTTTGCGTAGCCAACAGTCCTGTGTCCGCCAAGTTGTCCCTTTAAATACATTGGAGTCTAAAGGACATTTTAGCTACTTGTGTCGTTAGTTTTAAACTGTGAGGTGGAGTCTTGCACTCTATTTTGCAACGTATTTCCTCTGTGTAACAAATCTGGTCAATCCCCATCCACCCACTCAACCTTCTCCAGACAAATATGCCATCCGCTTTATCCCACGTGAGAATGGCGTACACCTCATCGACGTCAAGTTCAACGGTGCCCACATCCCAGGCAGCCCCTTCCAGGTGCGCGTGGGCGAGCCAGGGCAGGCGGGGGACGCGGGACTCGTCACTGCCTACGGCCCCGGCCTGGAGAGGGGGACCACGGGTAACTTTCCTGAAGCTCGGCCGACTCTAGCAGAGCCTCATGGGGACAAACTGATGATCCAAGGACCTGTACTCCAGGGCCATCATGTTGCGTCTGGTGTCCCATTGGAAAATCAGTTTGTGACCAACAGGGGGCGCCCAAATCTCGGAGGGGACCCATGCAAAATGCATGGTTTGAGTGGTGGTTAAAACTGCTGCTGCTTGTACAACAATTGATTGCCACTAACTAGTGAGCAGAAGAGCTGCTCGTTAGTTTAGCTGTTGGCATAAGGGTGACCGGGATTGCAAGGTCATCTGCCAGGCTGTACCCTTCCCATCACGTCTGTAGAGTGGGATTGGGGTGGCCCGGTGCTCCTGGAAGATTAGCAGGACGCAAGTAGCTTGTGAATTTCCCTTGAGTATAATAAAGTATCTATCTATCTATCTATCTATCTATCTTATCTAGTATAGCATAGTGTGATGACTGCATGTCCCCCCAGCTAGCATTCATGAATGCCATCTGTACACCGCAGGTACCCAGTCAGAGTTCACCATCAACAACACCAGAGCCGGCCCCGGGTCCCTGACCGTCACCATCGAGGGCCCCTCCAAGGTCAAGATGGAGTGCCAGGAGTGCCCTGAGGGCTACAGGGTGCAGTACACCCCACTGGCACCGGGCAACTACCTGATCAGCATTAAATACGGGGGGCCCAACCACATTGCAGGGAGCCCCTTTAAAGCCAAAGTCACAGGTGCCTATTACGTTCCGAATGCAGCTGTTGTCCCTGTGAAGGATTGTGGCTCAGTTGGTTAGGATGCTGTGCCTGTTATCGGACGGTTGTTGGTTCAAATCCTGGGCTCTGCGGAGCAGAGTTATTTCACAGCTGAGCCCGTGAGTAAGACCCTTAACCCCAGGGCGTTCTTAGTTGTGCACTGCTTTGGGTAAAAGCATCTGCCAAGTAAGTGAATGCACATTAGTTGCCTGGGAAAATGCTAAAGGAAACTACAGTACTGTGCAAGTCTTAGGCGACCAAAGAGGATGATGTTTGTAAGTGAGCTTCATGTTGGTGTAAAACCATGATGGTATGCCTATCAAAGTGTGTCAGCCATTTCAAAGCAGGCCTGTCATGTATTTTTTGACTCCATCACTATTACACTTGGTATGGCTAGTCAATACCTCATTGCCTTTTTAAAAATAATGCGATGGGATGATTTATTAATTCAGTCGGTGGTGAAGTGTAACACATACATGGAATGACTGAGGTCCTCATCTCGCCATTCAACTAGATGTCAGTGACTTTTGGGAGCAGGAGAAATTTCTGTTAGTTTTTATTGTTGTTGTAGTTTTTAATTATGCATATGTTCTAATGCTAAATCGGGTTGTTGTTCTGAACAAAAGTAATAAAGAAAAGAAAAATGGCTTCAAACATTTCTTTTAACTGTAGAAGATTTTTGCACAGTACCGTATCTGTATATAACGGTTGTCCACGTTCTTTTGGATCAGGCAGTCTGCTAAGCAAGAATGTTGGTTCAAAATTAAATTTTAATTCCTTAATTTAAACAAGTAGTTTTAGGAGATGAGTACAGGAAGCTAATTTGCATATGCTCAGGGCTGCATGTCTGGGTTGGGAGCCAGTGCGAGTTTCAGTCTCTGACCTCCAGCCTTCCTCTTGCAGGGTCCCGCCTGGTGAACGTGACCAACGCCAGTGAGACGTCCACGCTGCTGGTGGAGCCGGCGAGCAAGGCGGCCACCCCCACCACCTACAAAGTCCCGTCCCCCTTCTCCGACGCCAGCAAGGTGTTCAGCAAAGGGTCAGGCCTGAGCAAGGCCTTCGTGGGCCAGAAGAGCAGCTTCTCCGTGGACTGCAGCAAAGCCGGTGAGCTGCTTTGGATGTGCAAACCGTTTGGTTTCCATAGGCAACGATTGTGTGCTCAAAGCACAAGGTATTATCCGTTAAGCAGCCGGATTTAACTGGAGTATGTTGCTGGTTCAGGGATTTCCGCGATTCCTGCCTTGACAAAAAGGTAGTTTATGCATTTGCATGGACGACACACAGCTGCATAAATATGCTGTTTGCAACCGTGTGAGTTAACTTTTGCTTAAAAAAATCCGCTAAGCATAGGACAGGAACAAACCTGAGCGCATTCTCAAAGGCGAGAGCTGGCCTAGAATGAGCCGTCGCATTTTGCCTAGCTGCATTGCCCCCCTGTGTGATCGCCTCTGTTCTCTTTCCACATTGCAGGCAGGAACATGCTTCTGGTGGGCGTGCACGGCCCCAGCACACCCTGCGAGGAGGTGTCCGTCAGGCACGTGGGGAGCCAGCTGTACAACATCAACTACGTGGTCAAGGAGAAGGGTAGCTACGTGCTGGCGGTCAAGTGGGGCGAAGAGCACATCCCCGGCTCGCCTTTCCACATCACCGTGCCATAGAGGAGCCCTCATAGATGACAAACCTGTATTTTCTCTGGTTTTTAATTTTTAAAAATCTCTATATGGGGGGAAAAATTTGCACTGGACTGTAATGTTCATGTGTGAAGTTAATTGATACCAGTCATTGGATTTTTACGTGAAAATTACATGCACAACAACTGTCCCCTTTTGCCCTGTTTTTGGCTTACGTCAAGACTTAGTGTAAATTGGCATTGGTCCCTTTCTCAAGGACGTTAGAGACCAACGTGGCGATATGCGTGTTAGGGAAAATTTTGTATTACTACTGATGAATGTCTGACTTGAGTTTCAAGGGCCATTCCATCCAATCACATACACTGCTCGGGCCCTGAAAGGACGTCATTACTTTGCTGGTGTTACATATGTAATACACCCTCCTTTGTTTTTTTTTTTTTTTTTAAACTACTGCATGAACTTACATTGTACATTGTAAGTTTGCATTGCATTAAATAAGAATGGCGCTTCTTCCCAGTTGAAGGCTAACAGGGTCTTGGCTACAGAATGTCTGCTTTTGGTGAACCTTGCTCTTCCGATCACAGTGTTCTGTGCCATCTACGAGATGCCGGAGGGTCTAGCTGCTGGGGGCTTCGATGCCCCTGTGGCTCGTGAAGGCGATTAATATTTGATATCATCCAAAAAAAAAAAAAAAAGGCTACGTGAGCCACAGGTTAATCACTTTGTGTTGTGAGGATGTATGACTGTGAACTGCCCATCTCCATTAAATGATGGGCTCATGAATAGCAAAGATCAGCAGGTTGATGCCTGACTCTTGCGGCTTCTGAGCAGTGCCTTTAACCCACCTGTGTGGTCATGACTCTTTATACCAGTCGAGTGTTTCTCATTCAGTAGGCTTTGTAGCTACATCCTCCAGATTTAAACAGTGTACAAAGAATCAGATTAGGTCAAATATTCTGGGGGAAAATCAGATTAACACTAACCAGGTGATATTTTGATTCACACTGTTTCCTCCGTTTTAAATGTTGATTTTAATTTTGCATCAAATGTTCTTACAGTTTCTGTCACTGTGAGCTTACGGAAAACGGCTTTCCAGACTCATCATCTGCGGTAGCTTGATGGAAATGCGTATGAATGCCTGCGATGCTCCTGCTTCATTAATGAGACTTGTTTTGATACACAGTTGACTGGAAATATTTTGTACAAGATTGTTTTAAAAGATGGTAAAGGTGTTATTTACATTAGCCTCGTGTGCCTTACTGTGAAAAGCAGGCCTGGAAATTATGTACATTTTGGAAATCAAAGCAATAAACTGGAATTAAATTGTTAAACCTTTATTGGTGTATGGCATTGCCTGGGGGAGAGGGCCTGGGGGAGAGGGCCTGGGGGAGAGGGCCTGGGGGAGAGGTCCTGGGGGAGAGGTCCTGGGGGAGAGGGCCTGGGGGAGAGGGCCTGGGGGAAGAGGTCCCAGAGCGGCCTTTGTACTGGCTGGTCTTTCCTCAGCCGAGGGGGGTGCTGACCTTTCACACAGGTATTGGGTTTCCATAGTTATGGAGCAGAATCCACAGAGAATGGCTGCATTTTTATGAGAGTACAAGTAAAAGGCTTTCATGCAGAGGGGGACGGGACCCCTCTCGGGTCATCCCTTTTACCCCAACACGACCACTTCCCTGCTTTTGGGAACGGGTGCTTCTCCCGTGTCCTCATTCTTATGCTTCTATGTCCTCCTTGAAGAGGGTGAAAAATACAGCATGCTGCATGTGCTGGGAGGCGATGGGCTGTCCTGAGGCCCGACTGCAGCCTGCTTCCCTGTAGAACGGCTCTGTTTTGTCTTGGCGTGTCAGTATTTTCAGAAGTCATATTTGCATGACTTCTAGGTGCGGTTATATTAACAGCTGAGTCATCCGCCATTCAACCGGAATATGCAGATGGAGAAGTCGGACAACAGTGCCACCGTGTGGATAAGTAATGACCCCAGAGATTAAGATCTTTTTTTGTTTCGTAACCTGACTCAGGTCAGGTAGGGGAACATGCACTGGCGCAGCACGTTACCGCACCCGCCATGCGACAAAACGCCTCCGTCTGGCGCCTCCCCTGTGCCAACATGTGGTCCAGTCCCACCCGCCAGAAAGTGACTTGCAAAGAGACTCAGAACAGACTTAAATGTCTTTTTTTAACTTTTAAATTTAAGTATAAATTTTAAACTTGTTTTTGCATGTGGACATTCAGATTATTCCCACTAGCCATAGTTAACTTTTTTTATTGATTATAATGATTATGAGCTGAAGTCGTCCGACCTGTAGGAACATATTTAGGCTCTGGTTATTTGATCCACCCCCGCCGCAACAGATCAGGGTACAGCAACCCCCCCCCCCCACGGTAACCATGGCAAGAACACAAACGAAGGTGCACCTTCGGATTCTCTGCCTTTAAGTAGGGGAGCTTGCAGGATCAAAACACACCGGTTTAAAGGAGAGGACGTCCCCGTGCATGAGCACTCTGGCCTGCCAATGAGGGGCCCGCTGACCACGCAGAACCAGAACTGCTACCGGGAGCTCATCGAGAAGGAGGCCTACACCCGGCTGGCTTGGAAGATCAAGTATGGCCAGGAATACCCCAGCCGGATCGCTGCCACTTCCAGGGCAAAAAACGAGCCGGGGCTGCCAAAGCTCCCCGCGGCCGAGACTATCCTGCCCCCTTTAGTACAGAAGAGGGCAGTGCAGGCAGGTGCAGAACCCAAGTTGGAGCCTAAGCCGGAGGCCCCTCTCATGAGACCGGTCACTCCAGAAAGCAGGGAGGCGCTGTACAATGGCGTCTCCATGGAGGGAAAGGGCCGGGCCATGTATCTGCGGCGGCGTCTGGGCAAGAGTCCCGAGCAGAAGTTTGACCATCCACAGCTGTCGTCCTGGGAGTACGGCTGGAGATTGGGTGAGATGGGTGGATGGGTGAGATGGGTGGATGGATGGATGGATGGATGGATGGACAGCAGTTAGTAGGGAACAGGATGAGTTTTCGAAGA
>JAODKK010000123.1:7214144-7225254 GCA_026774405.1 Petrocephalus microphthalmus | reverse complement strand
CCCCCCCCCCCCCCCCGGGAGATTCCTGGAGAGCGATCCTTCCGTGTTTGTGTTCCTCTTCTCCGTGCCGATCACCCTCTTCAGCCAGTTCTGTCATTGTTCTTGGTCGGGCTGGAGTGGCACACTTGCTTGACCAGCTCTACCATTCCAATTGTTTATTGTTCACCAACTAATGAAGTTCAGAGAAACTTTTTTTTCTGTTTATGTCAATCTCATCTGAGCCCTGAATTTTTGTCCTATTGCCACTGTGGCATGAGAATTTCACTGTGATCCTCTGACCACATTTGACAATAAAAACTCGATACTTGCCACTCCAAAATATTGCATTTCAATTTCCGCTTGGAGTGAATAATTCTCCCTCAGTTGTAAGCAATACATTTCTGAGATCTATAATATCTTCTAAAAAAGGGTGGACCTTTTCATTTATTACTGTGGTTCTTCTTGTCATGCATTCTTATAAACGTTTTCCTTAAAATGGGGTGTTTACTTCTTGGGTGTCAGAGTGTCTGGATTGGCTGTCACGCGTGCCAGTCAACAGCAATTTGGTGTGTTGACGACTCCCTGTGCTCTGAAGGTGAAGCCCAGGGAGCCCTTCCTGAAGAAGTACTGTAACCCCAAGAAGATCCAGGGCCTAGAGCTTCAGCAGATCAGGACGTTTGGAAGGCAGATATTGGAGGTATGGTAACTGTACGCACTGTCGACCCCCTACTTCAAGCATGAATGAATGTGTCGGCTAACACGGGTTGGTATGTTATAGGGATATTTCGCTGTTGCTTACCCCAATGTGGCTTTTGCTAAATCTCGATGAACTCTAAAAGATACTGGCCATATAAATGACAATCTGTTGTGCTTGGAGAAAACGAACAGCGGTTCACTGTCGGTCTTATGGTATGGCTTCTGATTCCCCTATTTATGGTCGAGAACATACTTTGCGCAGATCTTATCCTGCATTTCATCTGTGTTTTTTGTTTTTCTAAACATCCGCTCTGTACAGATAGTCTGCTCCAGGTTACAACTTGTGATGGCGACTGAAAAATCCAGCACGGCATCACCACCATGTCGAAACTTAGTTTGAAATTCACATTTTTATCCTCCTTCAATCAGGTCCTTAAATTTCTTCATGACAAAGGAATCCCTTATGGACATCTCCATGCTTCCAACGTCTTGATAGAAGATGACACGTGCAAACTCCTGGACATAGAAAACTCATTGCTCGGCCTTCCCTCCTACTACCGATCTTACATCACGCAGTTCCGGAAAATCAATGTAAGTTGCTGTTGGTGTTGTCACTATTGGGCCCCTGAGTAAGGCCCTTAACCCCCAATTGCTCCAGAAACTGGTTGACCTTGCTTCCTCAAACATGTACATTGAATAAAAGTGTCTGCTAAATTAATGTGAATTCTTTTACCTAGTAGTAACGGATGAAGGTGGATGCTGTGACTGGTTCTTGCCTACTCTCACATATTTGGGAGAGGTGGGTAATCCAGGTCCAAAGAGTAAAAATCCAGACCAGGATTTAGTTTCAACCAACCAGTTTAACATGTGGCTGTCTTTGTTACAGCATGCTCAACTAGTTGGTTGAAACAAAATCCTGGTCTGGATTGTTACTTTGGACCTGGATTTCCTATCTTTGAAGCTCTGTAATAGACTTCATGTCAGTGCTGACACCATCATATCACATTTGCTGATTTGCCCGTTTCAGACGACAGAGAGCATCGACGTGTACTCTTTTGGGCACGTGCTGTACGAGATGACGTACGGGAGGCCCCCTGACACTGTGCCTGTGGACCACTTCCCTCCAGCTCCGTCGCCGTCCGTGGGTCAGTACAGACTCTGCCTTTCTCGCTGTTAATTGCTAATGTGCTTACAGCGGCAGGGTCAAAGGTCAAGATTTGCATTCAGTCATTCTAGAATGCTCCTTAAAGTCAGAGCGCTCCAGAAAGAGCCGAGCCCCTTTACGTGTTAAAATGCTGATCACATGATCAAGTTGCATTTTTATGTGCTATTTACCCTTTGAGTATGAGGCGTTCAGCAGAACAGTATCATGCCATTTAATGCAATAGATGCCTCTGATTAATTAAATCCCATCCAAACAGAATTGTTTGGAGGGGGTACCAGCTAATCACACTTGATCTCCAGCAGCACCTGTGTAAATAATCGAAAAAGCCCCATTTCCCCTAGTGAATTTAGCCTTTAAATAAGTCCTGCTCTTAATGAAAACCAAGCTGAGTTACAGCATGATTGCACATACTTCAACATTTGGTGGGGTGCCTGGCGTTGCGAAAATGATTTGTCATCATTGGGTGGGTTCAACGGATTCTGTGAGGATGGTGGAGGGGCCTCGGAATGCCCTTGAGGTTAAGTGTCACCCAACTTCCCCTCTCTTCCAATCAGTGTCCGTGCTGCACTCCATCCTGTCTACGGAAGCTTGCAAGACCGGGATGCCCACAGTGGGCCAGCTCCTGCAGACGCCGTGAGTAACGGCCGCGCCGTGGTTTTGATGATGTCGACATGCCGCTTTCCTGTGGCCGGTGACGCCATCGCTGACTGTGACCCGCGTCCCTGTGACATTCATTAATCCCCTCCACCTCCAGGTTGTTCAGTGACATGCTGCTAATGAATTCCGAGAAGCTCCAGTTCAAGGTAAGTGATCGGTCAGAATGGGGCACCAATCCCAGAATGCATTTCCCCTAGTTAAGAACCACCAAGCACAGTGACCCCTGCACACTGGCGCATTTTACATTCGCGGTTTTGGTCATTTGCGAGTTCAGGAACAATTAAATAGGAATATTTTTAGAACTTGCCGTAAATATTTGTATTACGATACGATATTGTTTAGTATAAGTGCACTATATTTTTGATGTTAAGTCCTGGCTTGGGTACACCCTGCATCTCTCTTTGTTACTTTAAAACTGCCGTTAATTTTGCATTTAAATTTCCAAAATGTAGTGCTCTCAGTGTGTTAAGTAGTAACTTTGAACATACAGGAGAATAATTTAGGTGGTTTGTATATTATATAAAAAGATCTTGATGTCAGATTACTTTTATTTCCTGTGCAAAGTGTACAGTGCGGTTTCCTTTGAAATTGGTAATAAATAACATAAAATGTCTATCACTCAGCCTAGCCGGCTGTTATGGGTTGACATTAGGGGAGCCCAAGTATTATTGTCACATTCTGTCACATTCACAGGGATCTTCTGCCTCTAACCCTCACTAATGTGAAGGTGTTAGTGTCGCTTTTAATCTTTTTTTCTGAATAAAACTGCAAACTCATTGATATAGCTTTAAAAACAAGTCAAATAGCAAAATAATGTGTGAATTTTTGTCTGTTGTAGATTACAGCCAAATTGAAGGACGCCTTGAAAATCGCCAAAGAAAGCTTAGAAAAACGCTTGCAGGAGGAACAGAAAGCGGTCAGTGTTTCCCTGCTGTGCGGGACAGCGATCTTAAACCCTCTCCAGGTCACGCCTTGGTGTCTCCTGGGTGCCGCTTTATGGGAATATCGTGAATTCCTTTATTTAGAAAAATAAGAGGTTGATAGGCAGCCTGGTATATGGTGGGTACGGCCAGGTCGGTGAACGGTCGCTCTCTCCCACAGATTCATCAGCACAGACGGCTGACCAGAGCCCAGTCTCACCACGGGTCAGAGGAGGAGAAGAAGAAGAGGAAGATCTTAGCCAGGAAGGTAAATGGATCAGTCTGCAGGATACCCGCAGTGAATCTCTTCTTACAGAAGGGGCCTGTTTGTGGCTGTAATACATGTCTATTATAGACCATAAATGAATTGTTTCAGAAATCCAGACAGTCGGCTTATGAAAATGAAGAAGACCTTTCTGCCAAATACAACAACAATTCTGGTATGTAGTCCAGGGGTCAAAGGGGGATGTTCTTTGGGTTGAGGTTTTTAAGGGGTGTGCTTTGAATGTATTTGATGCAGAGGAGGTTAATGTAGAAGTATCATATTGTCTTAGTCAGCACATGCCGGATGAATGTGGCTGTAACTGTGTTTATTATTCTTCTGAGGGGTGACTCTTCTGATCTTATCAGAATCAGAAAATCCTATGCAATACCGACATTAACTGGTGAATATTTACAAAGAAAATAAAAAGCACTCCAGGCCATATTGGTTTGCTAATGCTACACCGATGTTCTGTGGCAGCAAGCCTGGGGTCTGTGAAAGTTCTATAAATTTCAAATCTCATTTGTCTTCTGTGGTATTGTTAAAAGTACTGTTGTTTCTTCCTACGTGGGTTACAGCGCTCCGATATTACATGGAGTCCTTGATTGTTTGTTTGTTGAGTTTTTATTGAAATGACGAAATGAAATGGGAGCTGTTCTATATCCAGTGAGTTTGTTTTATGGCTCAGTGTAATGACCGACTAAGTAACGACCTGTTGAGTTTGGTATCAAAGATCAGTTTCAGTGGACTTTCCCATTCGCCAGCTGCTGACCAGCAGTGGGCTGCCGATCTAAGCCAGGATGCCCCCCATTTTTACATTTAGCTGAATGTCCTCCACAGGCTCGGGTGCCAGCTCTCCTCCGACATCACCTTCGTCCCCGACCCCCCCCTCAGTGACAGGTAGGCCCCTGGGTCACGGTACTCTCTCTCCCCCCCACCCCTCCGTGTGGGCGTGTGACGATCCGTGCTATTGTTCTGTGTTCAAATCAGAAGCATGGTTGTTGCTTTGTGCATAATGTTTCCAATTATGGACAGTGACTAATTAAATCAACTGTAGTCTGAAAACCCCATCAAGACTAACACACTTGTAGTAGATCACATCCAATGCAGAAATAATGATTTTTCTGTAAATTAATTCTGTAAAAAATTCTAATGATCTTTATCGTATAATATTCTTAGGTTACATGTAACGAAGTGATTGATTCTCCATTTTAAACTAATCAGTGACTGAACATGTGATTTGGATGGACGTTTCATTCTGATTCTGTCAAAGTTCAAATGCCCAGTAACGTTGACCTGCCTCTCTTTCCCTCCTCTGCTCTCTTCAAATTAGAGCATGCTCCATTTTGAACGTGTGGGTAAAGTAAATCACTACTGACTCCTCCCAGCCTTAAAGCTGCGGCGCCTTCTTTCAGCAGCAGTGCTCTGTCCCCATCCGCCGCCTATCCGGCTTAAGCTGCGGACGCTGACCGCGTTTTTACAAAGAGATGGAGGCGTAAAGTCATTCCTACAGTCAAATTCAGCTGGCTGGACTTCCACAAATTTGTTTACACAATAAATTTGCTCAGACATCGTCTATACGTGGATTTTATCTTCATGTCTGTGGTTAATGTTTAATTTCTCTGGTGAGAATTAACAGGAAATCGAGCATCATTTGGCTGACCAGTTAAGACTAAGGTGCCACCTTGCATATTGCATGAAAGAACAATGTTGAGAAACGATATTGTATTTGGAGTATGAGAAACTCACTGGTTACTCAATGTTACACAATTTGGTCTCCAATTGGATAGCCCTGCCCGTGTATACAAATCAAATCATACTGATGGGTTGCTCAAACCCGCCAGCTTTCACACATAATGATTGGCTCTTCTTGCCACCATCTTCAACCCAATTGGTCATTAGTTAGATGTTTGTCATCTCTCTGCTAAATCTTTTTTACTTTTGCTTCATCTCTTTTGAAAACGAAAAGCCATTTTCAGACCTGCTTTGAAAAAGGTTCAATGCACCTTTAAAACGCCACAGTCTGCAAAGTGAACCACTTGAACATGCAGTTACGGCAGATATTCGCCCAGTAGAGAAGCACACGGTGGTCTGTCTCGCTGTGTGCTTCAGCCCTCTACTCCTGTCCTGGCTGTGCTGTGCTTGTGGTCGTGTCCTTATCCTTGTGCTGAGGGGACAGAAAGTGGGGCTGTGTGAATAGTTGAAGGTAGAGTACGGCGCAGCTCGGAATCGTGGGTCGGTTCTGAGAGGTATAACGTACCGCTGCACTGACCATCTCTGACGCTGACCTTTGGCTGCCAGCTGCCTTTGAGTTGCTGGTTGCCATATTTAGAGACCCTGAAGGTGAAAACTGATACATGATGGTGAAATTTAGTGGGGAGTCTTCTGAGACATTGACCGGAGACGGGCCGTTTCCTGCACTTGTGCTTACTGAATGCCTTTCACGTTTTTGATTTGTTGATCAGTCTTCTGCATGAAACAGTTTAAAAACATTTTAACCTGCACAGTGATGTTAGGGTTAGAGCTGTGCGTTTTACTTGGGTTTTAGTTTTTTCTTCTCATATTTTAGCCTGTTCTTTTGGTGTTTTTAAATTGCAGTTCTGCTGTGGCTTAAAATGAGACTGTATGCAACCCAGGCCTCTGTACATTCTGGGAGTCTTGGATGTTGCATTTACAGGAGCCCTCAATCATTTATTTCCTTGGCTAAAGTGAATATTCAGCAAGAATAGTGTTTATGAGAGAACAGAGGAGATAGCCTCTGATCTCCAAGTAGAACCTGAATGGAATGTTCTCCAGACTGATCTTATGTAGGATCTTATTCCAGAAAGTAAGAACAGATTGTCACGATGGTCGTTTCTGCCTCAGGAGCTGGACAGCAGGCAGGCGGTTCATTTATTAGAATATTCCAGATTGCCCGCC
Organism: Petrocephalus microphthalmus; assembly: GCA_026774405.1. Classification (NCBI taxonomy): domain Eukaryota; kingdom Metazoa; phylum Chordata; class Actinopteri; order Osteoglossiformes; family Mormyridae; genus Petrocephalus; species Petrocephalus microphthalmus. The sequence continues at coordinate 7,218,656 of JAODKK010000123.1, read as the reverse complement.
AATGAGAGCTGAAGCACAAGTAGGTTTCGTAACAGGGAAAGGAACCGAAGCGTAAAGTACAGACGCATTTACTGGAAATATCAGTTTGCAGTGACCTAGCCAAATTCGCAACCCAAAAGAATGTAGTATCGGTATATGAATAATAATTAATGTCCTGCCACTTTCTGCTTTCCTTCCTCTTAAGCTTTTTGACCTTTTTTTTCTCCACTTGCGTCCACCTGTCCGTTTTGTTTTGACTGTTTCCGTCGTCTTTGTCGAGTAAGTTTCATTTGTCAGTGCATGTCTGAATGAGTCTGTCGCTGCCCGTGTTTTCAGAGGTCATTAACAAACCCACTCACACACACCTACACACCTTTCTGAGCATAGCCTTGTGTGTGGTTTAATAATGTGGCTGCAGGGACACTTTAAGAAGCAGCAGAAATGCAAACTGACTGCCTGATAACTGCAGACCCTCATCAAACAATGATCAGAAATTCGTTCTTTAAAATTGGAATTCTTTGCAGGGAAAAGCCGCTCACCCATCTCCACCTTTTACTGGCAGTTGCATGAATACCTTTAATTTTTAATACATGTTGCCTAAAATGAGCCTGGCTAATCTAGAGTTTACTGGTCAGCAGTACTGCCCCTTATGGGGCTGGCTGCCGAAATAGCTACCGAAACTGTCCTCACTGAAAATGTTACTTCTTAAACGAGGATGCAAATAGTAATCACACAAACCAATATAACAACTTTTTTTTTTTTTTAAATAAAGTACAAGTAGGGAGGAGAATTTCATCACTTTCTGCCCTGTGCTTTGGTTTTTCAGTTTGTTTTTATTTACGGAGTATAGAACATGGACTAATATATAAGTAAATGTGATGTACTTGTTACTGAGGTTTTTGCATCAAGAATTTGTTAGATGCTCGTGGGCAAAATGAACATGTCTTGAAGGCTGCTTTACTCATTTTTTTGTCTGCTGCACTTTCTGTGCTTGATTTTGCCAATGTGCATATGCTCATTTTAATGAACAGTATCCTGCTGTATTTAAATTTGACAGCCTGCTTAATTAAAACACTAAGTGAATAGTGTCATGGGGGTTATTAATAGTTAATGTGTTAGTCTGTGCTCCGAATGCTATAGGAGCTTATCAGCCTGCCAAGTCGTTTTGATTAATCTCATATCGGTTTGCTCCAAACGTCGCTGATAAAAGCTAAGTGAAATATAAACTGGTGATTTTTATTATTTACTGGTATCCAGACCCAGAGACTCATGATTGGTCAGGCTCTCAGATAATCTGCACCACTCAGTACGTCTGTTTGCTTCAGCTGGATGTCACCCATTTTTAATCCCTCTTTACCACATTTTATTTTCTCCCTGTCCAGTACTGAAGAGTAATTCATGTGTAATTCATAACATGCATGTCCTGTTTTGTAAATGTTTGCCTTACTGAAAATCCTCTGCTTTGAAAACAGGAGCACCACCAGCACCACCTCCTCCTCCTCCTCCACCTCCCCCTGCTCCGCCTAATGAGCCTGGCCGCACTCCCCCTCTGCCGGCCGTGAATGGTACGGGCCGGGGTGCCCTGCTCAGCTCCATCCAGGCCTTTAGCAAGGGCAAGCTAAAGAGGGCTGAGACCAACGACCGCAGCATCCCCAAAATCTGAGCTGGGGCCTTGTTCCTTTTGTGGCACTTTTGATTTATTTGTTTTTCTCTGTTGATTTTGTTTTCGTAACCCTTTGAGACATCCTTTTCCTATGTTAATGTCTGGCCCCCGGTTCTGAAGAGTGCCGTCCAGTCATACACACAGCATCCTGGGGACCGTGACCTGGGCTCCTGCCCCCCCCACTTTTGTAGTACTTCATGTCACTATAGGCCCCACCTTAGAAATAATTTGTCACATTCAGGCATGGTCAATGGCAACCAGTTATTACATCAACGTAAAAAGCAATTGTGACACATTCCAAAACAACTTGTCTTTTGTCATTTCTACCATTTAACTTTGGACTAATATATGCCACAGTTTTATAATTTAAAGAGCCCATTGTCTTTTAGTTAAGTAGCAGGGGTTTGCTGTTGTTTTATGATGCTCTCACTTCTTCAGCGTTTACCTTGGTGCCTTTCAAATAGTGAATTAGTCTTTCGTTTCCATGCTGCATACGATGCACTGCACATAACCCCCTGTTAGAACAGGATTTCAAGCACTTCACATTACCTGTGAGGGAGAGATGTTATCTTTGGCCTCGGATAGGAAGGTGTCTCCCTGTACCTGTTCCTGTTAAGAATGCAGCGTTGATGATGAATGTGTTTTGAGAACTGTTTATTTTTTTCTTTTTTTTTCTTTTTTTTCTTTTTAATATCGTTCCCTTGTTAATGATTTTTCAGCCTTTCGACATTTTTAAATGTTGGAATCTGTGAAATTTAACATTATTAATATTATCTTAGGAAATACTTAAACATTTTGTGCCCAGTTGTTTTTTTTAACATGGATAAATCATCATTGTAAGACGTTTATAAATGTAGAAACATTTCAGATACTAACATTTTCATACTCTCAAGAAGTCATACTTGATCTTTTAGTGAAATAACAACTGGCATGTATAATTATTCTTGTGTAAATGATTTGGATTTCTCTAGCCAGGCCAAATCCACATACAGACCACAAGTCGGCTTCTTCCCCTCTTGACGTGTGGAATGTGTTTGCACATTCTCCTTGGCTATTCCTCCTTTGCTCAAACATATTATTCTGGAGCTCCCAATGCCCTCATGCTAGCCGGAGAGCCTGAAGCACTTTGTCCCTTTTCCACCCCCCAAGTTCTCCAGCGAATGTCTCCATTTTTTACTTGCCTGAGAAGCATCGAGGAAACGGCTGTTTTTTTTATTTTTATTTTTTTGGTTTCCTGGCATAGATTACTGACATGGCTACAGTATATTACAGCAATCCATTGTCCATCTTCAGAAGGAATGGTGTCCTGTGTTTATGTATATATCAGTGTGTCCATTTGCGGGTTCGTAAACACTTGTGATTTGAATTGCATGTGACTACCCTGCCATGGTGTCTTTTTTCACATTTTTTAAAGCAGTTAAACATCAAATTGTTTAAAATGAGTAAATGCCCCCTCCGCGCACACACAGGTCAGCTTGGTAAAATTCTGGAGAAACCTCAGAAATGAGCATTGTGGACAAGGTAGATGAACACAGTGCTGTCTTCATTTAGTGGTTCAGCCTTCTTTGTGGGTGAGTGTGGCAGTAGAGGGCCAGGTGGGGCTCCATGGGGCCAGTAGAGGGCAGCAGAGGCCCAGGCGGAGCTCCAGAGGCCTGCCGCATAGTTTAGGGCTCGTGGCAGATCCATACTCGTGTAGAGTATTCATTGGTTTGTGAATGATTTTTGTTCTAGTAGCCATGCGTCCGCACTGAGCTATCTATATTTAATATGGCTGCCATGATCAAACTGGTTGACTTCATGAATTTATGACCTTTATGAGTGAATAAATCACATTTCCTGCTTTAGGGTCCCCAATTTGTAGACAATCTCATTCTCTGTAAAGTTTTGTTTCTATAGTCAGATTTTTTTTTTTTTTTTTTTAAAGGTCTTAAAGGTCTTTAAAAATGTCAATGGGGATAGATTTGCACTTTAGTATGGACTTCACAGACCTTCCCAGATGCAGATTTTGATCTTTTTTCAGTTTATGGCCCCCCATATATGTTCCTTCTTTTTTGGGGGTTCACTTATTACCTGTTATGCTTGCAGCTTATTTTAACATTTTTCTGCCTGAATCGATGACCGTAAATGTTGCTTTTGCTGTTTCCCATTTCTATAGTCTTAGTGTGCTGTTTTCTTCTTTTTAGCTCTGTAGCTAAACAAGTTTGCCACCTTGTCAGAAGTATTGAAACAGATTCTATTATCACAGAAGTTGGTGACTTTTGTATATATGTTTAAAATAATGCTATGTAAACTGCAATCAAAATTGTGACTATTTTATTAAAATAATGGAAGAATACTTATTGGGTTAAATTGATTGTATTTCAGCCTCTCGCATGGAAACATTGGCCCTTACTTGGTGGTTAGCTTTAGCATTTCTATTAGGAATTGATTTCTATTAATGAGATAATAAGGACATAGTATTAAACTAAGCATCGAGATTTTTAACAGACGCTAAAGCTATTGTTATAGTCAACAGTTAAGCCAGACAGCTGTCAATTATTAAAGTCAAAATCTGGGCATGCATCAAACTAAAAAGATTCATTGTTTTTACCCATGGTGGCTGCACAACACTATGGAATTCTACCCACTGCATAAATATTTAAAATAAGGTTACAGACATACACCATTATCATCCACAAAAGGGATGATTCCGGAAAACATCGGAAACCCATGGTTGTATTAGTTACCAAGGAAGTGGGTGTCATGGAATCACCTTGTGGACTAATCATATGGAAGGCACTTTTGAAGAGTAAGTGTTATGTCCCAGGATTTTTACGCGAATGCTTTGGGTAAAAGGCACAACCACACTTTGACTGGCAACAAGGAGACGC
>JAODKK010000123.1:7138153-7153226 GCA_026774405.1 Petrocephalus microphthalmus | reverse complement strand
TTTTCCAACTCGTCACAAATGTGCTTGATGGGGTTGGGGTCCGGACTTAGCACAGTGATTCTCCTTATGAAGGCTCTGTTCTATCGTTTAAAGAGCATAATGATCACTTTGTAGATATTTCATTCGTTTTATGGGTATTTTAATGGCCAATTCAACAAAAACATCTGAAATTTTAACATTTTAAATATGCCAAGTCTAATAATTTTGGCCACCACTGTGTAATATAATATATGTATAAAAATGGTTTAACCCGAGTGTCCTGGTTTGTTGCAAATCAAAGGTGGCACCTCTAGAGTCTCCGATAATCAGCACACTGTACGTTTTAGCAGCAGAGGGGGAACTGAGACTCTCAAACCTGCTGGTGGTGGTAAAATCTGGTTGCGGAAGTGACAAAGGCCTCAACCCCCCTCGTCAGCGCTGGTGCTCCCAAAGTCCCTCTGCCGGAGGCACAGGGGTGAACTGCACCTTCCCTGGTAGGAGCTGCAGCTCAACCCGCTGGTCTCGGCCCTCGAGGTGGGGGAGAGCTGACTGTCTTGGTCTTACTAACGATTCTATCCTCAGTGCTGGTGTAATTTATTGGGACACTATAACATTCCCAAACTGCCAGTTATGACTGACTGTAACCAGCATTAGCTTTACCAAACTCATAGCCACAAGTAGCATAATGTTTTCTGTGATGAACATCCAGTTAGATTCTGCTACTGTCAATAAATGTATTCATTAATTTCATTGTGTGTTCCGAACAAAAAATTATGTACTGAATGGTACACGGATAAGTGTACCATTACAGCCTTAGTATCTTGTGAGAGCTAGCAAATTCAATGATTTATTTCTGCCAGCTTCTGGACAGTCATGCGTTTGAATCTTATTGCTTTTGGGTGGCACCCAAACTGCTTCAGGGGTACTGGATGTGGGATAACTGTACCGTAAGCACTGTTCCCTTGTGATGATTCCAGATTCCAAGACGAAAATGTTTGATGTCATGCTGAGTTATGAATGAATGGTTCACTGTATCGCTTCCCACCAAGCCTGACCAAGATAAGCAGTTGCAAGATTGATTGATGTAGCTGATGTCGCCCCGATACCCTGATTACTTCAGAGATTGTATTTTTTGTTTGGGTAAACATCCTCTATTCATCCACCTTCCAACCCAATTTGCAGTGCCCTTGGAAACAATAACAGGAGGAATAGGGCAAAGGACAAGGTGACACACTTTATGTGGAATGCTGGTTAACAGGGATTCTTATTTAACCCGAGCTCACCCACGCAAACATTAAGATAAACGTTCAAGTTCCTCACATTAACTTAGATCTCACTTATCAATGAAACGTTAAACTAAAGGGGTGGTGCATGTACAGTTTAGTCAGCATTGTGGAACGACCCTCGTGACGCGTAAACACCCGGTACGAATTCGATGCAACACATCTAGAGCGCGACGACACTGTGACGAAAAATGTACGCGTTTCCATCCAGCCAATCAGAAAGTGACGCTGTTTCCCCGGTAAGCGGACATGTGTCACTTTGGGTTTGCCGGAGGATACTGTGCGGGAGTTTAACCTCTAAACCCAGCGTATGAACCAGATATACGTTCACCTTTGTGCCAGAATTATGCTGGACCTCGTCCAGTCGCACGCATTCATATGAATATATATTCATATATAAAACAGACCCTTAAATGCTCGCGTGGCTAACCAAATCCAACTAACTAGGAAGCCAAAGGAGCAACGAAATGCCGACGAGCAGTCAAAGGATAAAATATGTACTAAACCTAGTGCCCGGGAAACGCCGATTTGGCATGTATAGGTTTTTACCTGTCTTTTTCTGCTTAGGAGGAGTAATGGAATGGATTATGATCAACGTGAGGATCGGAAAGGAAACATTCTGTAAGTATGGGACTGATTGCTTGCAATGCTTCGGCTTAATAATATGCGGCCACCCCTATTAATATAACAGCTGCTACGTATATGCGTCGAAAGACGACGCTCTAGTATCTATGTATAAAATACACTTTATTTATGGGGAGTAAAGGACGTGGTGGAAATACTCAGTTGATGAAAAGAGAAACTGATTTAGTGTTCATTTCCCCCGCAGACGATGTATACAGAAGAAAGCGGTCTGAGAGGGAATACCAACAGAAAATACAGGACGGCTTGATTTCTCTCCCGGAGCCAGTTAATAAATGAAGCCTGTCAGAGACCCGCCAAGGTGTGATTACTGCGACGGCTGTTGCTTTCTCTACTGGTTCCAAACAAAGATTGGAATCACATTAACTTGGATGCATAGCAGTTGATATTAAGCTCTTACTTAAATATTTCTCAAATCCAAGACCATTTACAATGCAGCCCACTGCACTTAATTGATTTAAAAATTCTCCTTTCGCAGCCAGTGGCAGGCACAGATCACCTTGTATTATTATTGTCAATATAAATTTATCGTATTTAGAAACCGGAATTGTGCAAAGTAGCACTGTGTACCTTACCATATTTACAATTGCTGAGATAGTGGAGCACAATTGTTGATGAACCCTCCCCTAACATACTCCAATTACATACAACTGTTCTTTTAGTCCCAGTTTTAAGCGTTTGCTTTGAAGAATTAATGGGTGTACCTCTTCTGTTTGAAACCACTTACATTTGTTTTGTACATTTCCCATTGTAAAGGATCGTAGAGTTTGATGAATCTGCTTTGTATAAGTGGATGATCATCAGACCATTGTTTAAGCAAACGATTAACTGTAAGAGAAAGGATGATGTATTTATTTTACAGTGCTCTTATTCCATGACCTTTGCATTGCAAGTAAAATGCATCACATTGGCGAAAATTTGTTTCTTTGTACATTTTTAAAATTACAGTTATTAGTAATGGGCAGTTCCACTACTTAGGAGTGTAATTTGTTAGCACGTTGTTCCATTTTGCATGACTTTCACTGTTACACAGAATGCAAACACAAGAAAATATGGTAGCTGCTGTGTTTATTTAGAAAATGGTTTTATTATTATACAAAATTTTGTACTTTGTGCGGACTACTGAAGGTCTGACCTAGTCACACCCATGCTGGATATCTAAAGAATCAGCGTCGGGTGAATCCTGAAACGGGGAAAAATGTACACATTATTATGTGCATAATTTCTTTATTAATACATTTCTGTGAATAACTTAGCTTCAGTAATCTTTATACAATTTAATCCTAAACTTTTACTGAGTGAGAGACAGCCTCACTATACTGTTCAGCATAGCTGTTAATATGTGACTGCACTCACACCAAAAGGTTCTGCAAAGGCCCTGGAGCCACTATACAGGGGGTTTGGAATGGATACAAGTGTTGGCTTCCCTTCTGTACTGTTGGGGGCACCCTGGTCCTCCTCATTCTGTTATGGGAGCAACAGAGTCACATGGTTATGGACTGTACCAAATGCAGCCTTGAAAAGGGGGGATCATTCACATATCATTGAACAAATAGCCATAGAAATGAAAGTGTCAACAGAAACCCAATATCATGGAAGGAGTACAAGTGAAGTCTTGTAAGAAATTTATCTGACTATTGTGCTATGTTTTGAGGTAACCCAAAAAATGAAACTCAGAGTTAAGAATGAATAAACAGACGTCATAGCAGCAATGGGAACCTGAAAATGACGGAAATGGAAGCCAGTATTCTTTTTCTTGTATAAGTAGAAGGCGAGGCTTCCGATGGCAGCAACCACAACCACAGCAAGGACAGCATTAATAACAGTTGTCTTGGAGTTGGAATGTGACCTAGCACTGGTCGGGTTCTCTGCAGGCAGGACCTGGGCAAAGCAATACAAAGTGAAGATACAGCTCCCAACATCAATAAGCTAGCAGGGTCTCTCGTTTTTGTATTCTGTATTTCTGAATTATCTGTAGCCGTAAAACAAACCCTGCACTCTGCACTTCACGTTACACGCCAATAGCACGACACAAATTAACGAATCGACAATTAAATTTGCTGCCAACACTTTTAATTGATTTTATCGAATCATTGCTGCAGCCCTATATGTAATCAGTACTGATCTCTTGTAACACTCTTCATCTACTGTTTTTATTATTGCACCAGGCTGTATTATGTACAGTAACTATCAGGAAAGGAGCGGAGGTGAACGGATCCTGGGTACTTACTGGTGGAGGCGGAGCTTTCAGCGGCCCCTCAAGAACATGAATAATCCCATTGGTGGCTGGGATATCCCAGTCCACAATCAGCCGGTCAACCACATGTTTCCTGGGGAGTCGGGCAGCCTGTGCGGGCAGCGATTATTACAGTTTAAATGTTATCGCACGTTCATTCTGATGTGCGAAAGATTCTGTGAAACAAAGTTTCTGCTGATGCTACAGCGGGGCCATCAGCACAGGTTGAGTAGGTTATTTGATCTGTAATTGCTTCAGTAAAAACAAGGTATACGACTGAGGAAAAAAAACACATGACCCTTAAAGAGATAAGCGATTGGAAGTTGAACAGATGCTTAATGGGGAAAAATGCTACACTCAAAGTAGTTATGAGTAACACTACCTATATATATATAATAAAAGTCCACTTACGGGGTCCATGGTTGTGTTTGGTGATGATACAGCAACTGAAAGATTATAACCTAACTGGGAAGGAACCAGCATTCCGTGCTCTAGATCCTCATAGAAGTGGATGCCATTGTTAGCAGAAATATGGTATTCCAGATCTCTCCATGACAAAGTCTGGAAACAAATTAAATTCTCATTGGAAATATTCCTTGATTTACCATTACACACCTGTCATTTGCGATGAGCCTGAGTAAAATGAAACATTACCTGATTCACATGGAACCCAGCATTTTGCGGTATGAATAGCGTGATGTTCGTTGCGTGAGACGACAATAGATTCAAGAGTGCCTCTGCTGCTGGGGAGGAGTTGGCATAATCTAGCAGAATCTGGAAAGAAAGACATCAGGAAAGTCAGCACCGTTCACAGCGCCTTCACACTGTAAATATGGGGGGTGGCGCACCCACCGAGTAAAACACAGAGAAATTGTCGTAGGTAGCCACCACGCTTGCCAGGTGTCCATTGCAGAAGAGGCCATCGCCGATGTATCGAGGCCCACAAACACAAGTGACGTCTACAAGAAACCAAAGACCAATTAGTGACTCTGAAAAGTTGTGGAGTCTGGAGAAATGCCTTCCTGCCCACCTTGGATTCTGTAGCAGTAAGCATCATATGTGCTGTTCAGAGCAATGGGGCTCTTGTACATCACGACACCAACGTGGTTGTTTCCGCATGTTGGGGATGGAAATCTGGTGGGGTAGCCAACTTGTTCCCCCTCGAGCCATCCTGCTACACACAGGTGCATTCCAAGCTGTAGACAGATGGCACAAGACATGCTTATAGTATCATCTTTAAAAGTAAGACGCACGTTCCTTTTACACACCAGATGAGGGCCCAGGCCTTTTCTTGTGGCTCAGTCAGTCATTGTGCAGGCTTGTTTATGTAAGCTAGATCATGGTTAGTATTTCAGCTGCCAGTTAATACCCTCTTTACCCCCAAGTGCTTTTTGTACCAGGAATAGCCTGATACCAGGAATAGCAGTATTATTATGTTCCTGCTTTGTCTCAAGGATGCTGTGGAGCTCTTGCTCCAGTGCTGCCTACATTTATACCTGGGCATTCATTGGAAGCTCAGCCTAGATGCACTTAAGCCTAGTCGACTCCTTGACAGCCCCTATGTTTGTGATACTACGCTATTTGTAGGTTGTACTTCACTCGATTGTACTTCACTGCTAAATAAATATAAATGTATATGCATTCATCTGGTGAGAATGGGAGGGTATAAATAAGCTATGGTATCTATTGTACAAATGAGCATTGCTGTTTGTTTTTAATGTTGTTGCCATGGTTGGACTTTAAAGTCTCTTATTCATTGTTTGAAAAAGGAAGCAGGCTGGTGGTGACTCAGAGAAGCAGCCCAAAGCCGTAGGAAATGATGAGGAGCTTTTCGTCATTTCCGTACTTTTGATTGATTCATCAATAATTGCTAATGGTTGGGTGTTAAGAATGAGGCGTGGATGAGTTGGGTGTTGTAAAGAATGAGGAGTAGGTGAGTTGGGTGTTCTAAAGAAGAGGAGTGGATGAGTTGGGTGTTGTGAAGAATGAGGAGTGGATGAGTTGGGAGTTGTAAAGAATGAGGAGTGGATGAGTTGGGTGTTGTAAAGAATGAGGAGTGGATGAGCTGGGAGTTGTAAAGAATGGGGAATGGATGAGTTGGGTGTTGTAAAGAATGAGGAGTAGATGAGTTGGGTGTTGTAAAGAAGAGGAGTGGGTGAGTTGGGTGTTGTGAAGAATGAGGAGTGGATGAGTTGGGAGTTGTAAAGAATGAGGAGTGGATGTGTTGGGTGTTGTAAAGAATGAGGAGTGGATGAATTGGGTGTTGTAAAGAATGAGGAGTGGATGAATTGGGTGTTGTAAAGAATGAGGAGTGGATGAATTGGGTGTTGGTTGGACCTGCTGGGCATCTGAGAGCTGGGAGAAGGTGGCCAGAGAGGCATGCTCAGCCTGGCAGGCAGCCTGGGCATCCGTGTAGTTCAGCTTGTACGCCCCCAATGGTGACCTCCGGTGAAACACTCCAGCTGTATTCCCTGAGAGACATCCAGAGCAAAGCCTCGCACGTGGGATCTTATGAAGCATGCGTCACCGACTCATGGTTTCCAGCATATTAACAGTTGCTGTACTGTTCTTGGCTTATCATTCTTTGGTATGTGCAGTGACAATGAAGACTCTCATGTTATTCTAAAGAAGATCCAGATGTCTCACCATGAAAATGCAGGTCCTTGCATTCAGCCTTTGGGTCACAGCCGCCATTGTCTTCTAAGCAGCGGTCAACAGGGGGCACCACCTTCTCAAGACACTGGATCCCATTTCCCACATAGCCCGAGTGACACCGGCACACCCTCTTATTCTGACAAGAGTCATAGTCAAGGCAAAGTTTTTCTCATTACAATTGGCAGGTAGCTGATTTTTTTTCAAACTAATGAAGGCATTAGTTTGGGAGGGGGAGAGAATGATATTTCATTTCAGTGTATGATTGTATGACTGTCTGAAGTTGACAGTAAAAGATTCTTTAACTTTGACTAGGTGAATAATTAAAAATGTGAATGAGCTAACTACTTACAGGCCCTGCGTACAAACAGGTGGCAAAATCGTTGCATCCCCCGTTCGGTTCCTCCATGCACCTGTTGATAGGCGAGCAGGCATAGCCGTCTCCTGTGTAGTCGTGCTCGCACAGGCAAGTGATGTTTACACCGGTCTGGGTGCAGCTCGCATGGTCGTGGCAGCCACCGTTATCGTCGCCACAAAAATCGGGAGCTGGGGAGATGGTTATGATCAGGGGCAAGGCTAATGCGCTAATGGGGGCTTCTGGGAATTTTGCTTACACAAACATGTTCTGAGGGCAGAATGAAAAACCATTGGTTCATAGAGAAAACCAATCAGATTGTAGAGAAGGCGGGTCCAAACAACTAGAGGAGGTGGGATTAGTTGGTCTCACACAAGACCTGATTGGTCTGATTGGTCTGATCTCTTTGACCCAATCATTTTTCATTCTGCCCTCAGAACATGTTTGTGTAAGTAAAACGCCCATGACCCTAATAGGGATCGGAGTGGCTGGTCACCCGTGCAGTTCCAGCCGTCGCCCTCATATAGCGGCTCGCACTCGCACATGTTGCCGCCTTGGCAGATGGCATTAGGGTGACATGGGGGGCTGCAGAGTGGCTCCATTTCTGTCACAAAATCAAAAAATCACACAGACAGGTCACTTAAAAAGAAGGCCCAGTTACTGTTTCTGGGCTCCCCCCCGCAAATGTTTCAAAAACTAAATAAAAAGCTAGCAGTCAGAAGATAGTAGCTAGCTGCTTAGCAGAACATGCTGCTTCATCTTCTCCTAAATAAGGATCACGTGTATTGGGTATTTAGTGTAATGACAGTCTGGGGCAGCAGGCAGCCCCCAAACCATGGGGCCCCATGCAAATGCCTGGGTTGAGTAATAAACAGGCCATTGGTCACAGGAATGCTGGCCGTCGTATGTCGGGTGAGTCACTCAGGTTTCATTCTGCTGTCTCTGTCTGATAAGCTGCACTGTGTGTGTGTGTGTGTGTGTGTGTGTCTCACCTAATTTTGCCTCACACCGGGCTCCCGTCCAGCCCTCCTGACAGAAACAGCTTCCATCGCCCTCCATGCCATCCTCACATCTGCCATTAAGGGAACACGTGCATTCTGGAAGCCCGAAACACAGTCCCCATCTCAGATTCATTCAGCCAGAATAAGACACAGACACACATGTAAAAAAAGGCGAGAGCAACTTATGGGGTCAGTGAGCACCTCTGGAGCAGGTGGGATTAAGGGCCTTGCTCAAGGTGATATAGTTGCTCTGCCTGCTATAAAGCCATAACCTTCTGGACATGGTCACACAGCCCTAATCCTCTGAGGTACACACCAGCACACTGCTGCTTGTCTCATGGTTTTATCCAAGGTAGCTCAGGACACATTTACAATTTAACCCATGACTCATCTCACAAGCCAGGCGCAATATGGGCTGAGCACTCGCCTAAGGCTACAGCAGTAGGGCCTATATTTGAACCTACAGCCTTCCGGCTATAAGTAGCCACTCAGTGTCAGATTTCGTGCTTCGGTGTTAATACGCACGCGTGCAGTTGGCGCCATAATAGTTTGGCAGGCAGCGCTCGCAGGCGGTTCCCGTGAAGCCGGGGTGGCACACGCAGGTCCCCTGGCCCTGCATGCGGTCACTGCACACCCCATGGTTACTGCACGGTGCCTCCAGCCCCCCTGGACACACTGCAATGCACACCACACTTTCACAACGCAGTTGCCAAATACCCCTCAGGCACAAACCATCACCAGTGAAAACCTTTATGAGCAAATAATATGTTAGAACTACATCACATACTCATGCATATGCACTGATTTAAATTTCTATTATAATAATTCAAGTTAAATCTGTACAGCTTCTTAAAATGTGATATACAGTCAGTGAAGCTTGGGGTCAACCAGTCAGGGTTGAAGACCTTGCTCAAGGCCCAATGATTCTAACGGCCATGGCATTTGAACCAGCAGCAGTCCAATCGCAGAATCCTAACCCAGAGAGCCACACACACCACCTCCTTTTCATCCCATTCACACAGTATTGCTCACTGGCCTAATGGTAATACATTTACACTCGTGTGGCCACGATCTTCCGGACACTTGCACAGTCCCCTAACCAAACAAGCCACACCCAACTACATGGTGTCAGACAGCTCACCTTGGCAATCTCTGCCGTAGTGGTTTTGGCAGCACTGAGGGACCCAATGCAATTTAGTACAGACAGGCTGACATCCCCACGGCCTTAAGTACCCCCTGTGAGAGGGAATGGTAATCCCGTCTATCGGGCATGGCATGATTTCACCCTGAGAAGACATTGCAGGAATCAGATTCATATAGAAACAAACAGGATGTATGCATAATATTGTAATAATATACATAATATTATAAAAAAAATAACACAGTTTAATAAATAGAACTTGCTAGAACCTCACAGTAAATCTATATCCGGATGGACATTTGGGACTTATGCGGCACATCCCACACGGGCCCTAAAAAGACAGGATGTTTTATTGTTTGAAGTCAGAAACAAAGCAAACTTTTAGATTTAAAAAGTCTGAGCACAGACTCACTTTAATCTGTTTCTCCTTAAAAGTATCACAGCGGGCTCCAAGACCAGGAGCCTCCAGAAGCTGGTCAATCCCATGCGCGATTCCCACGTCGAAGGACAGGTGGCGCTCTATGACCTTGGCGTTTCCGCCATCAATCAAAATATCCCCCTGACAGACAGAGCACTTAAGGTAAGCAAAAATTGTGTAGATATGAAGAATTTTCTTTTTCATATTTCAGAAAAATAACCAGTCCACAGCATTACGTGATCCACATCACACCACACTACGCTAAACATATATAACTAATAATAAAATAATAACGTTGCTTATTTATCAGCATTGAAGCAGCGTGTTCTGCTAACCAGCTAGCTAGCTACCATCTTCTGACTCGCAAGCTATTTATTTATTCTTCGAAACACCTGAAGGGAGACAGGGAGCCTGAAAGTGACACTTTGAGTGGAGCCCCAGAGACAACAGAACCCCCCCCCCACCCGGTAAATACTCACAACTGTCCTTCTGTCGCAACTGAATGAGAGAGTTGAGCCAAACATGGTTCTTAAAGTGCGCTTTGTGGACAAAGCTGCGGCCGGGAGCTGGAGATGTTAACAAAGCAGTTTCCATTCTCAATGCAAGACGTACAGTACTCTCCATTTAAGTGTTACATATCATTTGAAAAACAAATGGCTTTACCTTTTAAAAATTATGATATCGGGATCAAACGTGAAAATTTACCGCCATACTTTTTGTTTACCATGGCGATACTTTCTGACAGTCTTAGCACTGTTACTGTTTATTGTCATTGATATTATCTCTTTTTACTGTCTATTAATGTCTAACGGCCCTTTTTATTGTCTGTGTGTGTGGTGTCTAAACCTGTGACCTCCTTCAGGATTAATAAAGTATCCATCCCTCTGTCTGTGGCTACCTTATTTCCTCGGATGATGTGCGCCTTGACGGTGGCAGCCAGCTTGTCGCGATGCTCCTCGCTGAACAGCCACCCCCTCCTCTCTTCTGGCAGGGCGTGGAAGACGGCGTCGCTCGGCCAAAGCATGGTGAAGGGATGGTGCCAGGAGTTCTGCACCATGGCCATCAGGTCGGCCTCCTATCATCACACACAAGCAGGCTTAACCCCCAGGGGCGTCACCTTCAGCTGAAATGCATGCTGGGGCTTCTCCTTAGTTAGCGAGGCCCGCCTGATGAACCTCCCGGGGTCCAGAGCCTGGGCCTGAAACGACGGTTGCTAGGCCATTATTTGACACTAGATTTGAAACAACCCAGGATGGGGAGCCAGTCGATCACAGGGCACGGACATTTTGGGACTGTGCGGAGAAACTGGGGAATCCTCTGAAAACCCCACAGTGACACAGTGAGAACATGCAAGCGCCACGCACACGGAGCCAGGGTGGCACCTTGGTCAGTAGTGCTGACTGCAGCGCCGCTCTGCCACTCCCAAGTCAAGTCTAGTCTAGTCTAGTCTAATTCTGGAATGTTCTATTCATATTTTATGTTTATTCATTCAGACTGAATTACAGCACATCTACCAGACAGGCGTACTGTAAGTAAATCAGCAAACAGCAAACACCCGGGCTGCTGGTTGGGCACTGGAATAAGACAGCGATACACACCTGGAGCAGCCTGCTGAACACGGTGTAGCCGTAGGCCTCTGCTGCCGCTGTGACATTCATCTGAAATGTAAACACCGCTGCAGATTTGTCACTGCGTCTGCAGTGGCATAGCTACTGCGGTGACGTGCCGCGCTCAGCGTACCGTCTCTAGCAGGCCTCTGCTTTTGTTCCTGACATCGTATGGGGTGAGGACCTTGTCGATGAAATGTATGACCCCGGTGCTGGTGATGTAGTCACTGCTCACTATTTTTGAGTCCTCGTCTATGTACAAGGAGTCCTATGTTCAAAAGGGGAGGGTCCATTACATTTTGCATAGAGACGTATCCTTGACGATGCTCATATTCATTGAGAGCGGACAGAAGGAGCACCTCTTGGACACTGATGCGTAGCGGATACCCAGAAAGGGTGACCACCTCACTCACAGACTGGAGGTCGGACTGAAGCAGCTGCTTACAGCCAATTATATGGTACCTCAGCAGGTCTCCAAGGCAACTGCTGTTTATCCAGGGCTCAACCTGCCAATACACAAAGCCTTGGGAAATGGACATGGCCTTGGAAAATGGCTGCATCAGTCCCAACCAATCAAAGTGTCATTTGTTAACCTTATGAACAAAGATTTAAAATTTAATTAGGAACATTAAATCAAATTTAAATACTTATACATATAGTATATTTATAACAAAAAAACATTCAGTTAAATAAGTAATGAACCACCAAAATGTACAGAAACGATAAGAAAATACCGTAAAGTTTTGAATATATTCCACATGTGGGACAAACAATGTGAAAGGGCCTTTTTGCTTTAAATCGCCAATCCTCATCTCCTGTGAAAATATGAATAAATAAATAGACATATTCATGAATAAACGGAAGAGTCTCCTGTTTAGCGTGAGTCTCGGTTTGTCTTGGAGTCGTTTAGTGTGCCACTCTCACCTCTAGCCTTTTATTCAACCAGGAGGCCTCTGGGTGTCGTCGAACCTCCTGAGAGAGTGAAAGTCAAGTAACAAGTTCTGTCAAGAACTGGGGAGGTTAGGGGCTTTGCTCAAGGGTGCCATCAGTCTAGCGCTGCAAAGTATACAGATACTGAAAAAGTATCGCGGTACCCCGTCTTTAAAAACGGTACCTTTTTCCGTTTTATTAGTATCGGTACTTTATGAGTATTCTCTGTGAGCTGAGTCGCTGTGCGACAGCGGGTCAGCAGCGCTCTGCTTCCTGTCCCTCTCCCTGCGCGCACAGTGAGCGTGACAACCGTGCCGCTTTCACAGACAGGGCAGTAGATTCATTCTGATTCGTTCACCAGCTCATTCAGTGGCACTTTCTGTTTGTATAAAATAGATCTTAAACACTTGTTTTCCGGTTAGGCTAAATGATGCTAAGGAGTGAGCTAAATACCACCAATAAGTCATATGAGAACAGTAATACTTGTTACTGGATTATAGTCTAAGTCTCTCAACACTGTACCTCAGCTACTTATGTTTGTTAAAAGTGCAAACCTAACAACTCATCACAGTTAGGTAACGAGTGTAAATTGATAAAAATGTTGCGTCTCTAAAATCCAATTGCAGCATACGGCTGGTCACTGCACATGTAAGCCATATACTAGGCTAGTAGATGGTGTATTTCACTCACAACCAAGGTACGGCTGTCATTCGGACTCATTGAGTGACTTGGCCATTTGCTCACTGTAGGCATCTACATTCAGTCCCAGGGTTAGTTTTCAGCCAATCACATGCTCGCTTACAGCATGTCCTTATATGTCTCACTGGCTCTTACTGGCCTTTGTTGAGGAGGGTAGTAGCATTCACATCATATTTATGAGGTCAAACAGATGAATGAAGAGAACGAATCTTTGCAGGGAAGTGAATGTGAGTGATTACTTCGTTCCCCAAACGTCACACAATTATAGGAGAGCCATAGCTACAAGTACTGTTGCCAACCATCCACAGCCTGGTGACAAAGCAAAATAGGACACACACACTTCAGTTTGACAGGCTAAATTAAGGGCAATGATAGCCTAACTTTTTAATTGGACTTCATCTTATTTGGTAATCTTTTTAGCTAAGGTAATCAGGGCATGCAGTATATTTGTGTAAATATTCTCCATTGCTTGCAAATGTGCTCAATTAAGTGCAGACCTCTGCCAAGGAGCTGTGCTGCCGGTTACTAAGTTATATCTTACAAAATTAATAAACTATAAAAAAAATCACATAAAAAGTATAGGGGACAAAATTGGATACCATGTAAACTTCAATAACACCATGACTTTAATCTAATTATGTGCAACAATAGTGTAATTTTCAATGTTATAAATGTATCCAAACATGTTCAATGGCTTTATAGCTCAGCAGCTGCGACTGAATAATTCTACATGTTTTAAACATGTTTATTATTGGCTATATTTCATTTTATTGACTGATATTGACAAAATGTTATTTAATAAAAATAGTTTTTACTTCCCTGTTCTGTCATCTATTTATCCATTAACTTTCTTGATGTTTTAGTTTTTTTTATGCTATGGTGTCATTTCAGTATAGGTATCGAAAGATTTTAGGCAGGTATCGTGACAATGCCTCATTAGTTTGCCAGCTCTGGGATTCAGCCCGGAAAGCTTCCGACTACAGCCGTACCTGAGCACAGATGCTGTGAGTACAAATCTGCCACTGGTCAAATGTGCCCTTGGAGGCACCGGGGTGGACTCACATAGCTGATGGGGCCTCGGCAGGTCAGGCCGTCGCCTAGGAAGGCCTGCCGGCAGGCGCACGTCCGCTCGCCGGGTCCGGTGTATGTACAGCTGGCACTCGGGCTGCAGCCACCATTGTTCTGGGAGAGCGAGAGGAAGGGAAAGATGCATCTGGTGAGTTTCCCATCATAGCTTTACTCTTTCCGGTTCTTCGGGCTCCTGGTTTGGTGGCCATGGTGTCTCCTTGCCCACCAAGAAACGGCAAGATGATGGTGGCAGGAGGTGAGCATGCAAGTTGGTAAACAGGATACCGCTCGCTGACGTACTCCCTGGACAAGTCCTGTCCTGGGTTTGGTAGGTTTCTGAAATCTACTTAAATGTCCAACGAACATCTACAGCCCTCCATCTAGAATGTGGCCCGTTCTCCAGGAGCCAGCTCCCACTGATGTGTCCTGACTGCTTTCCCATCTTGGCCTGAGTCTGATGTTCTTGCTGACCCTGCTCTGCTTTTGGGAGCATCGGGCCTCGAGACAGACGCCCAATAAATACCTTGCATCAATCTGGAGGCGTCGTCTATGCAGCACGAATCAGAATCAGGATTACGGCCCAAGTATGTTCACAGATGCAGGGAATTTGTCTCTGGCTGTCAGTGGCTCGCATACAGACAGCAAGCACAGATACAGCAAGAGTGCTGAGGGAGTTTCCAAGTTCTGGACACATGATAATAATCTGTTGTTCACAAGATGATACTGATTGTTTGGGAGGTTCTGCTTAAATAAGTTAAAAGGGATACTCCAACCAAATCAATTAAAACATAAACAAAGTATATTGGGGCGGCATGATGGTGTGGTGGTTAGCACTGTCACCTCACACCTCTGGGACCAGGGTTTGAATCCTGCCCAGGTCCATGTGTGTGGAGTTTGCATGTTCTCCCCGTGCTGTTGTGGGGTTTCCACCGGGTACTCCGGTTTCCCCCCACAGTCCAAAAACATGCTGAGGTCAATTGGAGCTCCTAAATTGCCCGTAGGTGTGTCTGTGTGAGTGAATGGTGTGTGTGTGCCCTGCGATGGGCTGGCCCCCCATCCTGG
>JAODKK010000123.1:7122803-7138053 GCA_026774405.1 Petrocephalus microphthalmus | reverse complement strand
AGTTCTGTCATTGTATATCTGTATGTGCCTGTGATCCAGTGTTGTGTGTCAAAGTCCCCTCATGCCTTCACTTTAGGATGTGACAGTTATTTTCAACAATGAGGCTTTGTTGCAATGTGGTAATAGGCAAGGGGGTGGGGGCAGCTGATCCAGGACACTTAGGTCAGCTGTTCATGAAAGTGAAGAATTGTGGGAAGAAACTCTTCTTGCAGCTGATCGTTTTACAGCACAATGATCTGTAGCACCTGCTATAGGCATATTACCAATAAATAACCAAGACATGCATCTATACACTAGGGTGGGGAAATCTTGCATCGCGATCCATTCGCGATTTTATGGCGCATACGCAATAATCACCAGGGCTTCAGATGATGGGCGAAAATTTTGGAATTCGGTTAGCGCAGCACGCCACGTACTATTGTTTTGGTAATTCATTTGTTGTTTTTTTTGCGGCGATACTTTTTGCAGTTTAAATTATTTAATTAAAATAATTTATTTATAAAAAATAAGGATATGCCGAATTTATACAGATTATTATGGGAGTTTCTAGCTATCGAAAAGATATTTTTTGGAAGATTGGCTAAAATATTCGGAGCTAAAATGATCGGACCTGTTGAAGCCCATGCAGATTAGTAATATTTTAGACATACTATGAATTTGTTTACTAAATTGTGGGCTCAAATAAAAGTCCGTATTGTACTGAAAAGCTGGCGTCCGGCCAAATGTTATGCCCCTCATCTGAAGCCCTGGTGATTACTGCAAATGCGCCATAAAATTGCGAGTGGATCGCGATGCAAGATTTCCCAACTCTACTACGCACACACAACATATAAAACGAGCCATTTACCGTATTGCATGGGTTTATTGGCTGACACTGGTGCCCATCTCCAGAATAACCAGCCATGCAGTTACATACAACCTGTGAACCAAGGAATGATGAGTTAAGTGAGATCATATTGCTCCGAGGACCACAGCTGATATCGAAAGCTCTCTAATCTGAGGATCCATCAGTTGAGGATGGGCTCGTCTCACCTGGTTCGGCCCAGTTTTCAGGCAGTCTGCGTTTGTGTGGCACCCCCCATTGTTCTCCAAACAGCCGTCGATTTCTGTGGGCCGGCACAGGAACAGGGAATCGAGAATTGCGACTCTTTACCAACAGGCTCAGGGACCTGTAGGACACTTTTTCTTGGAAGAGGCAGCAATAATGTGGACTGTGGGTCCCTGAGGACTGGGCTTAGTAACTCTGCACTAAAGCATTATAGGTCTGCAGATTTGTTAAATTATTATTTATTTGTTTAGTAGATACTTTTATCTAAAGTAATGGACAGCTGCAAGTGAGAACAGACAATCCTGGAGCAATTGGGGGTTAAGGGCCTTGGTCAGGGATCCAATGGTGGCATCACTTTGTTAACCCTGAGATTTAAACCTACAACATTCCGATCACAGGCACAGACTAATAACCTGCTGAGCCACACACCCCCAAAGTGCTTCAGCTGAACAACGGTGGGATCTGTCACCCCCAAAACAGGCTAGCTTTAGCAGTCCCGAGGCCCCGGGCCGTGGCCCCGCTCTCCGTTCACACAGGGCCGAGTCGCAGGTGTGACTCACCCAGACACACGACCCCGTCCCCCTCGTAGCCGTCCAGGCAGCTGCAGGTCCGCTCCCCCGGCAGGGTCTTCACGCAGCTAGCGTATGGCGAGCATCCGCCGTTGCTCTCCTCACAGGGGTCAATCTCTGCGTGTGATAGGTACACATCCACCAGCCGGCGCTTTAGAAGCGCTGCTCTTAAACACAGCTGCCATAGCCCACCCTGACCGAACTGCGGCTCTGAAAAGAACTATACAGCACAGTCACTGTACAACACAAGCAATACCTACCCTTTCCATATGGAATATGGAAGTCAGATACAAAATCAAATTGCTGCACGATGTTGTGAAATTTAAAGCAGTGCCAATTTAGAAATCATATAAGGATAATGAAATGTGGGAAGAGGAAAGGAAGCTATTTGCATTAGAATTTGGTAGTTTCCACATCTCATCTTTTGCTCCTTTTTAATAACATACACACATGCGGAGGTGAGAGTGAAGCTTGGGGTCTGAGTGCGGGGTCAGTCCATTTATCCAGCACCTGGGCATTACTCAAGGGCCCAGTGTAGACGTAGATATCCTGCCAAGCATGGGATTTACACTGCTGATCTTTTGATCACGCCACACACCTAAATATACCATTAGTCAAAGCAGGAGCTTTCAAGTCTAACCCTAAGATCCAAAGGCTTCAACTTGAGCTCACCTTGGCAGGTGGTTCCATTGCCCTGGTAACCAGCCATGCAGGAGCAGGTGGGAGGGGATGCTGGACTGTCGGCAAGGCAACTGCAAGACGACGGAGACCTGTTAGTATGAGTCTCAGTGGAGAGAGATGCTCTGCATTGCATAGCGACGTTTAATGTGGTCATTACAGCACAAGGGCTCGAAATAACACCCATGCCCTCAAAAAAAGAGTATACAAGTGACCTTTTCTGTGTGCATGGTCTCTCCTCAGCATTAAGGCAAGGCAAGTATTTTTATATGGCACATTTCATAGACTGAAGCAATTCTACGTGCATGGCAGAGAAAAGGATACAGTGATATAGACAAGTAATTAAATATAGTGAATGATTTGATAGCAGGTAAATATGGTAAAAAATAAAGTAAAAAGAAAGTATAGAGCAGTGCCTGAATAAATCAAAGGCACGGCTGAATGAGATGCAGACTTAATCCCATTTCTATATTCCTAATGTTCGCTTATGAATGACCAATGAAAGCACATTCACAGGCTTACTGCCGACATCACTTCCTGCAGCATCAGCTGTGCGAGTGTCGGAATGACATTCTGTCTGCCACAGCAGGAAAGAGAAGGCGCTCTCACTTGGCATTGTCATCGCAGACACCCCCACAGGCGTCGGACGTTATCGCTGCCGAAAGAGCCATACGAAAACAGGCCGAGTCAGAGAGAATAAACAGGCATAAAACAGTGTTACACTAAATGACATTAAAAACGCCTCTCCCGTTGGCCACGGCCCCTTTCATGCCCACTACTGTTACCTGGGACTAATGTATTTCCTTCATTGTCTTTTTTAGGATATTCTGTAACACTTTACTTAAAGCTACAGTTATACAGCATGACACATACCTTCCCAATGCATTATAATGTATTCATTAAGCATTATAAACCCAGTTATAACACTTTAAAAGGCATAACACATTATAGTCATCATCATAGTCATGTGTACTATGTATTATGAATGCTCTGTAAATACCTTCTTAATGCAGCACAAAGCATCCTTAATTGTTATACTGATCATTATAATGCATTGTGAAGGTATTTATAGTGCATTATAGTGCAGTTTAGATGAGACCTTCATCGAGAACATTATTATTGCCCTTTTAAAGGCAGCAGTATTGAAAAGCCATGAAGGGTGCAGCTCTTCCATTATAGTGTTCAATTTGTCTTCTTTCTGATACTTTACATATGGGGTCGTGTTTTAAATGCCAGGTTTATATGTGGTGTCACTTCATAAATTCATATTATCTTAGATGAAATCCCTGCAGTCAGGATGCAATCAGAAGTGAGGTACAATCAGAAAACAGAGTCCAAAGTAAAAATGATGGTTTCACACAGGAAGATGATGAAGTTATCTTATGGAATTGTTCTCGCTGTGGTCCTGCTGCAGCTCACCCAGAGAGCAGCGCGTGCCTTTCCATCCCTTGTGACAAAGGCACCTTCCGTCTCCATCCAAGCCGTCCAAACACTTGCCATGACTGCAGTTACACACTGCACACCGAAACAAAGTGCATGACATATGATGGTCCATTGACAAATATTTCAATATAATAACATTTTTTGACCCTGTTGGTTTTAGGCCAGTCATCTGGAATGTTCCTCTGCCAAACAGCCATTCTTCGCAAAGGAGGTACATGTGCATTTTCAGCTGCTTCAGGCTTTAAGCTCTAATTAACAATGCCTAAATTAGCGGAGCTCCTTGTGAAGGTGCCCAGGTATTTCTGGATGCTTCTGTTGGCAGAGAAGTGGGCTGTTTTAGGGAATGGTGTCTGGCTCAGTGGGTTGGACCTCTGTGCCTGTGATTGGGAAATCAGTGGGCCAAATCCTGGGGCTGGCAGACCAGTGAGCCACTGGGCCCTCGAAGGAGACCCCCCTAACTCCGGGGCTGCTACACATTGGCTGACCCCGCACTCTGAACCCCCCCCCCCCCCCCCAAGGTTGCTCTCACTTTGCACTCGTTCTTTGTGAACAAAATGGGGTAGGTGAAAAGAAAATTTCCTCACAGGAATGAATAAAGTATCACTATTACTTCAAATTACAAATTCAAAGAGAGATTACTGTCCAAAATCAGCAATATGTCCAGCATCCAAAGTGATCACGAGCCAGTTAGCCTTGCTGGCTAAAGAAGGCCGGGCCTGCAACTACATCTAATCATGTTTCTCTCCGGTTCTTTGCTATTTCCCTGGTCTCATCTTCCCATGGAGAGGGACACGTGTTGTAAGTGACACGTCTGCTCCAGGCAGGATAACTCTGTACAACCTGGGAGCAAGATGACAACTTACAGGCACCTCAGAATATTTTAAACGTCGGCCATGTCGGCCATCTGAGGCCCCCTTGGCCGTCTGAAGCCCCCGGAGGCCATCTCGGCCATCTCGGCTGTCAAACTCCACCCTCCTGCTCAGACCAGGCCGGCTTAGAAAGGTGAAGGAGTGTGTCAAGGGCCCATGCGTGACCAATTGCTCCTCTACAGTCTACTCGACATATACATGTATATACATATACACAGCAACTGTACTGATTACATAGGCAAATGCTGACTTGCTTATTCAATTGACTGTTTGCACTACTGCCTGTCACTTTACTACTAATTGCACGATATATTTATTTATATATCCATATTTATGGATATGTATGATTAATGATTAATGTTTATTTTTTTATCTCTCTGAGTCAGGCAACCAGGCATTTCACTGCACGTTAGACTGAGTATGTGTATATGCTTAACTGTGTATGTGACAAATGAATCTATGATTAATTGATTTATTGATTGATTGACTGACTGATTGATCACAATCTGTGGCATAGTCCGTCACAGCTCAGGACATGACCATTCAGGTAGGCCGTTTTATCAGTGTGGGCCTCTTAAGAGACACGGCGGAATGAAGCCCAAAGTCAGCCACAGGGGGAGCGATGTGACCGACACTCTCGCTGTTACCTGACTTGCAGTCCTTGCCGTATCTCCCGGGTTCGCAGCTTTCGCAGGCCGTCCCGTGGAAGCCCTCGTTGCACAGGCACTCACCGCTGCCGAAGGTGCCGTCCCGACACGAGCCGTTACCCGAGCACCAGTTACCCAGCTTTCCCGGGCATTTGAAGCAGCTGTGTCCGAAATAGCCCGGGCAGCACGAGTGGTCCTGAGACAAAGGCGGGTACGGTGAGTCCATCCAGCCGCACCGCAGCTCAGTCAGTGAGGTGAGTAGTGATGGACGGCGCGCGTACCACTGTCTTCCTGAAACAGCTCATCGTGCAGCCAGGTTCGGACTTCATGCTCGGGTAATTCCTGTATTTGCAGTTCGGTTCCATGTTAGATAGGAACGCCGGCATCACCTGAAAAGCCGTGCATCCGGCAAAGTCTCACTGACGGCAAGGAGATCACCGACTGACATACCTCAGGGCGGCTAAGAAATAAACCGAGACTTACGGGCATGGAGTTATGTGGACATTTTGGGGTACTTCTACAGGATCCACAACTCCCCTAAGAGATTCAAACATGCAATACGAGGTTATCACACTCAATGGTTTCCAGCCATGTCAGTTATATAAAGACTAAAGTACAGATCCACTTGTCCACTTGAAAATGACACACACAACTTAACTTCAATGAGATGACTGCCGTGACAGCGGGATGCTTACTCGGATCTTTCTCATCGCATCTTTGATGCAGCGATTCTTGTGAATTTCAAGGAGCTGGGAAATGGCGAAGACAGCCCCATTCCTGGTTACAGTGAAGTTTCCATCTAGGGCGACCTCATTGGCAAACGTCTGCAAATGGGAGGTGAAGCACACGCACAGAGTCAGTCCTGCTTATCGATGGGCTAAGGGTCCCCTGTAGTGGAGGCCGCGCCATGTTACTGCACCTCGTTCAGATAGTTAGTATGAAACATGATCTGGTGGGCGGGGCCCAGGAGCGTGCTTGTCACCGTCCCATTCCTGAGGTCACTGGGATACAGCCGCTCACTGACAATAACATGATACCTGAAGGCATCTTCATCCTGTTGGGAAATGACAGTTCAGACTCTTTTCAAACACTGATAAACAAAGCTGGAATAGCGAAACATTGCATTACGTTAAAAAATATTTAACCCCATGTTTGGGGTCAATCTGACCCCAGAGCATCATTAAACGGTAGGCAAATTTCACATAGGGAAATTATCACGGGAAAAGGGTTAAAAATCAAATTAAATTTTAATTACAGTATCATGAGGTAACATTTTGGAAACGACATCGCAGCTGCTAGTTTTGCAAACTATTGATTTTTTAACCAATGACCGAAAAGACCAAGGAAATACATTTTGGTTTTATCAGTAAAGTCCACAAACCAGCCCTGTGGAATTCCTCTCACTCATATGTTTCTTGATGGCGTCATCAAGTGGAACAAAGATGGTATATTTTTGTGACTGGATGATGTCTGTCAGATTGTAAAGCTATCGAAAAATAAGAATAAGATTTCCGCTTAACGTAATCACACATACAGGCAGTTCTCAACAATACGTCAAATATATACTAATAGTAAGTACTATGGATGATATATAAGATACACTATATGCACAAAAGTATTGGGACACACCTCTTAATAATTGAATTCAGGTGTTTCATTCAGACCCATTGCCACAGGTGCATAACATCAAGCACCCAGGCATGCAGTCAGGTGTGCAAACATTTGTGAAAGAATGGATCGTTCTGAAGAGCTCACTGAATTCAAGTGTGGTACTGTCATAGGATCGCACCTTTGCATTAAGTCAGTAAGCAAGTTCGTGAAATTTCTTCTCTGCTAGATATTCCCTGGTGAGATGTAAATGGTATTATTGCAAAGTGGAAGCATTTCATAACAACAGAGACTCAGCCACGAAGTGGCAGACCATGTAAAGTAACAGAGTGGGGTCGACACAGTGCTGAGGCGTATAGTGTGTCAAAGTCCCCAATGCTGTTAAGTCAATAACAAACTTCCAAACATCCTCTGGCATTAACCCCAGCACAAAAACCATGTGCTGGGAGTTTCAGGAAATGGACTTTCATGGCCGAGTAGCTGCATGCAACCCTCACAAAGTCACGTTATCTGCCTGACTGCATTGCACAAATTGTAAAGTTTGGTGGAAGAGGGTGATGGGCTTGGTCCCTTCAGCATACCAAGACATTTTGGACCATTCTATGCTTCCAATTTTGTGGGAACAGTTTGGGGAAAGCCCTTTTCTGTTCCAGCATGTCTGTGCCGCAGTGCACAAAGCAGGGTTGATAAAGACATGGTTAAGTAAGTTTGATGTGGGAGAACTTGACTAACCGGCACAGAACCCTGACCTCAACCCCATCAAATACTTTAGGGATGAACTAGAACAGAAAATGCAAGCAAGGCATTCACATCCTGGCTCACACATGCTCTTCAGGAGGAATGGGCAAAAATTCCCACAGACACACTCCAAAATCTTGTGGAAAGCCTTCATAGAAAAGTGGCAGCTGTTAGAGCTACAAAGGGGGGACCGACTCCATATTGATGCCTATGGATTTAGAATGGGATGTCATTAAAGTTCCTGTAGGTGTAATAGCCAAGTGTCCCAACACTTGTGTACATTTAGTGTAAGTAAGAAGATAAAGGTTAAATATATTTTCTGTGTATGTCACCTGTCTGCATTAAAGCTTCCATAAGCTCTAAGTATCTTGGATCAGTCCAGATGTGCGTGAGTCAGTTTTACATACATCTAGAGGCACTTGTATACCCAAGGAAATGCAGAAGCTACATGGCACAATGGAAAGAACGGTGACATTTCACTTCTGTAAAACCTTCATCTTACCAGCACAGCCTGCCTGAACAGACTGAAAGCTGGAGTTTGGTTCAGCAGCTCTGTCAAGGTGGGGGGCACCGGAGGCATGTCAGAGAGCCATGGCATCAGAACCTGAGGAGAATCCCTCATCAGTGTCATTGTTATTAACCTGCCATCGTCACATCACCATTGTATCATTATAGTCCAATGTGGAGTGGAATAGAATAGAATAGAATGGAATAGAATAGAATCGAACAGAACTGAATTGAATTGAATTGAATTGAATTGAATTGAAGTGAAGTGAAGTGAAGTGAAGTGAATTGAATTGAAGTGAAGTGAAGTGAAGTTAATTGAATTGCTTTTATGTTGCGTTTACTGGCCCTTGCTTTGTCTTATTAGGCTCTTACTTTGATTTTTATATGGACTTGTGTAGTTCCTGCTCCAAAAACTGCTTCCACTTGCCATTCCCTGTAAGCTCAGCCTAGCTACACTTATGTCCAGTTTAGAATGTTTGCGGTGTGCTGTTTGCCTCGCTGTACACTGCTTTGGACTGAGGCATCTGCCAAATATGTAAATGTAAATGCACAGGCACAGCAGAACCAGTGCATTGCAATTCATGCATGGTTCCCTCAGTCAAACATCAGGCAAAGCTATAATATTACAGGGTGCCTGACTCGTACCTTATCAATGACGTGGATGTACCCATTGGTTGCAGGAATGTCCGGGATGAGGATGGTTGCATTCTGCACCATGACCTCCTAAGAAATAGGAATTACACTGACATTTATTTAATTGACACACACTATGTCCAAATCCACATACTGTGTAGACTGATGTACACAACCGACACAGAGAAAAGCAAGAATAAAACATTAAACGATAAAAAAAAGTCAAAAACACATTCATACCTGATGAAGAAAAACATCTTGCTACATCATGTAATTTTATAGCTAATAATTATTAATGATCAGGAGCTCCTAGTTATGTGTTAATATAATGCTAATCATATGAACATAAACAAGGATAGGCTGATAAATTTTAGATTCAACCTCTTGGGTGGGCCGCATTAGGTTCATCTTCCAGGAATTTAAACTAAAAAATAAATTTCTTCACTAAAATACTGAGCTATGTAACTTATAAAGCAACTTTTAATTATTGATTTTAAAATTTTTAAAAAGTTTTCATGCAATTTTATTGTTGCTTAATAGTGTGAGTAGAATGGCATGAATGTAAAACAAAAACAATGCAACATCAATTAGAGTAGCGTAACACCAATAAAACAATAACTATAGCTAACATACCCCACTTTGCTCCTTTATTTCCCATTTAGTTTGAGGGTCGAGGGTTGCCAGCTCCATATTCACATGTTTCTTCAGATGCTCATACGAAAAAGCGTCTTCTAAAAAGTGCGCCCTGGCAACACAAACTGGTAGCTAAATATACTGTTGATGGTTCCCAGCTAATTTGCTGGTATGTACTGTGCTACTTACTTGAGTAAGTACGGAAGCCTGTAAGGGTCAGTCCAGAACTTTACTTCATTATCACTTAGATTGCTGAAAGCGTCCTTCGACGGCACCAGTGCTGTCACATTGCCTTTAATGTTCACTGGAGAGGATTTCTGTTTAAGGAAAAAAGAGCAATGTAATGCAATTAATCAGAAACAGTTAACGGCTGAAAATGCATGCACCTTTAATACAGTAAACACAACTGTAAATAAAATTCACGGGAAAATGAGTAGTGTACCTTGATGAAGTCATTAAAAGGATAAAAGTCTGAATTTGCATCCAGCTCCTGACCAAACACATTAGAAAAATTACAAAGACACAATGTCATGACATTTTATCGGGCAAAATGTACTTCGTAAATAATTTTAATGAAACGGATCACATATGATTTTCACCAACAATTAGTATGCTGCCATAACACATAGTCCCATCTCCTCTGTAGCCAGCCGGACAGATACACATGTACAATCCACCTTCCCGCAGCTCACAGGAAGCCTAAATGGAGGGAAATTCCTCACTGAGCATCTATAAGATGACATTTCAACTGATCAGCCATGCAAAATATGTCCAACATTTATAAACTATTCACTTTGCTAATGCTTTGATGAAGCCTTTGTGGCAAAAATTCTCATGTTACCCATAGCAAACAACAAACCAATGCAATTGATGGAATACTGATGCTATGGTAAACCAGTTAATTACTCCAGTCTTTGCACTTCGCTCCTATTGGCTAAGAGGTGCTGCTAGTCAGTACAGGCTAAATGGGTTCACCAACCAGAGCATGGCAGCCTCCATTGTCAGTCAAACAGGGGTTGATGATGTCACAGGTTATGCCATCGCCCTGGTAACCTCTGTTACAGATGCATTCGTGCTGCAAACATAAACAAAAAGGCGGCTGCGTGTGAGTTTGCTGGCAGACAGGAGCATTTGTGAAACCCAAATGCATTATACCCAAAACATAAGAAGCAAAAAGGAATTTTCCACTTGTTGTACGAATGCCTTTCACCAGGTTTTTTTTACACATTTTAATGAGTATTTAAATCAGATTCTAAGACACTATGTATTTGCTTGTCTGCACTTGATGTATGTACTTTTCCTCCTGTATGCACAAGAATTTCCCCCTGGGATGAATAAAGTTTATCTTATGTTACTTTATCTTAATTCAGGGTCAACTAATTAAAAGCCGCCAGTTAAAGGCAAGATTTGCGTGGTGTTGTTTTATCCCAAAAGACAAATTTCTGTCAAGCTAAAATCATGCACTTATAGCTACCTCCCCAGGGCCCACAAAAATGCAGCTGGCGTTGCCGTGACAACCACCACGACTCTCCTGTAAACAGTTATTAAGTTCCACACAGTACATCCCATCGCCAGTCCAGCCCTGGTTGCAGACACAGGAGACATTTGCTGGGCCTGCGTAAATGCACTGGGCCTGTGGAGAGATAAGAGGACCTCTGTAGAGGGCTTCAGGCTTGGCATTTTAAGCAGAATATTTTATGGCACTGAGCAAAGCAAAAACAGGAAACGCATATGTATCCTGGAAAGCAGAACAGAGCAGGAACAGGAAGCGAGCAGAAGCGCTCCCCGTGTGCTGAGCCTGGCAGACTTACGTTTTTATCACACCCCCCTTGGCTGGCACTGAGGCAGGGGTTAATGGGGGTGCAAGAGTGCCCATCCCCTCCGTACCCCACTGTGCAGATGCACCTGTAGTTCAAAGGCAAAAACAAAACCTTGCTTTTTTCATGCTGACATTCCCCCGGAGACCCTGACCAGGATAGGCAGTAAGGAAATGGATTGTAGATGGATAGATAGATGGATGGAACAAAATAGAAAAAAGCTAAATGCATTTGCTGTTATTGTACACAGAAGATCCAGCAAAATATAATAGTGAGTTTCCAAAAAATTAGTAGACAGAAATGTATAAATTATACATGCATAAGAATATGAATAAATATTTAAGGCATGTTGGGTATTTTTGCAATTATATAAGTAGTGTAGTCCATCCATCCATCCATTTTCCAACCCGCTTATCCGTTCAGGGTTGCGGGAAGTAGTGTAGTATTCCGTATAATAAATGATCATAAAACATAGAAAATATACTTATAATATATATATATATGATATACATAAAGACTGTAAAGGTAACAGCGACTTTCAAGCATGAATATCGCACAGCAACTAGATCGATAGATGGATGTAGTAATCCAACAATGCCTTCTGCTTTTAATACAGGAAACTGACATTGGGTGAAACCCAGAGGAGTCACAGTCTGCATGAATGTGACAGATCTGAAAGGCGCCATCAGAGTCGCAGGGCTTGGCCGTCTTATCGCAGAGCTCCCCAGAGAATCCCTGCCGACAAGACCCCCTTCTGCAGATCCCACTGCTGCCCGGCCTGTTGTCACAGACTCCGTGTACACAGCGGCACTCTGAAACAAAAAAAAGCAAACTCAGGGCACAGAGTGGCTTTCTGAAACAAACAAAAGCAAACTTAGAGCACAGAGTGGCTTTCTGAAACAAACAAAAGCAAACTTAGGGCACAGAGTGGCTTTCTGAAACAAACAAAAGCAAACTCAGGGGACAGGGTGGCACTCTGAAGCAAACAAAAACAAACTCAGGGGACAGGGTGGCACTCTGAAGCAAACAAAAGCAAACTCAGGGGACAGAATGAAACTTGGGGCACATAGCGGCTCTCTGAAGCAAAGAAATGAAAACAAGTATCAGGCCTCCCGACGCTATACTCTTTATCATGGGCCTTCATGCAGATATAAGATATTACAAATGATACTGAAAATAACTTTTTATGAATCATTATGTCTTTAGCTTATGACTGAGCCTGTTCTGTAATCTTTTCTTGACGTGATGTCACACAGCATCGTGGGTAATTTATCACTATTAGACAAAACATTCCCACTGTGTAGACTTTTGGATCACATTTTGAAATGAGATGCCATTCTGGAGTTATAACAGGTGCCCCCCCCATGTAAACAGACACACACACACAGAATATAGACATAGGCTGTCCAGTTATTTTTAATCTTTCCAATTTCGGGTGGTTGTGGTGAATCTAAAATTTTTACAAGGTGCACGAGGGCATGAGAAGGGCCAACCTCATCGTTAGCCAAAAATACATTTTGAGCTGGGGAGTGACAGGACAAGGGGCACTCCAGGGGCCAATCAGCTTTCAGCTAGATCCTGTGGTCACAGCCCTGGTGGCTGGAGCTAGACAGAAAAAAACTGGGAACGATTCAAGAGGAAGAAACAAGTCTGAAGAGAGATAAAAGAAGCATGACAGCTTGGGGGGTCCGAGGAGACCATATACACTTATATAGACGAGTGCGATATACACTTCTTTTAAGCTGCTGAGCTCACCCTCGTCACACTGCTCCCCATGCATGGACTCGTTTGCGCAGATGTGACACGCCGTGCCCTTGAAGCCCGGATTGCAGCTGCACGTTCCGTTCCCTGCGATCCCATCCAGGCACTGTCCAAGAGTGAGGCAGGAACACGCAATCAGTTTCCCTGCTTCCTCTCCCTCCTCCTGGGCGACGGACAGGGTTTCCTGCGGAGGTCCGCAGGGGGCTGGCTTACGGTCCCTTTCCCGTAGCAGGGCTTCTGGAAGCCTCCGAGACAGGGCATGCAGTCCGGCCCATAGAAGCCCTTACAGCACTCAGCTCTCTGGAAGGAGCGAGAGGGTCACAGGTAGAGGCTGGAAATCTGCCTGACCGAGGCCTTTTCCTGGGCAACGTCACGCCCCCCCCATATTACCCACCGTACGGGTCACGTTGCAATATTTGGCACAGCCCATGATGCTCAAAGCAGAGCTTAAAGAAGAAGCCTGGTATTCACAATCCACCATGTGACTCGTCTGCGAAAAAAGAACAAACATTAGAAAGACTTTTTTGCTTCTGCAACCATTCTTTGATGCAAACATCTCGGAGTAATCCTATTACCTCACAAAAAAAAATATTTTATTTCCTAGGCACCTAGAAGGCATCTTTGCACTGATGAACTGAAGCTATATTTGTACAAATGTGAGACCTACGGGAATGTGTTTGCACTGCCCCCCTCCTCGCCAGTCCATACACACCAGATTCTACCCCAGAGTATGGGCCCCCGAGGAGGTGTCTGGGTTGTGTTTACCAGTTCTGTGGTTCCAGGTGGGCAGCGGGTCTCGGACAGCTGGTCACACCTCACACAAGGACCCTGAACAGCCAGCAGGAGCATTGTTTACATTCTACTTGTTCATGATACACAGCAAAAGTCAGACACACACATTAACTGACCCACTTATTTTAGCTGCAGTTTCTGCATCATGGATTACTGCCTATTTGTGGGAATCACACCGGAAATCCATTACTCACCAATTAAGCCCCTTAAATACTTGCCTCCTGCCAAGTTATCATTCATCTACCATAACCATGGTGACACAGGAAGGGCATGAACCTAACCTAACCTAGCTAACCTAAAGGTTGCTTGTTTACATCCCAAAAGAGTCTCTTTGAAAAAGGTACTTCATCTGAATTGCCCTAATAAAAAAGCCATTTAAATAATTTATTGCTACTGTTTATTACTGCCTAAAAGTCTTTTTCACCACCTAAATGTATGTTTGTGCTACTGTAAATCAGCAATGTCCTATCCATCTGTCGAAGGGTGAGCCGCCCCGCACCCAGCTGGCAGCCTTCGGTGCATTCTGAAAGCTGTTGGGTGCCTCAGAACATCCATCAATCCATCCATACATATCTATCTATCTATCTATGTATCTATTTATTGATCAATCCATCCATCCATCACGCTAGTCTTTCTATAAGTGAATAAATGTTTTAATAGTTGTTATACCCCGTCGCACGTCATGAGGTATCTGTGCCCGGGACACGTGCGGTGAGAACGCGGACTGTGAGTACCTGGGCGGGAGGAGCCTCCAGTGCAAATGCAGAGCGGGCTATGAGGGAGACGGCAGAGTCTGCCTCCTGGTCAACCCCTGCTCTGTGGACAACCGAGGCTGCCCCACCATCCATCCATCCATCCATCTATCTATCTATCTATCTATCTATATATATATATATCTATCTATTCATCCATCTATCTATCTATCTATATATATATATCTATCTATTCATCCATCCATCTATCTATCTATCTATCTATCTATCTATCTATCTATCTATTCATCCATCCATCTATCTATGTATCTATCTATCTATCTTTCTATCTATTTATCTATCTATCTATGCCAGCTTGTAGAAAGAGAGTCTTAACCTACAGTGGTGATTATGCTCTCATTGATGTCACACCGCTTGGGCACGATAGGCTCAATGGAGGGTGGGATAAGAACGCCGTCAATCAGATGGACGATCCCATTGGATGCTACGAGATTGCTGCTTCCTAGCACCACTTGTTTGTCTCCAAGCAACATCCTTCCCTTTGGAAATAAATAAGCAACCAAGCATATAAAGAGTCAATGAAGATAAAAGTATGTTCTTTATAATTCTCCCTGCCATTATAATTCATTACTATCGTCTTTTTTTGGAGCTACTTACATCATTGGTGATATTAATCCTTATGACCTGATTGGCCGTCGTTTCTAATTCAGACATGCTGGCCAGCTGGTCCAGTGCAACCTGGAAAGGCAATTTACTGATATGGTATGCATTGATTTAAGGGAGCCAAACCAGAA
>JAODKK010000123.1:7088080-7099328 GCA_026774405.1 Petrocephalus microphthalmus | reverse complement strand
TGCATATTTGTTCTTATATTTTGTATTTGTATATTTTGCACACCACTACTGCTTGTGAAGCTTGCACACAAGAATTTGTGTGATTGATTGATTGATTGATTGAACTGAAAATACAAAGCCCATCCAAAGTCTGAATAAATGCAGGGATAACACCTGTAACAGGCCCTGCAGTGCCAAAACGAACCCTCACTCACCACTGACTCGTCTATATGCTGCAGGCTATTGCGACTCATGTCCAGTGTGGTCAGCGACTTCCAGGTTGGGATGACGGCAGTGACTGGGCAGTCTGAGGCCACACCCTCTGCCTCCCATTGGGCAAACTCAGAGGCCTCGGGGACCAGGATATCCTGCAGGCACGACAGGTATGCGTTTGTGACTAAAGCAGACACTGCATGACACAAACCCAAGGTGGGGCTCTCGGCCCTTAAAGTGGGCTGGTACAATGACATTTTGAACTTGACGTGAACTAGTCGCTTATCACGTGTTTTATTTCAGAACCTTTTAGCTTTTGTTCAATATGATCAATAGTTTAATGGATAATACGGTTTAACTAAACTTATATATGTGAAAGGAGATGTAACAAAGTATATGTATGTAAAATGTAAAAGCTAGGTTGCGGCTTGTTTATATATTTGCTGTTCTGCGTAAATTCAGTGTATGAGCTGTCCATTAGCAGTGAATACAGATTGTTGCAAAGAATTCCCTCCATGACTGAAAAAAAAAATCAATGACGTCATCAGCGACTAGCCGAAGTCGACCTGACTTTCATCGAATTAAGGTTGACTTTAAAAACTCTGAAGTCACAGTACACAGTAACAGCACTTGTTTTCCTCCATTTTAAGCACTGGGTCCGCTGGCAAGTGACACTTTAGCAAGAATTAGCTACCAGACCGTTCAACTCGCACCTCAACAACAATATAAAGCATTCTCAATCATCCTAAACGGCGTACAAGCAAGTCAAGCGACAGATAATCTTGCTTTATAAATGCAAAACACTGAAACTAACTACGGATGTGGTTTGTGACCAACAACAGTTGTCCCTACAGAGCTGAACTTTCCGATCACCCAGAGACGCTCCTCACACCTCTAGGCCGCACTTCCTCCCGTCACTGAAATAAGGAAGCGACGTACCGTCATGGCGGCCGCCGAGAGGTGGACGCTCATGGTTGCCAGTGCAGGCCTTAAAGACGGCAGGCCCCTGATCTGCTTGGACTCGCACTGATTAATCTGCAAGGATAACGACAGTAAAGTGGCGCCCTGGAGCGCTGGCTAACGGCGCACGGCCGGAGGAGGCGGCACCTCGATCTGAAGGAGGGACTTGAAGAAGGAGAGGTCAAAAAGTAGGAGGTGCTCCTGGATGTTGCTGGAGCCCACTGCCCCTCTGGTGCCAGGTATCTGCCAGTAAAAAAAAAAAAAAGGAACCTGCTCAATGCTGACGACACTATTAACCTACCATAAATATCCTTTTATTAAAAGCTCAGATCGGGGTTTTCAACCTGGGGTTTGCAGAACAGATGTAGCGTCATCATCTGCTCATTTGATATTCAAGCCCCCCAGTCCTAAGCTCTTTATGTTATTTGGGTGAGGGACAGTGAGTGCCCCAGCAGGTTAGGTGTGAATCCCAGGGTCGGCAGAGTGGTGTCACAGTTGGGCCCTTGAGCGAGGCCCTTAACCCCCAATTACTCCAGGGGCTGGCTGACCCAGCTAAATAAATGTAAATATAAAATTTTTTAATAATAATAATAATCCCATGTGTCAATCACTTTGAGCTGCATTTCATGTATGAAAAATGCTATATGATTATTATTATAGTTAGGGGGGTCCCTAGTTTAATTATGAATGGGAAGCC
This sequence comes from Petrocephalus microphthalmus, assembly GCA_026774405.1. Taxonomy (NCBI): domain Eukaryota; kingdom Metazoa; phylum Chordata; class Actinopteri; order Osteoglossiformes; family Mormyridae; genus Petrocephalus; species Petrocephalus microphthalmus. The sequence continues at coordinate 7,097,479 of JAODKK010000123.1, read as the reverse complement.
CTGCCGCAGACCGCAGGAGAATGTAGCTTCACCTTGAGATATTTGAGCCGACACGTGAAGTCTAGTATGTGGCCGAGGTCGGCCCTGGTGTCGCCGTTGGCGCAGGCGGGCTGGGCGAGTCGCAGCTGCTGGGTGACGGCGTAGAGCTGCAGGGGCCGCAGGAGAAACACCTCGCCCGCCACCAGGAGCTGCTCCCCTGCAGGAGAGCGGGGACACTGCTGCTTTGGCCTACTCCTGACCGGGCAAATGGCAGAATTCATTCTGAATCTACCCTTTTTAAAAAAAGAATAAATTAAAGACTAACAACAAAATAAAATAATCCCATGCTGGTTAAGTAGAGCGACTGGAAACCGGAAGGTCATGGGCACAAGTCCTAGCATTACTAACACAGCAACTTAAAGAAAGGCGTCCTCTCTGAGACTCGAATGAGCAAGCCTGCAGTTACGTACGTGGCACCTTGCCCGCTGTGCCACCGAACAAACCAAGCTGACCGGACCACCACAGGGGCTCGAGGGCCATAAAGTAAATGACTGGCTGCTCAGACGCCGGGCTGAAGCCCTAATTCACAGGAATCCGCGACGCTTGGGCTCTTATCAGCTAATACATAGCAGGGGACCCTGTCTGAGGTACCTCTGTTATAGAGCTCCTCCGCCAAGGCGGCCGTGATCCCGTTTATTTCCTGGAAAGAGGATGCAAAGCAGAACCAGTCAACATTCAAAATATGCTGCATAAAGTAATTGACTGCCCCCCCCCCCCCACCCCTCTTTACTGCTTTATGCGGAATTCATTTCTGAATTTACATATTTGCTGTGGTTAAAAGCTTCCTCGCCCATGCAAATAAACCTCCTGGGCATAATGAAAAAGTTTCCCCTAGAAAAAGGGAGCCTCCGGGCAAAGCAATAACGGTAGCGAAATGGAACACAACACAGAATGTAAAGGAGCAGATGGTGTCCTCTTCTGGGGAGCGCGATATTACCCCATACCCCACCCCTCCCCACCAGGGCAGTTTCGGACCCTGTGCGCTAGAATTCAAGGCAATAATGGAAAGCATATGAAACACATTCCACGTTTAATGCTCTCCATTGCTGTCACATGCATGTTTGGCTGAGCACCAGCCATCAGGAATCTATCAGCAGCATCTATCAATGGGGAGACTGTCTGATTCAAGCAGCCACCGAGTGATGACTGGACAGAAGCTTAGGTAGCCAGGATCGATTACTTTACAATACGATACCTACGTTGTCTTATCTTATTAATGCAGACTACAATGCTACAAAACCACATGAAAGCAGCTAGTTGGACTATGATGCACATCACTATACAGAAGATGTCTTTCTAGATTTTTATTTTTTACTTTTAAGGGTTAATAATTGACATTGTCATTCTTGAGCATTATGATAAATGTAATTACCAATTTACAATACAGGTTAATGGAGACACTGGGGTCAGACTCCAAACTCGCACTAAAGCAGACATGATTATAATGCAGGAATCAATATATCATACTTACATATAAGTGGAAATGCAGAAAGCAGGATAAGACTTTGGGCGCCGACAGAGGGAATTTTCCTAGCAGGGTCTCAAGGTAGATTTCCAGATCCTTCTGTCTTTTTTCAACCAAGCTCTTGGAATTTTTACCAATCATTTTCTTCGGCGGCAGCAAGTTTTTGTCAATTTTCCTTTCTGCTGTCAGCTTGGGAGGGAAAAATGTGTACAATGAAATTAAACCAATAGCTACCCTACCTCCATCCTCAGAATAAAAAAAATGTGCACAATTAAATTAAACCAATAGGTACCCTACCTCCATCCTCAGAATAATAATAAAATGTGCACAATGAAATTCAACCAATAGGTACCCTACCTCCATCCTCAGAATAAAAAAAAAATGTGCACAATGAAATTCAACCAATAGGTACCCTACCTCCATCTTCAGAATAAAAAAAAATGTGCACAATGAAATTAAACCAATAGGTACCCTACCTCCATCCTCAGAATAAAAAAAAGTGTGAATTGAGGCCATAGCTGAGATACCCAATAAAAGGCTATAAAATGCTGTTTTTTAATCTAACACCTACAACACAATGTAACTAAGGATCAAAATAACTACTTCAAGTTTCAGCAGAAGACAAGAGCAACCACCCCACCCCCAGGAGTTGGTCTATCCCTTTGGTGGTTCATTATTGCCAAAGCAGAGTAAAGGATAAACCATTAACAAAAAATGAGTAAAGGGGGGAAAAATCACAGACTGGCAAGACACCAAATTCCACCATTCTTCGTAATAAAGTCAATATCTAAAACACATAAGTAGTCTAAAACGTATATTGACAAATCACCTTTTCATGTAGGTCATAGAAATCACTGTAACGATGTTTGATAGTCCACTGATGACAGCCCACCATAACCTCAATAATGTATACCTGGGGAAAAAAACATCATGTAAAAAAAAAAGCATCTGTATTTGCTTATGAACAGAGCAAATTTCCAGAAAATAATGGACTTGCATACAAAACAGTATCCAGTTTAGAACACATCTCAAACATATCATTAGTCACGGAGATCTGGCAACTTCCCACGGTAATCATTTATCATTTGCTGATAAAGGTGGACAAAGGTGCCCGTTAAATTTTAAGTAAGTGGACAAAGTAACACAGAAATAGCACTGTCATGTGTTAGGGCTGCTCTGCTCTACATAAATCATATACTTCTACAGACAGAGACAGATTAACAACAAAGACAACATAATATAGCAAAGAGATAGGTATACATTTAATTTCAATTTAAAAAAGCCATTTAAAAGTCAAAATACCTTGACGATATGTATAAAATAACAGAAGCCTCTTTTAAGAAATATTTACATGTCACGATTTTTTACCAGAAATTGTATTCTAGCAATAATTTTCGACAGATGATTGGATAGAAGGCCTATTATATTAATTAGTATAAAGAATAACCTTTTGCAACCAGGCAAAAAAGGTAAAGAGTGCATGGGTGGTTTCAGGTCGATATCTCGACGGCTGAATAGGTCTGCATTATTTCACCATTTACTCGTATGAAGAGTACCAACAGCTTCTACCCCAAATCATCAGATCAGCTGCTGAGTGATGCGAACCAGATCTGCCGTGCAAAGCGATCTCAAATTCAGAAATTTCCACTCGCGTAGCCAAAACAAATCGCAAGCGCACTGCACCGTTTCCGTTTAAATTCATTTTGGGACTTTTAAACTGCATAATACGCAGCCCCACAGCAGCGGATCGGATGGATCCCGAGTCACGTCGACACCTCCCTCAAGATGTTTAACTCTGCACAATTAACGTAGCGTTTCACATATGTGCAAAATAAGGAGCTGACGGTGATCATCAGTGACTTGACTGCATCTAAAATATATACGGGAAAAATATACCGCACAGCTAATCACCTGATAATGTGTAATGTTACGTACGAAAAGCTTAGCAATAAAACTGTCAGTCTCCCTGCGGCAAAAAAAATGCCGGCAGAGCGTAAATAAATAAGACTCCCTCGGACTGGTAAACAGCCGCTCACCCTAACCCGGTTAAAGCGATGCATTTTACTAAAAAACCACTGATGATTTACATATAAGCAGCTGCTAAAGGGCTGTGGATCGGTGTCAGAAACGGCGTGCTTCGGGATGCACCGGGCTAAGGACGGTGTCATCGGGACGTACGGTGTAGTTGTCCACCAGCTCGGAGCCCACGATGCGGACCCTCCGCCGCTCGACGGGCTCGTCGCGGAAGGCGGCTGCGTCCATCGTCGGCCGGGGTGCTGAAAGTCAAAGAGTGGGCGACGCGCGGGATTTCACGGCTGACATGTCTTCTGTGTGCGTATGTGTGTGTGTTTTTTTACAGGGCTGGGAGAGGAGATGACAGGCCTCCCGCCTCCATCTTTGTTGTGCTGACGGAGGATTCAATCCGAGAAACTTTATTCGCAGCGTGCACGGAGCGGCGCGGCGGACACGCGCTCCGGGGGCGCGCCGCCGAGCGTCACTCGCACCTTCGGCCCGCTTCCGGCGTAAGGGCGCGCGTTGGAGTGGCTCTGCGCTTCCCGCATGGCAGTAAAAGTGCCCGATAAAATCAGAATTTACAGCCTTAAGCGTGTGTGCCACTCAGGTGTCGTGAGAAACCGGCTATCCAAGGGAAAATGAAAGGAAAAATAAATAAAAACTAAAAATAGAAATAAATGTCAAATGTTGAGAAATGGTATTGTTTAAGCGCAAGGCGTACGACAGACATCATACCAGAATGCTAAAATAACCCGATGACTTAAGTGTCCGGGCCCTTCTGTGTTATACATATCCGATACCTTAAGTAAAAATACATATGAATTATTGTTATATGGATGTATATAGATAATAGTGAAGCTGAGGCAGGTTTGTTAAGCAAAAATAACGTCCGTATTTTTTTAAATACAGACTGTTATCATCATCATTATTGTTGGTTGGTATATTATCTTTCAACTCTAATAACACTAAAAAGTAAGTTTTTTAAGATCTCTATGCCATCCTATTCATTCATCTAGTATTAAGGTAGACCTAAGGGACATAAAATCTTCTCAAACATAAGAAAGCAGTAATTAAAACTAGCTTCCACACCCATCTACTAGTCACACATTTCGATATAATTACCACTACAGTCAGTTTGAGGTGATTAACTGTGGCACCCTAAGTACCCAGATATACTAAGTGTTTAACACTTTGGTACTTATTTACTAAAAGCTATACTAATTTATTAATGGAATATATCAGTCTTGTATATATCTACAGAAACGTACTACTATAATTAATAGTCATGATGTAAATGTGCAATTTAGGCCTAGATAAATCTAGTAGCATAACAAGTTAAAATAGCACATACACTATATGTGATGAAGCATTTTTATGGATGCCAATAAAATAATATATATTATATAGTAATAATATAATAATTATTATTATTAGTAATGAAAGGACAATATTAAAAGTAAAAAAATGCTATCCAACTGTAGGGCATCACAAATTTGGTATTATTAGACATAAATTTTGTCCAAAGCATGTTATAACATTGAAGACATAACCTCACCTATTGATAACTCTACTGTGTTTTTGACAGCATACTATATCATATGTCACAAACTGATAACAGATACAAGATTACATGGTAGATTAATATTTTACAACGCAATCTATTTAATCCATCTATCTTCTTTAATTGCTTGTCCTATTCAGGGGGTCCAGAGCCTATGGGTGCAAGGCTGGGAACAACCCAAGTTGGGGCACTGGACTCCAATCAATCTCAGCATGTCTTCGGACTGTGGGGGGAACCCAGATAACCCGGACAAAGCCCCACAGGGTTTCTCCATGCAAACAGAGCCATGGCAGAGACTCAAACCCTCATGCCAGAGGTGTGAGGCAACAGTGTTAAGCACTGCACCACCACAATTTATTTGATTTATGTGAAATTATATATATATATATATATATATATATATACACACATACATGGACTTGTTAGACAATTCTCAAAATAAAATTATCTTTACCCAGACATTCTAGGCTGGAACCAAGTTCGGCCAATCAGCTGTGTAAATGGAAATTTGTTATATTTGTTTGACGTTTGACCTACAAGGCCTGGACTTTGCCCTACGTTGTCCTTCATACTATCTTGCAGTTCATTGTAGGGCTGTACAGGAGAGCATACACCAATGTGCCAGCTAGCCTTATTCCCCCCACCCACTTTTTAGTGTATTACTTAATGAGCCTATAATATATTCTAAAAATACCGGCGCAGTGTATAATGATCTCAGCTTGCCATTTCGGTTTTTATTGCAAAAAGTAATTGAGAAGCGCACACTGACATGTATACGTGTTAACAAGTTACACATTTTAACTATCTTTGCTGGTACTTCTTTTTCAGCAAAACAGGTTGCTCAGAGTTTTTTTTATTTTTTTTAAACCCTACCGCGGTGACAATTGTATCTCTCCTGGTGCACAGTATATTGTTTTAATGAGATCTGGTTTTATAAATCAATTAAACGTTTGAATGGGGCATTCCGAAAAGCATTTGACAATTTGACACATTACACATACTTTAATTAGTCGTGATTCTGATATCAGTTATGCTTATTAAAGAGTATTCTTTAATTTGGTTACAAAAAAAAGCATCGGTTTTCAAGGCGAAATGCCTTACCCATTAGCTGCAGGCGACTGACTCACTATAATGAAATGGCCTTGCCCTATGTTACTAGCTCGGCTTGACTGCTACTGTACGTGATCGTGCTCAGCTTTACTTGTACCAAAACAATCAGTTCATATTTAGGAATATGTACAGGCTTATATGGGGCTTTAAATGTTGAAAACAGCCACTTAAATTCCACATACACGTTCCATCGATTTGTGCGTAACAGATGAATACTGTAATCATTTTTGTTGTTTGTAAAAGTAATGCAGCTACGCTAGGAAACGCGACTCTTGTTATTCAGGTAAGTACTTACGCTACCTGCTACAACAATACACACAGAGAATCGCCAGAGCTACGCACAAAAGTCGGAGCAGGCAACGTGAGATTAACGTGAGGCTCTTCGGAATGTCCAAAAAAGAGCAGATCGAACCACTGCACAATTGGGTGGGTTCATATCGTATTTATTTGAATAAATCCATATCTTGTAAACATCGTGACATTATTGTACTTAATACTAAATACACATTTAAATTTAACATTCATATTATTATCATACGGTGATATAATAGTATTTATATTTAGTAATTCGTGCATGAGAATACTTGACACCCCTATGCGTCCGACTTAGATGAGCACGCTCCATTCTATATATAAAGGAGTGCAGCTTGGGGAAAATAATTGGTAACTGACAGATACACGTAAATGTGAGCTGTGTTTCCTCAATATATCAACGACGCGTAATATATGGTACGCATCACCTTTGTCCTGCCTTTGATCCTCGGCTTAATATCCTGTGACTCTCGTTGTTACTAAGAAAGCGAATAAAGACAGCCGAGGAAAGAGGGGAAAAAAGGGGTGTGATTCGCGTCGTAGCGAGCCGCCGAGCGGGGGTCAAGCTGCCTGTGCTGCGGGAGGCGTGCCACCAGGCTATGTACTACAAAAAGCCCGTGGTGAAGAAAAAAGCACAGCGGATAGTGAAAAGGTAGGCTAGCCCTGCCGGGGGGTGGTCGTGTGCTCAGCCACGACGGGCCCAGACCCCGTCACCAGAGAGGCACAAGCTCTTTGTCTGGCCCCCCAGCACCAGCTGTCAGCGGCCGGGCAGATTATGTGAATGAGCGCAGGAGGCAGCAGGACGGCCCGGGCTTGGCAGCTGATGCCATTCGTGGACGAGATGTGCGGCAGGGGCTTCATGTGTCATTGGCGAGGCGACAGCGGCAAAGCCCCGGAGGACTGCAAGGCCGGGGAGGCGAAACGCAACTGGCACAAGTGCACAAGGAAAGCGCAGAGGTGGGGGAAGAGGTGCAGACCTCCTGGGCATCACCTGCCCTACGGGCGGCAGAACTGGCCGGGACGGCGGGCGTCACTGCGTCCCGTAAACAACCACGGCAATAGGGCCCCGGGGATGAGAGCCCCCAAGAACACCAACCAGTTCCTCATGCATGAGAAGTACCAGATGATGCATATGCGATCGGACTCTGTGGGCACGGACAGCGGCTCGGACTGCGAGATGGACATCGCGGACATGGACTCGTACCTGGGCATGCTGGAAAACGCCCGCGGCGGCCTCATGGACGGCCCCGAGTCGTTTCCAGCGCCCGCCAGGTTTTGCCCCCGGCGCCTGGTGAAAAGCCAGCATTTTCAGTTGAGTTTGAGCGATATCCATCAAGAAGAGAGCATGCAGTACTTCCCTTCCGAAGACGACGTCATGCAAAGTGAAGATTTCATGCAGAAAGATTTTATTGACTTTTGCGACAGAGTAACATCTGTAGCGCCCTATGCTGTGTAATATAACGCGCACCATCACAATGCCTTTACAAACGATGATTTACGTATCGTCTTTTTTTACTTGGAACTTTATACGGACAAACGGTAAAAATTTTGATATGTAAATTATTCTACATTGCTTGCCAGCTTTTTGTTGTCAGTATTGAAAAGAAAAGGGTGGGTTGAGTAGGAGGGGAGTCAAACAGCCAATCAAACCCGATGTTTGCATTAAAGAGGACGATCGCCTGCCTGTCATTGTAAATACTATCATCTCCACATAAAATAAATGCTGTATAAACTGATGAACAGTCTCGAATGGTCCTTTTCTTTTGGCTGCGCATTTGTTTGTAAATGCATCTTGTAAATGTTATACTCATAAATCGGGGTCTACAGGAAGTAGTTAAATCATGCGCGCATTTGTACGAATCGTGTTGAAGATTGTAATGTAATTTTTGCACAAAGACACGGAATGTAACACATTTACATTACGGAGTTTCTCGTCACCTCAGCGCCCATCTGAACTGCTTCCTGAATTGTACGCTAGTTAATGTTAAACTCGAGCTTGACTGAACCAAATATATACATGCACGAATTAATTATTCGAAATACATTAACCCAATTTTACAATAGCAGGCAGCAGTAACCTATATAATATAATTGGAAATGAAGGTTGGGGGTATTGCCAAACCATTTTAATACACGTCAGCCATCTTGGTCTGCTCCAGACAGCTGGAGAACTATCCGGACTAATGTACCATAACGGGAAATAACCATTTGCTTTTTCTTTTTTGTATTTTACATTTTATCGTCAGTCGGCCTCATTTTCCCCGTTTTAGAAATCCGGTTTTCGTGCATGTAGTCCTCTTCGAAGAACTGTTGCGATTGTATTCGTAAATAAGGAGAAAAGATTTTCTAGTATCTATAACATCATTTACAAGTGGTGTCTAAAATAACCTTTACAACGGCACTTCACGTATACTGCAAACAGAACACATAGAAACACTGATAACACATGTAGGCCTAATCTGAAATGAGATTACGTAAAACTTTCCTAACATGATAAAGTCCCAGTTATTAAGTCATTCACAGATTGTGGCAGCATTCTCAATTAGGCCAGATAGGTCACCTAGCCAATCAAAGGTTCTTTAGGCTTATAAATATTAAAATATACAAAAGTAGGTGCCAACTGTCAAAACTTTGGATCTCTTTTGTTGGGTTTCACTGTTGCACGGTTGCACTGCAGATGCAGTGCAGTGTTCTGTCTATATGAATCAGAACTGAATGAACTGTATGTCCTGTGTAATCATGCCCAGTGCACATATGTGTCACTCCCTGCAAAAAGAAAAGGGACACTTTTCCTTTAATTACACTAGCTGCTTTGGCGATGACAGTGTTGGTGCAGAGCGAGAGGGAGGAGAGTCTTGTGAGACCGTTGGGGGGGGGGGGGGGGGGGGACACCCCGGGG
>JAODKK010000123.1:7063427-7078284 GCA_026774405.1 Petrocephalus microphthalmus | reverse complement strand
TAACATAGCTGTTTATTATCAGTGAATCACAACTGGTAAGCAAGTATGCATTCACTGTTACATTTTAACCTTTATACATTTTAACCTTTGTACTTCTTTCTTGGGATGAAGGTTAAAATGCATAGCAAATTCTTACACAAATGCACACACAATAGAATTCACATTAGCACTTATGACAAAACATTGTTGTGCATATCGCTTTAAACGGCATATGAATACTTGTGCACCAGTGATGTACGTCCCTGCTTATTATCAAGTAGAATGTCTTGCACATAATTGCATGTGCTATACTTTTACATGACTGGCAGGGCAGGATGTTTGTTCACATAGCATCACCACAATCATGAGTAATGTGCTGTGCTATAATGTTACTAGAGAATAGGAATTTTTCACCTTTCACCTTACTATAATCTAATGTGACCACCGTCATATATGCAGATCCTCATTGACTGAAACGTTACGTGGCGCATGACTGTAGAAATGTTGGTACTGTGTGAGCCATGGCAGTGCCTCATGGTAAAGCAGCCAATCAGAACAGAGCTCATCAACATATTAATTAGCCCACCAAAAATGGTTAATGTCCTATTTCATTCTTGGGCCGAATAACAGGGTTGTAGATGGGCCTGTTCAACCAATTCTGGGCATTCTCCAACCAAACCAAGTTCACATACCTTCCACGTAGACAGCCAAGAACATTTATGTTCATGCATTCTATGGCACCTAAGCTAATCCTCACCTAAAGGTCTTGCCCTTCATGCTTCCTTTGCTTGGCTCAGAAGCCGGCAGACTGACGTGCAGAACGCTCTGCAAGATATTCAGATTCTTCTTTTTTTCCTCTTCCAGCTCCACCTCAAGGCCACTGCCAGCCTTCTGATCTGTATCAGGAATAAGAAAGAACAAAATGCTTAACAAAATAAGAAATATGGAAACGCGCTTGTCTGCTGCACCTGTGGTATTAGAAGAGATTTCCACAGTGAAACCAAACAACGGTCACAGAGGCTGAAAAAGAAGAAACGAGTATTTAAGGCTGACAGCTATCAAGTCTCAGCATGGACACAAAACATTAAAATCATCTGCAGCCTGACCTGCATCACCGGCTTCTTCATCACTTTCCAGAAACCTGGAATCCATGCGAAACCTCTCGTCAGTCCCAAATCTCGACTGCAGCTCCATTAGCTACATGGTGGAAAAATCGGTAACGTACATTTTTTTGATGGTGATTTTTCAGAAATCCTAATCTTGCGCATTTTTACTCTGACAGTTTTAATTTCTTTAGCAGATGCTTCTATTCAAAGCATCATGTGCATTTCTGAGACGGCAGCGTCAGACAGTCCCTGGGGGTTAAGGGCCTTGGTCAAGAGCCCAACAGTGAAATCACTCAGCCAACCCTGGGATTTTAACTGGTGATACCTTCAGGTTTCAGAGCATCCTAATCTACCGAACCACACACCACCCAGCATTCTCACCTTCTGTCCAGCTTTGCCCTCAAACTGGGGCTTGATCTGGAACCTCTGATCATCATCTTCTTCATCATCATCATCTTCATCCTCACTGCTGAGAAACAGTTTGCTGCCTCCCTGCTTATGAAGCTCCTATATAGGATTATATTATAAAGTTGATTAAATAATTAATAAACCAATGAAATTAGTGAGCCGTCTCCTTTAAAAGATCTTCACACGTTCAAGAAATTATTTTTTATGCAGGCACCTGACAATTAACACCAAATCTACAGTGGTAATTGGAAAAATGCAATCAGTCCCTAGAATAAAAACCAGAATTCAGATAAAGAAGCTTTAATATACTCTGGGAGCTTACAATACAAACCTTTACAGTCAAGTCTTTGCTGGACTGTCTGGATTTGCCCGGTTCCACTTCACTAGCACTGTCTTCAGGCGACTCAGAGCTGTCCTCAAACAGGGTCTTCTTTGGGCTTTCAGTGGCAGCCTGTGCCTCCCCTTCGCTTTCGTCATCGGAGCTAAAAACGATGTGTTTGCCTTTACTGGCCCCAGGTGTGTCCTTTAGAAAGAGGCGAGACACTCGAGTGGGCCCATTTTCCTGGCTCCTTTCATGATGCCAAACTCGCGGCACTCGGCTGAACCAGCAAAACTTACCAGTTTGGACAGAGCATTCTGGACGACCTTCTTCTGCTGCTCGGCCTCCTTCTGCTTCTGCTCCAGGGCCGCCAGACGTTTCTGGTTGTCCTCCTGCTGCTTCTCAGAGGTCCGTGTCATCCCTGGACCCCGAGGAGGCTTATTGTGGGGTTCCGACTTCTCAGAACAAGACTTGGGCATTTTTGGAAGCACAACATCCTTAATCTCAACCTGGCTCCCCTTGGAATCCCCGCTTGCTGAATCATGGGTGTCAGACAAACTGGGCTGAGACTTGCAGTTGGACGTGTTATTGGTTTTTACTTTCATTTCAGGTTGTCGTTTGGGGTTTCTGGATGATCTCTCCATTTCTTCATCCTCTGAGCTGCTGGACTCCTCTGATGTTCCATTATCTCTCTCCTTCGCCATATCACCTTTAAAAGACGAGGGTTTTGAAGCCACAGCGTTGGCTTTTGGTTGATTTATTAGGCTTTCCACGTGGCCGCTTTGCTTTTCCAAGGATATCGAGTCTGATGAGGAATCCAGCGTTGGCTTTGAATCAGATTCCGTCCCCATGAAGTCCTCCTGCTCCTTTCTTTTCACATGAAGGTCCAGTTGAGCCCCATTCATTAGTCCAAAAAGGGACTTTGTTCCCATGAAAGCAGGAAGGCTCGGGGACGAGGTTTTTCTCTGCTTATTCTGCTTCTTTCCGTCGCAAGTTTCATCGCTACTGTCATCTGCCAAAATAGCTGCCAAAATAGCGTCTGGCGTGTTGCCAGTCTTTGCTGCCAACGGCTTCGTTTTTTGAGGCAGTACCGCTTCTGAAGACTGACTAGATTCCTTGTGTGAAGCAGGACTTTCTTCTTCGGAACTGGCCAAAGGCCCTTTCACCAGATGTTCCAAATCCGCTAGGGAAAGCTCAAGGCGGTAACAGTTGGCCATCATAGCCTCATACTCAGAATCTTCATTCCCACTGGAGTCCTCTTCGTCAGAGCCCGATTCGCTACTCTGACTAAAATCCCCAGTAATGAGTTTCCCGTCGGTTTCGCTCTTTGCTTTATATGGTCTAGTGTCACTATTCCTCTCCATTTTGGTATGTGGACCATTTATAGTTTCAGTATTTACTTTTTGCCCGCCAGAACTTCTACAGCTGGACAGAATTTCATCAGTATCTGCTGAATCATAGTCCTGCTCATCGTCTGACTCTTTAGAGCATTTGGATCCCTGGGCACCTGGGATATTTGGAGTCGGAACAAAATCATGGCCAACCACTTCCAGGTCGGTCTCATTTCCCAGACTCATCTCCAAACTGCGTGCATTTTCTGACGCAACCAACATTCTAATCTCATCCTCCGAATCGACATCACTGTCCCACACGTGCGAACGTTCACGTCGATGTTTCGGCAGAGGATTCCGCTTTTTGGCTGTCGGAGAACCAAGATTTTCAGAAAAGTCTCGCATCACTTGAACGCCGCCAACGCCATTCAGCAACCTTCTCTGGTTTCCTTCCTTTTGTTGACCGTCACGTACGGCTCCCAAATACGATTCCATTGTAAGTTTGCTCACAGAATTCTTCCTGATCTTTGCAGGGGGTGCTTTCTGGGGAGGGAATTCTCCTCTTCTCTTTTTGCTGATTTCATTGTCGGCATCTAGTATTTCCCAAGTTAGTTCCGACACGGGAGTCGCACTTGTCGTTTCCGTTTCCAGCTTCTTGATGTTGTGGCAGTGCTTTGAAGGATCATATTTAAAAACGTGCTCCAGTTAAAGTATAACAACATGCATAGAAAGTCTGACCTCAGCAACACACTTCCCCACAGAAGTGAAATAAACTGTATAACACTAAGTGGAAAGCTACATCATCACGATACAGCAAAACATACAGCAGTGTACAGTAATTCAGTAACTCATTAGGAACTATATATAATGATAAAGATGGAAACCGCAGACTCACAAAATAAGACCAGCTTAACAGTGCCATCAAGTAAAACCTAAATAATTACCATTTTATGTTTAGAGTGGACAGTGAGTAACCAAAAAAGGATATTTTTTTCTTGATTTGATTTTTAAGTTGAAGCACTGGGAGAACTCGCCCAAATTTACTTACAACCCAGCCCTGTAAAGGCAAACAAAATGAAAACAGCCATTAAAACAAACTTTCAAGTAAACCTGTGAAATATATGTGCATTTGGTCTGTTCCACTACTGCAAGAAACTGATTTATGGGATACTTCCCTAATGTTGGATGCGATATTCAAACACTCAAACTCAAACACTGCCAACTAGCAGAAGCATTCATAACTACCAGCATCTGCTTGTTACCACTAACTTTAATAACTTAGCGCTACTGAAGCGGCAATAGTAGTTCTAGCTTAAATATTAAATTACTCAACCCATTAAAGGCAAAGAATGTAGGAAAGAGGGGAAAACAGACAAAAAAGAAACCTTATGGCCGGGAATCTCCGTTCCTGGAACGGCTGACTTCATGTGGAAGTTCTCCACGCCAGCCTTCTTAAATGAGTCCATCAGCATCTCTTTTAAGTCTGTTTTAGGGGTCTGGGTCTTTGCGGCTGCTTGCTGACGTTCTGCAGCCAGTCTGTGAAAAGAAGGTTTGACTTTTTTGTAGGAAATCTCAAAGAATTCTATAAGCACCTATAAATAAAGTCTTTGCCAACCAGTAAATGTAGTTTCTAACTTCCATCCATCCATCTTCCTTAAACGGTTTATCCTGCACAATGTCAAAGTGGGCCTGGAGCCGATTCCTGGAAGCTCAGCCCATGGGGCAGGGCAATGTCCTGGATGGCATTCCAGTCTATTGCAGGGCACACTCACACACTATGGGCAGCTTAGAGAAACTAACTTAACTAAACTCCGAGAGGAAACCCACACATACACAGTTAGCGTCTAACCTTTGACAAAGAAAGTGTTGGGTAAGGCCTTAAACTCGCCTGTGCCTCACAAGCAAATCACTAGCTGCAGTAAAAGATGCAATGCAATGGAGGTATGGCTTACTATCCTTTCTGAAAACAATAGTTTTTTGTCTGTCAACTAAGGTTTTAATTAGTTATGGCTGTCCTATTGAATACCGACCTCCCTTGTTTTGAAAGATTTTTTTGGAGTGGTAATGATACTGAAAACAATATACTCATCTTCAAACCTTAAAGCTTAAATACTGTAGATTATGCCAAATTAATAACTTTTGTTCATTTTTTATCTTTAATATTTACAGCTTTATAACATACCTGTGTAAAAAACTTTCCTTTGCCACTTCGATTTGTAGTGTTCCACCTTTCCATCTAGACTTATTTAATACCGTCATACCTAAAAACAACATAAAAGCAATTATAGACGCATCACATACATTCCTTACGACAGTGGATGATCTAAACTCAGTGCTGACATACATTTTTTTAGACCTGCATCTGAAATGTTTATGTTGATATAACCAAACGTCTTCAGTGGAGCACCTAAGGAAAAACAAAGATTAATTAAAGACAAAGTCCAAGTGCAAAGGGTTTGGAACAATGTTGCTAGCCGACTGTTAGTCTTACCCGTTAAATCTTGCCGTGTTACGATTTCAACATCTGAGACCTCACCAAATTTTCCAAATCTGTCTTTTATGTCCTTCTGAGAAATGGTGTGACTAAGACCACCAATGTATAAACGCTTTACATCTTTTACCTCCTCCATTTTCTACTATTTAATTCATAAATATCAGCATGGAAAGACAACACGAACTCTTCGGAAACAATCGTCGATGTGTTTTAACACTCCACAAGTCCACAAGTTGAACCTACATCTGAACGAAGCAGTCACTACAAATGACAAAAAAGAAGGATAAATATAAAAAGATTTCATATAACTTAATAATACTCCCAAAAGAACTATTTATAATGGCCTATAACATTACAATTCCCACGCAAAGTCAAGCCGACTGACACATGGACCTACCACGGTATGTACATTGTGCTTCCAAAATACAATCCCACTAGAACCCCTTCACAAAATAATGGGTCCGCTTTGAGGGTTCCGTTAACGTATTCTTAATTCTTAATGTTAGAAAAAAAAGCTAATTTGCGAAACGACGTATAACATAATAAACATATGACAATGCAAATTAAATAGAGGTATATAAAAATGTAATATCTGTTAACCATATTAATTAATACAAGGTAAGTATATGTTACAGCTTAACTACAGTAAAATTATGTAAGGTATACTCGTATTACTTATTCTTTCTCCTATTCATAACTTATTTACAAACGAAATATATGTATTATAGGAAGTGTAATCATTATAATTGTATGTATTTATTGATTATTTCGATGTAATCGAGAGAGTACAGTAGTGAGCAGTGACCCCCGCCGCGTCATCGACGTTGGTATCGTCCACTCTGGGCGCGCGCTTCAGCCGCTCTTCAAAATAAACCGGCAGCGGTAAGTCTCCGCCGTTCACGTTTGCTGGCTTTTTGTAGTTATGCTGTTACCTTAAATGTCGCTCGATAAATGTCGTGGACACGGCATGGCACACGTCCGCTGTCGGTTAGTGGGCGCCCTGTATGCAGGTTTAGTCGGCACACCGGTAGACGTTGCTGCGAATGCGGCGTAGGACGCCTCCGCTTTGGCTGCGGCCTGTGCCAACGTCCCAATGTCTCTCAGGCTGCTACCAAAAGAGCCGAAGCTGCTTTGTGTCGTGAAAAATGCCGACGAGCTTCAGTTCCGTTTTCATTCGACTTGCCCTGGATATTGCGCTGTGTAGTTGATTCTTAAATCCCAGGCACACGTAAGGAATTGTTTGCGAGGACTCTTATTCCATCCTGTCTCCCTTCCTTTTTGGGACAGGCCTATATACTGTGTGTGTGTATATATATATATATACATATATAATATTCTATCCTAGAGCAGGGGTGGGCAATCTTATCCGCAAAGGTCATGTGTATGCAGGTTTCTGGGATAACCTTTAGGTCAGCTGTGCAAACCCAGGCGTGACGACTCTTCAGCCAATCTGTCCTCTAATTAGTAATCTAATTAGGGAGTTGCCTGAAAACCTGCACACACACCGACCCTTTTAAGATAATATTGCCCACCCCTGTCCTAGAGTGTACCCCTTTATTCCAGATCCCATATTAAGTATAGTTAAGCACATGGTAATACAAATCAACTCAGGGAGAGCTACACTAGAAGAGGAACTGCTGAGATCATATTCAGTGTTCCAGGTCCGGAACTGGGGTGGTGCCCACACGTTCCACGCTGCCCTCTCGAGCATCATGCCACAGTGCTTTCATCTTTATGATCAACCCAAGACCCCGGGATAATGCTTGATTTTTCTTTTTGAATTTCTGTTCTGCTGATGAGTGTTTTTGAGCATCATGTTATGACCAGGAAATTGTCGCAGTAAAATTGGTAGGTTTAATTAAATTACACTTAGTCATGCAGGAGCTGTTACACCCGTGTAATTCTACTAAAGAGAAAATTCTGTTACCGATATTTCATGCAATTAGTGAAGGTTGCAACCCATTATGCAGTAAAATTTGATAGTAAAGAACCCCAACAGTAAAGAACGGATGTTATCTCAGACAAAGCAAGTAAGTTCTTTTCAAATTGTAGCCAAATTCTGTTGTAATTCTATTACTGGTTCCGTAGAACTGGTCGGCTGTCCTCTTTAGGATTTCTGAGACTTGGCTGGTAGTAAGAATGATCAGTCTGTTTCTTGTGTAAACTGTAAGCCCCATTCATGTGCTTGTATATACTCACAGATCTTGAAATGCATGAATACCTATAATATATTTTAATTCAATCCCAAATTTAGAAGACTATGGAAGAAGCTTATGAAGCAGAAATTAAACTTCTACAAGAAGAGATTGCAGAATTGCAGGATCAACTGGAAAACAATGAAAGAGAGTTCTCTCAGCACTTTGATAAGGGCATACCTGCAGTTTTGTAAGTTAACCATACTTTGTATGTATTCAATTTATTAATACTTTGTCCCTGTTAAGCCAAAGCTGTTGTGTGTTTTTCCGACTGTTATTATGTATAAAGTAAGACCTTCATGTGTGTCTAACAAAGTAAGTGATTTAACATGGTATCAGTGACCCTTGATGATAATGTGGATGTGCTTATTTTAGGACATCTCTAAGGGGAATGACCACAACAGGATATGGGAAAGGTAATACGGATGCAGTTTCAAATCTTGTGATGGAACTGGAGAAGCTGGAGAAAGATCTTGCCCGCCAGACCAAAATGAACAGAATTGTTCTGACAGAGTGCAGAGTGAAGACCCTGGAAAAAAGTGAGCTAATCTTAAATTCAGATTTTATTATACTGGGTGTATTTCTGTGGAACTGCAGAGAAAGTAGCTGATTAATGCTTCATCATGCAGTAACTGCCTTACTGTAACATTACATTACTGTTACTTTATTGTTACATTATTCAGTGACTAGGTTGCCTGTAAGTAAAGGAATTTATGATTTCTATTACCAGGTGAAAGCAAAATTATCCAGCAACACAGGCTTACTGGTTACTGCTGTCAGCTGTCCTTCCAGGTAGAATTTGAGTTGACAGATGTCCAGGTAACATCATTTTAGTATGTTTTTTGTTTCCCGTTTGGTAGTTTGTAATAGTTTGCATGCTCTTAATTTATTTTGCGTTTAATTACTTTTATCAAATCTGAACTTAATTTATTACTTAATATATTTCTTCAGTTATTGTGGTATGTTTTTTGATATGTGCGTCTGGAAGTATTGCATGTGAACTTTCAGTTGCAATGTCGGTTTCCTAACACTAGGCGGTAGTATGAAGCCATGTACGTTATTTGTGGCTTTATTACTCTAACTTCCTGTAATTTCCTGTTAGACGTGTGAAAAACCAAGAAAACTGGACTGTGTTGGGATGATACCTGTTTGTTAGCTAATGTTGTGGTTCAGCAGATCATACATCTTTTCGTTTTATATTGCTACAGAACTTCCTCCAAAAGAGTTTCTGTCCTGGCTGCTATATAAAACTTTTGTTGTGACTTGTGACAGGATTGTTTGCATTTCTATGCGTGTATGTGTTTGTATGGAACAACTGATAAAAGCTTTGATCTTGTATAACTGATTTTTTAGCAAATGGAACGGTTATATGTCCAAGGTGTAAGGGCTATTTTGCCTTTTGCCTCATTAGGATTTTTGCATGTTACATGTTGAGTTTACATTTACATTTATAGCATTTGATAGCTGTTGATTGCAAGCTTTTTGTTTTCCCTTAAACACTATTAGAATTCTATGAACACTGCCCTGAAAGTAGATGTCCTTTATTTGCAGGAGAACAACGGCCCTCAGACTGTCACCAGCCTTAATATAGTTGTAGATGGCTCAGATTTTGGTGAAATCAGCACTTTTGTGTCACAGTAAGTACTGCTGTGCAGAATCCTCTTTTGGTCAAGTTTGAAATGATGGATTATTTAATAATGACTTTGAGCAGTTTGAAGAAACCAATTGTGAAAGGAGCATTTAGTGCATTCAGTGTGATGACCTGCAGTGAGGGGAGCAGAAGATGCAGGTTGCTTTTTGTGATTGTTTCTCTGAAACATTTTAAAAAGTGCATCAGCATCGAGCTGCTTCTTAAGACCCTGAGCTGTTATAGCTTTTGGCAACAGGCGTAAATCAAATGCTAATGGGGTGAAGCAAATCCAGGTCTGATAGCTGCGGGAGTGGTTATTCTGCAGAAGGTTCCAGTCGAGAGACGCATGGACAGCGTCGGCTGCCATTGGTGTGAGGCCCATGAGCTCGCATCTGGCCTGTCAGGCGCTCCGGGAGCTTCGTTCCCGAGAATTCCTCTCCAGGAATGAAAGGAAACCAAACTTCCTCCACCGTCCAGTCCTGCTAAAGACCATATAATAAGAGGCATTGTTTTCTACCCGGTGGGGGAGGTGAAGCCTCTGCACTGGTTTTTAGATACTTCTCATGGCCTCATGAGCGCCCCCCCATTTTAAATTCCAGGTCTTAATTTGTAATGTGATATATATTTTTTTAAATATGTTCAAATACTCATAGTTCCAATTTAGAGGCCGGTGCCAGGAGGGCTGTAAAACCGAGCGTTACCACAGAAAGGAGTCTCCTTTTTGATGATGCGTCTACCTATCTGCAGCCCCAGGCATCTTCACTCATGCTATGCTAATATGTTTTCAAGACTTGCTCTTGCTTTTTCTTTTTTCTTTTCCTGTGGAAAATTCTCTGATCACATAAAGGCACATAACAGGCCATTGATGTGTCTCCTGAGCGGAGCACCAGGCTTTGACCAATGTGCTACTCAATGTATCTGACTTCAGACTATGAACACAGCAGAGCAGACAAAAGCCGGGTGGATCTCTTGAATGTGATGCCCAGCCTTTTTAATTTGCGCGACAAAGCCAATACATAGAGATTGAAAAGGGATGTTCAATGTTTTCATAGTTGTTTTATGCAGTGCTATACCATCCTTTGTCTGGCAGTGCAGCTTGCCTGTCACAGAGCATGTATTGGTCTTATAGGACATGGCCTTCTGATTTGTGGTCCTGCTCTAGAGAAATACATTGGTTTGACAAGTAGCCATGTTCCTTCTACTCACAACACACGCACATCTGTCTGGCCCTTGACAGTGCATTGAGACTATGGCCCTTGGCTTGTCTCCATCAAGTGAAACATCTGGCAGCTCTCCTAGCTAGACCAGAGAACTACAGGTCAAATCAAGATCGAGCTGCACTGAAGGAGCCTTCCGGCTTTGATTTAATGGAAGCCAGAGGTTACTTGCATTTTCTGTCCTAATTCTGTCTGGTAGCTCATCCCAACATTGAAAGTCGAGAGTAGATGGACATACAGTAATAAGAATGAATAGTAGAGTTAGAGATGCATGACGTATTGCTAGCATACTGGTATTGGCTGATGTTCTTTACATTGGCTTCAGTCCAGTCTGTCAATGTTATTTGATAGTGCCAGTAAATATTTAGACGATAGTTGATATTCAAAGTCACCAGAGCTAAAGTCCCAATTACTAAAATAATGTGATTTATATTGGATGAACAGCCATTTTCTGTAGTGGAGAACGGGGAATTTTGTCACCTCATTCACCACTTGGAACCTCTCTACAGTTTCCCAAGTCAGTAATTCTTCACTGATGTCTGACTGCCTGCATTACATGAGGCCTTAAGAAGTAATGTCACACATCAGTTTCACTACAGATTTGTGTGGAGCTCCCATGTTAGCTACTTTGTATATTTTCTATATAATTGATTATCAATATCCATAATATTAGACAAAAATATTTTGGTTATTTGTATGGGCATATGAGTAGGTGGCCTCACAAGGTGACCCAAGAGTGGACGATAGAACCTGTGCAATCTGATGAACGTCCATATAATGGTAGCACACAGCTGTTCCTCTTTCTGATGAGATGTAGTTGACACGCATCCCATTTGGGTTCATTTTTTTCAGTGGGGAAGTTTACTACTTACGTGATTCATGGCACAGCACTAAAACTGGTATTTGCTGAAATGTTTGAAAATGTTTTATTATTATTGCATTACAAATGTAAATAATAGTGCATTAATGTGGGTTAGTTATCATGCCAGGGTTGAGTTTGCTCAGGTGACTGGAGTGCTGCTGCCTTAAACAGAGATGGTGGTACAGGGGAAGGATGTAGCCTTGGCGAGGAGGGTTATGTATGAACTGGCCACATTGTTCCCATGTGGGGAATCACGGTGTGAGAGCAGCGACTCCATGCAGGAGTTTTGACAGGAGTGCAGTTTGTACACTATACTGACAGTTTGTAAGTCACTGGACTGTTTTCCTGTTTCAGGGGCCTACATCCTTGTCTAAATTATAACCAGACCTGTTCTTCCATGCTTCTAGGTTGTTTTTCTGTGTTAATCTGACAACCTGATATATCATTTTGCTTTATACTCCCTAATGGGTAACAACTGAGCTGCAGTCTGACGTGTGTTCGGTTGTGCACATTGTAGTATTTATTTTTCTTGTAAACCTTATTGTGAGCTACTCTCTGGATGCTACACGACACATCTTCGGTATTAATCTGTTTATGAACATTCACAGGCTTCTATTTTGTGTTTTGTGCTAGGGCTGGGTGGGATATTAACTTTTTATGTTATATCAGTATATTTTCAAACAAGATATAGGATGAGACCATAATGTTTATATCAATATACTTGTATTGGGTGTTTAATTTAAAGTTAAAATTAGGCTGTCGAGGTTAAAATGTTATTGTTAATTTTGCAGTAATACTGCCCAATCATCTCTTTCATAGCATGAACACATGCATTATTTTCATACCTAAATGGGGTAATGGTACAATCCAATAAATACAATAAATGGGCAGCAGTAGAACAGATGTGATACAGAAACACACAGCCCCGCATGGCCTTTATCAGCCCTCTTGTGGTGTCTGGCGCAGGTGTGCGGCTCAGTCACTTAAGGATCTGTGTCTGTGGCCAGAAGGTTGTGGGGTCAAATCTTGTGGCTGGTGGAGACATTAGGTCATTATTGGGCCCTTGAGTAAGGCCCTTAACCCCTGATCAGCTCCTGGGGGTGCTGGACATTGGCTGACCCTGCCCTCTGACCCTGAATCTTGCTCTCACCTGTATATACATGTATATCTACATTTACATTTATAGCATTTGGCAGAGACCCTTAGTCAGAGTGACTTACATAAGTATATCTGTGTATCTCAAGAAGAGCAAGATGGGCTATGTGACAACTACCCAATTTCCCCACAAGGATGAATAAAGTACCTCTGTTCTTTTATGTTCTGTCATGTATTTGCCATCGGGCTCTTTCACTGGTTCCCTTAAAGGGAAGGTCAGTGCTCCTGACCAGTATGGAGTGATTATAATAGTGCTCGACTGGTACTGAGATGGCGTTTTTCTGTCCTCGGTGGGCCTTTAGGATGCCAGTGACCTCATCCTTAGAGCGTGTTTGTTTTTGTGATCGTGCCCTTCATTGTATCCACATAACCAGGTCTAAACCCTACCTGAGCCTGTGTAAGATCTTGGTATGGACTGGCACTCTTTGTTTTATTCCTCTGAAGCAGGCATGAACTGAACTGCTGGGGGAGAATGGTGGCATTTTAGCTGTGGACTTTTAAGGCTTTTTAACAGTGGCATTTATGTTTTATTGCCCGCTGAAAGGTTTTTTATTCATATATTTATTGCCGCTGTTTCCAACACCCATCGCTGCAAATTGTCAGAATTTGGGTTTCTAATCTGCTAGCATGCAACTTCATAACAGTATATAGCTAATTGAGGCTAATTTCTGAATGGGTAACGTGCCCATAGCAAACACACTGCAGCAGGAAGTTGTATTCTAAACTGTTAACATATTGTTACTTTGAATTCATAAATTCTTTACTTTGAATTCATGAATGTTACTTTAAGAATATTTGTTGTGCAAAACTGCAATTTTAGAAAAAAAAATATTGAAATTCTTTCAACTAACTTTTCCATGGTTTTATCACCAAAGTATCTTATATTAAAAATACAGGTTGTATTTGTAAACTGTAGGTACGCAGAAAACAAACAAGACACAGAACCAAAAGCTATAAAACTAATAAAATTAGACTCCATCCCTATTTGGATGAAGACCATCTGATGTGCATACTTATTTAAAACAGATTGCTCGTGTGAAAGTGAAAGGTGATCGTCATTGTTGATGCACCAATGAAATGTGTCCTCTGCATTTAACCCATGTGACATTGTGAGACAGCAGGGGGCAGCTACTTGAGCGCCCGGGGAGCAGTGCTTGGGGACGATACCTTGCTCAGGGTACCTCAGCGGTTTTTTGCAGGTCGGGGACTCGAACCGGCAATCTTTCAACTACAGTTGCGTCCCTAACCACTACACCACCTGCCTGCCCCATTGCACCTCTCATTGCAATCACTGTTGCCCGGCATATTTTACAGATTGTTTTTCTGCTCATTATCCGACACCCTAAGTCCAAACTATGTTCATATTATGGATGTTGCACCAGTCTTTGCAACAAGCTCCTCCGGTTAAGAAATCGTTTACATTTAGCTTGATAGTGCTGCCGACATTTCATTACATTATTAGTGTATTCTTAGATCTAGGGATGCACAATATTTATTGGACCGATAAACTATATTACTGATATGAGGTAAAATTAGATCATTTTTATTGCTTCGATAAATAAAATAGATCCAATGAAGTAGGCTAATAGAATTTGTGAAATGAAGTAGTTTGTAAAAAGTAGCTCAAAGCGTCTGGGATGACAGGGATTATCTGGTCACCCTATGCATGGTAAAACTAAAACACTGAGCACCAATATCCTCATTAAACAGGGATTTGAAAACCAAAGAAAAGTTTTCCAGAGACAACGAAAAGGCTAAAGCCACAAACGACAATGTAGTGGGATTTATAGTCCTTGATGACCAGCCTTTTTCCGTGGTTTTCCGGGTTTTCACAAAGCCACTGCTTGTACAATCTGGTTGCCGCACACATTCATAATTTGATCGGCATACACTTTATTTTTCTTGAGGATGCGCTTTTTTCTGCGGTTGACAAATATCAATGCATTTAATTTATGTAATTGAATAACTTAAAACGTCTATATAAATACCTACCTCATCCTCATGCGCTAAAGCTTGAATAGATGCATTTCTTTATTAAGCATAAAATACTTGTATATGAATGTTAGTTTTGTTAAACCCTTTTTTTGATGGTTATGTGATTTGACATGTCAGTGCATTTACTGATTTCATATGTAAGATGTTTGGGTTATGAGTATATTTT
>JAODKK010000123.1:7043653-7063327 GCA_026774405.1 Petrocephalus microphthalmus | reverse complement strand
CTTCTATTGTCCAATTTTGGTGAGCCTGTGCGAATTGTAGCCTCAGTTTCCTGTTCTTTGCTGACAGGAGTGGCACCGGGTGTGGCCTTATGCTGCTGTAGCCCATCTGCCTCAAGGTTCAACGTGTTGTGCATTCAGAGATGCTCTTCTGCATACCTTGGTGGTAACGAGTGGTTATTTGAGTTGCTGTTGCCTTTCTATCAGCTCGAACCACTCTGGCCATTCTCCTCTGACTTCTGGCATCAACAAGGCATTTTCGTCCACAGAACTGCCGCTCACTGGATGTTTTCCCTTTTTCCCTACTTAGATCCATAGCGAACAGTTTTATCGACTATAACTGACATTTTATTTGATTTTATTTGATTAATCATATGTACATCAGATTCGATTTTATTACATTATAGAAGTATATTCGGGTCTTTGCCGATGTTTTTTTTAACTGTCAAGGCTTTGTTGATTATCACATCGGCATTACACACTCGCATGACCGCGCCAACTTCAACTTCATGGCTACTGCTTTAGTCTGCATGCGCCTGAAAATGTAAATTGCGTGTTATCTAACTAGCCCTGCAGTTAAATGCATATCAGTAAAGTAAAATTCCTGACATTGTAGATTTCTCAAGGTAATAATTATTTAGTTCATGCCGGCTCAGCAAACATTTTGCTATGGAGTTAAATACGTAATTCATGTAAGTATTTTATATAGCCTACGTTATACCCAATAAACTATGTCACTTTCAAGCTAAATATACGGTCATAATCAACAAGACATGTCGCTACTAACCTAAATATACATGAATAATCTCATAAAACGTGTCGGTTATAATGGATAAAAAAACATACCGGTATTGCTGCCAAGCTAAATATACATTGTCTAATGAGACTTGTCGATTTGTGTAAATGTAAATGATTTCTTAATCAATAAAAACACACTTCTGAATGTTTTTGAGGAATGATTTCATAATCATACTTAATGGAAACATTTAAAAACAATTATGAACGTCTTTAATTGAGGTACGATTTCTTAATGATAATTAATAAAAAGACACTTTAAAAAAAAAAAACATCTGTAAATGTATTTTATTGATGTAGACTCTTGCTGCAGCCGTAAGGATAAAGTTGAAAGCGTGAAGCAGTTTTTCACTGCGATAACGTTCACACCGCGAATCTGAGGCCTGCCCAAATCGGAACGAGCGTAGAGCGATATGACTAGAGCGGGGTGAATTTTAATGGAGCGCAGAGCGGTATTGAGCGGAGGACATCCCATTGGCCAAATTTATACAGCATACCGTTTATGCCGCTTATACCGCACACCCCTACTTTCATTGTTTTAGTTGTACACTTATATAGTGCTATAAAATTATATATCATGTATCCCATGGCCCCTACATTGTTTTTAATTTATATTCAGCAATTGCTCCTTAGCATTTTTAGGGGTCAGGTGATCCACATGTACGGATCAAATTGGAGAAAAGATAATGATAATTGTTGATTTATAAAAATTGCTTTAAGAACCACTATTGCCAGTATTTTTATTCACATTTTAATACAAGACTTTTGCAGATTTTAAATGAAACGCTAAATGCGTTGAATGACACATTATGATGTAAGTTTAACACACTGCATTTAATGCGTTGTTAATTGCATTTTTTGGTAGCAGCCTTTTGGAAGCTACGTTCTGCTATGTAACCGGATTGCTGGACTCCGAACACATCTGGATCACATTGCATGGTCTGGCTTTTTTGTCCTGGCTCATAGAAGGGGAAAAATACTGGAGATAATGATTCTGACACAAGTCTGAGCAGCATATTTTTATACAGCCCAAAGATGGCTTTTACAATAGGTAAATTCTAAATAAACCCCATGATTTAAAAACTTGTTCAAATTTACTGCCAATGTCTGGCTTTTAAATGGTAGCAGAGTTGTTTTATTTATTTTTTTTTTCCCCCCTCTATGGTGTAAAATTGGACAAACAAATATATTTTTTGAAAGGGAGAAGCATGTAAAAAGTGAAATCCCTGTGTGTAATCCTTGTGTTTTTCTGGAAGGAAGTTTTCAGAAGTGATAATGCATTATTACCATACCATATATTTATGTGAAATGTGTCGTCCATAACAAGACTCTATTACTAAAAGCTGTTAAATGTTAAATGTCAAAAATGTCTAATACTGTTCCATCTTAAGCCAGCGTTTTCGAGTTTCTGACAAAACTTTTGCCCCTGCCAGACACTCGTCATTTAATGTCTGTATAACAGAAGGAGAAGCCTCTTCTGCTGAAACCATTTACAGAAAATGCTGATAATCCACTTTGCAGTGAACACCAGACAGACTTGCGTTGGTTTTGAATGACTTTTCCTGCCTTCCTGACTTTTGTCTGTCGCATTTCTTCATCCAGGCCAGGCACTTTGATGGAAGTCGCT
Source organism: Petrocephalus microphthalmus (assembly GCA_026774405.1). Lineage (NCBI taxonomy): Eukaryota > Metazoa > Chordata > Actinopteri > Osteoglossiformes > Mormyridae > Petrocephalus > Petrocephalus microphthalmus. The sequence goes on along the minus strand of JAODKK010000123.1, from coordinate 7,060,908 downwards.
TGCTAGTCCTCACGGCCTCTGCTGTGAACACTACAAAATTAGCCGCCGAATATTAGTCTTGTATGGAGCTGTGGCTCATCCTGTGACAGTGGCTTCTGAAATTTAAACAACTAGAATGGACCGGTGTCCTCCACACCTGTTTTATACCTGATAATTCTTGGAGTAGACTGTCAAAGTGGGAGAATGGCTTGACATTTTAAAGATAGGATATATTAATCAGATGAGTATTAGTATGAGTATTAATTAGTATGAGTATTAATTAGCACATGATGCATTGCATGTCTGAGTTTGATGGTTCGGTGGTTCTTTGTTTGTAGCTCTTGAGTAAAAATTGAATTGTTGAAAGGAAACCCATGCAAATCCAAGTCTGTATTTGCCACGATACATTGTGAGCACTGCTGTTATTGTTGTTTTTTCAGAGCAGAGGACAGCAGGAGCCTTGTAGCTTTCTTCCGCACCCTCCGGGTCTTCTCCGAGTGGTGTGAACACCGGAGCCGGACCTTAAGGCACTTCCAGGTAAGATGGCACCTGGTTGCTGCCCTGCCAGTTGGGGGGTTTATCTGTGTTTGGCTTCTAGGTGAGCCGGTCCTGGGAATTATTAGCATGCTTTCTCCCCTGGAGGCCCAAAAATGCTGTCACAGTTCTCCATGCTGAGGCGTGAGAGGACTTTTTTTTTCTATGAGAATTGGGATTTGATTTGTTCTTCTCTTGCTGGGTCCTTGAAAATTAAAAACTGTTGTCCTTGGCTCTGCCTTGCGCTGTTCTTCATGTGCAATGTGGGCTATGGTTCTGCTGATGTTCAGGGGCCAGTCTTTTGTATTTTACTTCTCAAAGTCTTAAAGACTTGAAGATTTGATGAAAAAACAAATGCAAAATTTGCTGGTCAAGAGTAAGCCATATGCATATATCAGCTGCTTTAAAGGGAAAGTCAAGCATCAGCTGAAAATTTCTTGCCTTCCTCAAAAATATTTTCGTAGCACCAATATAAAGCTTCATAGGAAAGTGGGAATTTTAATTAGACATCCCCTGTGCTGGTAGCTGGTAGTTTTACAGTCGACTGTTAAAGTTTTTCTGCCTGCAGGTAGGTAAGAAAAGTATTTTTTATTTTAAAAGTTTTTTTTTAACTGAAGGTCAAAGAAAATGTATATTCATTTGATAAGTTTGTGTTTAGTACTAAAAATAGCTGTAAAATATAACTGCTAAGACTTGTGGTTTGCTTTCTGTATTTGAAGTGAGAAAAATAAGCAGCTGATTCTGGAGTTTTTAAATGAATGAATTTTACGAATGACTTCAGGGACACAGTGGCGGTATAAATGACAGCAGCTGGGTTTACGGGCCCTGCGAGATTTGGCCCCAGAACTGGAGAGCTGGGGCGGCTGAATAGAACAGGTCCTGTGCAAGTCGACAGTAGGCCCGACTGCCAGCAGTAAATGACGGGCCCCGTACCTGAGGTCAGGTCCTCCACCTGACAGGAGCACTTTAAAGCCACGGCCAGGCGTCTGGGCACACTCTGCCGCCGGGGTGACGCAAGTCTGCCGTCAGTGCCAGAGCGCCTGTGCTTTCTTTCAGAACCGCCCGTCAAATTTCCAGCTCCGAACGCAGTTGGAATCAGCTGTCGAATAGTTTAAAGTTTTAACAGCTTGTGGTTTTGAAGCACTGAAGGACCAGTGTTAAGTTAAGCTAGACTTTCGTCTAGCAGTTGGGCTGATGTTTCACAAATGCTGTAACCTACCTGTATGCTGGAAAATGCAGAGGAATTTTCCTGGAAGTGTTACTGAAGTGGCCGTTTGATGAGGTATTTTTATAGCAGGATTATATGTTAAGAACTGGACATATGAAATGCTTTTGTGCATAGCGCTTTCTTAAAAAAAACATTTCTATTATATATAATTAAATACTAGATAACAGGCACAAGGCTATTTGACAAGTGGATAATGGACAGGTGGAAACTAGGTGGCTCTTTTTTTTTTTTTTTAATATTGCAAACATTTTTTTCATATGATATCCATAAACATTTCATAGCTTTTCCCTTAACAGATGTATTTCACGTTTTATTGCCATTATTGACTTGGGTAGATAATATTAGTTCATATTTCAAGGTGAAATGTTTTATATTTAAAAGGTAAAATAAGTGTTGTTGAATTGCTTGTGTTTAGCTGGTTTTCTTATTTACTTTCTGTCACTGAAACGTGATGGTGGAGACAAATGGTTTCTGTTTAAAAGGGGAATATAATCATATTAATAACAGTAAGAAAAAAACATATATGTAGAATCAAAAGGCAAATGTAATATGGACGCAATCCCATTATTTACTTGGAATATGTGCATAATTAGGCTGCCAACTTGGCCAGCTCAAAGGAATAATGTTAACTCCAATTTTCCATATTTGCTTGTGTGCAGATTTTTGGACCAGGTCAGCTGTGCTTGTTGTTAATAGGAATCTCTTCATATTGAAAATGATCAGCAGAATTCTCACATAGCTCAGAGCTTCCAAATCTGAGCTTTCTCACAGTCCAGACCGAGAACCAGTTACAAAACTGAACCAAGGCTGCCGAGGCTGATTTAAAGGATACAGACGTCCCTGAAACATATTAATGTAAAAAAAAAAAAATCATTTTTATTAAAATAATTAGACAAAATTAGCTATATCACAAATGTTATACCATACCGCCTACTTGTTCACATAGGTAGTCATTTCTAAATTTGTTTCTTGCAGGTTCAGAGAAGTAAACGAGTTGGGGGGGGGGGGGCACTCGTTATAGCTTCTCAATAAATCGTCTCTTTGAGTAACTCACATTAGAGTATAAGTATCTTACACATACCTAGTAAGTATGTTTCGCTTTTTGAATTAATACGTTGAAATTAAGATCCTAGAAAAAGCATAAAGCTTTCAACTTTTGGTGTGAGAGGACAGAAACGGTAATCAACAAAGGATGGGTGTATTTACTAAAGAAGGTGCGTCCTGATCTCTTATTCAGAATATCATTTTTTTCTAGTCTGTTTTGTAAGTCAAGGAGTTCTGAACAACAATAACAAAATTCAACAAGTTGACAATTACATGACTTGCACAATGTCTCAATGCCAAACGTAGAACAGAATAGCAACACTGCATAATTTCAAGGCTTGCTTTCAGAAGAAGCCGAAAAAGCTACTAGGCAAATTGCACATATCTGTTTTTAGTTATGCAGTTAATTTGGAAGACTTACTTGAAGATTCTGCTAAACTGGGTTTCTTCAAATTCACTTTTAATTAAATTTATAGTTGGCTATGTACAGAGGTGTTTCAGTAGTATCGTCCAACGGGCAGGGACTTCAGGCAAGTGAAGCTGTTTGGGTATTGGGCTAAGCCCACTGGGTTGCCATCAAGTCTGATCTCGTTCATATTTTCCCGGATGTAATAGGTTGTGTTGCTCTTGCAGAATGTTTCGTCGCTGATGGTCGTGATGTTGTTGTTCTGCATGTAAAGACACAATGGAGTTTGAGAACAATGGTGTTTTGCACCCAAAATAATTTCGTGATGCATGTTGATCCTCTCCTGTCTTTTGGTGTAGCATTGTGTATGTGGTTATCATGAAAATAAGTCTGCAGGCTACTGGAGTTTGAGAGAACTTGCTGTCTAGAATGAGGGTAATTGACCAAAGGATAAACTGTTGATGATCTGTGGAATGCAATACATGCACTATGCTGATTCCTGGTATACTTCAGTGCGATGCATTGGGTTTGATGTCTCGGATGTTCTTTACCAATGATGCCCTAGGACAGGGGTGGGCAGTCTTATCCAGAAAGGGCCATTGTGTGTGCAGGTTTTCGCTGTAACTCCCTAATTAGATCACTAATTAGAGGACTGATTGGCTGAAGAATTAGGGTTATCCCAAAAACCTGCATACACACCAGTCCTCTGCAGATAAGATTGCCCACCCCTGCGCTAAGACTTTGGAGCTCCAGCCACAGATAACTTACTTGTAGATGCAGAATGCGTAAGCTTTCTGGGAGCTGTGGGACGGCCTCCAGCTCGTTGTTAGCCAAATAGAGGTATACCAGCTTGTTGAGTTTCTGCGGAAGGAAAGCACGCAAATTAGTTTACTCTACTTCTCATCCCCCATCATTGTAGCCCTCATTTGAATCAGAATTTTCTGAATTACATAACAAAATAAGACATTGTTACTTTTGCTATATCCTGGCCTATGCTATGCTCATGGATGTTCTTGATGTTTGTATAATGTATATTTATGTCATATTTTACCTTGAATGCATTGGCCTTCACGCCTTTAGTTCTAAGTCGGTTATAATTCGCATTGAAGGAGGTCAGTTTCGGTGGCAGCATGGGCAGCTTGACCAGCCTATTCTCAGCTAGTGAGAGTTCCTCAAGTTGGCTGAGTTTGGTGAAGGCTCCGTCCTCGATCTCCGTTATGATGTTTCCCGTCAGGTCAATTCTTTTCAAAGTTACTAGGAGTCAACCAATGCATATTCAGTTTTTTAGAAACCTCTAAAAACTCTGACCTCTATAAGAGGTATTGTCGTCTCTTTTTATTCTTATACAGAAGAAAATGCTCCATGTTAGCAAGCCTATTCTTATCAGTGAGCACATCAAATCTGAATTACAGTAACAAACTTCCACCAAAAGTCCAATGTACATCTTTAGTTTCAGAAAATAATGTGGAATATTGATGGCATTATTGCAAGACAGCTTACAAATGTCAGCAAAGTCCTTGGCAGTGATCTTTTTGATCTTGTTGAAGCGAGCATACAGGTATGAGGTCTCCTTGGGCAGGGCGGGAACAGAGGTCATCTCTGGGGCCACCTCCTCACAGTATACTGAGCCCGAAAGGCATACACACAGCAGACATGTAGGCAGCTCTGCAATGAGTCAGATAAGGTCTTTGTAATTGTGAGGAACTAACAGAAATGTAAGAGGAACAAAACGACCAGGTCATGTTGGAGTCTCGAGAATTTTGTTGCAAAACAGCTGTTAATCATGGGGTACCGGATGTGCAGTGGCATCCTTTTGGAAAATAAACTCAACAGCTGTTTGGACACCATTAACATCTGTTTCTAAACTGCAGGTATTGCTGTGGTATTGCAGTCATTCTTTATAGTTGGCCTATAAAAGTCAGCCCACCTGTGCACTGCTGAAGTGTTTTCCAGAGCTGTGTGAAGTTATGAATAATCTGGCCGGTTTTTGGAACGAGTTCTGGTTGATCGCAATGCCAAAAAATCATAGCTGTCAAATGCTACTGTAGCAAGACTGGAGAAAAGTGGGTTGCACAGAAATGTCTACCATAAGACATGGAATAAAGAGGCCCCTGGGAGACTCTTGCTCTAAAAACAAAACAATGCTCATGGCCAAGCACCTAAGGATGCTCTAGAAAGCAGCCCATGCTTGAGCTCACAGGGAGAGATGCGTGCGGCATTTCGCAGGTTCCATTGAGGCGGCCTTGTAACTGACATGTGACCAGTAGTGCCTGCTGCACAGAGCTAGTATATAAGGTCTGTCTGGCAGTGAGCCGGCAGACAGGCGAACTTACCACTGCCGTCACCTGCAGCTGGGTTTCCAAAGGGGTCATCCGGCAAGTCAGCAGGTGGGAAATCCGGACTGAGGTCGTAGGCCAAAAAAGCGGCGGCCTCCTTCTGTTAATCAGTTTCAGGATTAGTCAGAAGTCCAGGCCTGACGAAGCACATGCATTTGGAGGCTGAAACCGTAAACAGATGCCGGCTTTGACCTCCCACCAATTCCTGATGTGCTGCCTGAAATGAAAACCTCATTATTTGGTCATTAATATTTTACTATTTCTGTAAAAATTATAATTATTGAGAGTATAGCTAAGCCTGAGAAGTAATCAGGAGACAAATTAATCTGTAAACACTTCATATGTTACTTGCCATAATCCTTGTGCTGTATGTTGAATGTACACTGTTTATCATTATAATTATGGCCCTAATCCAACAAAACGGACTCATCTGTCATAGCTTAGACGGAAGACTCTCAGTAGCCTTTTTGACAGGGGGATGAAACTCCTGTGATGGTTATTAGTTGATTTTAGGGTTGTTTGAAATACCAGGTGGTACACCAGCCGCCGGTGCCCTTGGGCAAGGCACATTTGGGTGGCCTTTTTGGGTTCCGAGTCATAGTCCAACGAGCAAGTAAGTGATAACAGGTGTCAGCATTTCTCAGGCACACCAGCTGACTGACAGCTCCGATCAGAGCAGTGGCCTAGATGTAAGCAGAGAGCTGCAGTTTGCAAAGAGGGAGACTGTTGAGAAAGACAAGAAACCCTCCATGGTGTACCACATCAGCAAGGTGAGCATTCATGCATGAATGTCTCTGACTGGTGTCCAGTGACTGGTGGCCAGCTTCTCTGGCCTCTCGCAGTTTGGTCTTGATGGATCGCTAAACTTTTCAAGGCCTTTTTCTCCTCAAAAGAATGGAAATCATCACCTAGTTGTCAAGCCCTGTCATACACATGCCTCTTTGAATATTTTCAGGCATGTGTATATAGCTGTTATGTTCCATCCATTAAATTAATATAGGTGTATTTAAATTATAAACTGGGTGTAACTGTACTTACTTAAGTGGGTGAAGACATATGCAAGGTTATCGAATTAATATGTATATTTATGAGTATATTTATATATTTAAACAAGATTTAGATATATCCCTCTTAGCAAAACGTAGTGCTAAAATCCGTTTTAAAAAAAGTTTAATTTTTCATGTAGTTTCACTCCATGCTATATTCTGCAGTAATTAGATTTAATCTTGAGCATTATGCCCGGTGTCAACCCATATTGTAAAATACAAAACAACTGTATTACCATGCAAGCATCTATTGTTGCTAGGATGACCAGCAAATATAACAATAAAAAAAAATTATGAATAACATACATGCATGATACCGAGGAAAAAGCATATTGCCCTGCAAGCATCCATCAGATATACTGTTGGTAGGAAGACCGGCAAAAAGGAGAGGGAAAAAAACAATGAAGAATTACACAGACGCTTGAGGAATTTGGAAAAAGGTGTTTATCTACCTCTGGTGTGCGTGCATCATCACGGAGTAGTGTATCCTCCTCAAAGCTGAAAGGCTGTTCCGGGGAGGAAAGAACCCAGGGCAAGAATACGAAGGAGAAGAATAAGGTTGTTTGCGTGATCATCTTGGTGGCGATGGGGAGGCTCCAGGGAACGCTGGCCGCCGTGCAAAGTCGAGCGGAGTGCGGCAGAGGCAGCGCAGGCAGCGCGGGGACCCTTCCTTGGTGCCTGCGAGTTAGAATGTGATCTGTCAAATCAGTATTTAAAGCCTGCACGAGTAGCTGCCAGGGGATTCTTAAGCGGGAGTTTATGGAGCGACTTTAACCCTCTGCTGGCCGTTTGGGGGGAGAGGGAGGGAGTGAGAGGGGAGGGAATGAAACCAGTCCCCTAGGCAGTGGCTTCTTGGTATTTTATGGTGAGTCGGGGGAGGGGGAGGGCTGTTTCTGATCGCTGATCATCGTTCGTGGGAAGGCATCTTCAATACAAGTCTGAGTTCCTGAACTTTGACAGAATGATTCCTCTTGAGCTGCTGGAGACTTTTGTTCCTTGTTGATTGTCTCAGATAATCCGATCCACCCCCTCTTCCAAAAAAAAAAAAAAGAAATGGTAATTTTGCAAATGGAAATTTTAATTTATGAAAAAAAAACATTGCAAAATAAGTTCTGAACGTTTTAAAAGAATAGGCTTAAGTAAAGGCACACGGCACATCTTTTTCTCATTTAGGGTGCCCTGAGGCTAGCTGAAGCTCACGCTGATGCTGGCAGTGCGTTACGCAAATACTTTATTGCGCTGGACATATACTTTCTCGTTTCTCCTCATATTTCTTTTCTTGAAATGTTTATTAGTCTATTGTGACTGTTAATTGTAGGCCAGACACAGTGTGGCTTACATTACCTGTGCGTTAAATATTAATGCCGAGTAGAAGTTTCCAGGCTCTTGTTTATTGCTGCTGTTGACATACCCTGTAAACCCTTGCAGCCTTTGCATCTGTATCCACAGGGTGTAACTGAATGCATTTTAAGTGGAGGTTGTACCCATTGGGGCGCTTATAATGACCTGTACCTTTTTAAATAAAGGAGTGGGGGCTTTGTGCATCGTTCTGGAGTTTGCTGGAGGTAAGGTGTAATCCACCTAGTTATTACATCCTTCCTGGTGCGGACGTTCAGGGCCTGAGGGGCCCTCGATGGGAGGCGTATGTGCACGTCATCAGTTACTGCCGTCTGGATCGTTATCTGGCTCTCGCTGAATGAGAAGGATCTTGATCTGCACAAACCCGAAAACATGTCGCAGTTTGTATGCAGTTGAATTGCAGACACGAGACTGGACAGTCCGGGGGGTGGGGCGGGAAAGGAGGCAACTGAATGTTTGTTTTATAGGATGTGTGCGTCTCAGCTCCTAGTGCAGTGACACAGAATGATCATCATCAGATTCGTCTTTTAAGCAGAAGCAGCTCCCAGCTTAAGGCAGCATGTGCCTCGGTGTGCGGCTGCAAACTCTCCCCCCTTTGTTGCGCCTCAGAAATTGGGAAGCCGGGCCCCTGAAGTAAACATCTGAGGAATGAGGCTAAGTGGTCTGCGTCTGGAAAAGCAGTATTACAGGTGTGCTTGCTATTATACTCACCAGGAAAAAAAAAGTGCCGTGCAAGGAAATCTGCTACCAATGTTTTCTGCCATTTTCTGCTGTCTGTAGAAATTTCCTGTTTGGGAGATAGATCAGTCTATAGCTGGGTTTCAGAATTGGCCATTGCTATGAAAACTTTAAATTTACAGTTCTGTCTGGGCAGTTTCTGACTGTTTTTTTTGAGCGCCTTAAATAAAGTATATCATCCTCATCATAGATCTTGCATCATGGTCTGCATGAAACAATTCCCACTAGCTTGGAAAACTGTCAACTCAGAATTAAATATGTTCTTTTAAAATCATATAAAAACATTGACTATGGGATTCTTAAATGATTTTTCTAACTTGACTGCCCCAAAGTTTCAAAATGGCTTCAGATAAGTAATAAATGAATGCATAGGGTGTCCAAACCCTCTTAGACCATCCTCTCCAAATTACGCATGTTACAGTGAGGAATGTTGCTTTTATGTCAACCCCAAATACATTATATTCTTTTTGAAATACTGAAATCATCTTTTAAACTGTCATATGCTCTTACCTGTTTTATGATCTTTAATAAACAGGAAATACTCTTTTTTTTTTGTATACATTAAATAAGATGCTTAGGAATTAAGTTATTCTTTTGAAATATTTGAAGTGTCCCTTTGACAGTGAATAGATGTTTAATATTTAAGAAGAATTGTTCTCGGAAACTTTAAATGATGCATACACTGGTTTTATTGTGCTATACTTCATACATTATATAAAAATTCCAGTATCCTCAGACTAGATGATGCTCTGCCAGCCCTGTTTTCCTTCAGGTTTGAAGTACTTTCAAGGAAAAAATCTAAGGCTTAAAAGGCTGGATAACCCCTCACCGAACAACTCAACAGAAGCATTATTTATTACCAGCAACTGGTTTCTCCCTGGAAATAAGAGAAGGCAGTAACCAAAGCCCGCTTTTAAAAAGACAATTTCGTCTTTCTAAATGTGTTGAAAAGTGTTCCATGTCTAGGGATATATATTTTCATTTTTTTCATTTGAAATTGCTACCCATAGTTTATAAATTCATTTACACCCTCGTCTATAGTTTACTGTAGGTCTGTTTGCTGGGATATGCGTGCCGATGGTGCGGCATAGAGGTGAGGGTATGGAAACTAGACATGGAAAAATCCTTGCAGAGCGTTGGCCTGAAGTCAACAGACAGGGAAATGAGGCATAAGTACAGAAGTGCAGTCAGGAACATGCATGGAAATGTAAGGGAGGCTGCTTCTGAAGAGCTGGCTGACACTGAGCTAAGAGTGGCCTGAAAAACAAGCCGCCAAAGCAGCTCCAGATCAAGGGTTTCAAGAGGATCAAGCTGCTTCCTGACCCGTGGTACTAGGAGTTAAACGGCAGCACCAAGGCCTCCAGCATTGTGTATCTTGTTAACATCAGGTGGACTTTAGCTATAACTATTTTTTTCTAGGGTATCTAGACCAGGGTTTACTACATCGGTCCTCGGGGACCCACAGACTGCAAAAATGTGAACTGTCCTCTTGGGAGCTGGGAGGAGGCAAAAATGTGGACTGTCTGTGCATCCCGGAGGACCGGATTTGGGAAACACTGCTCTAGACAAATTCAAATTGTGGTCCTTTTGGAGTCTTGTAGTTATCCGTGTATTCCGTCATATTTGACTTAAAAGACACCAAAAAGCTTTACCTAAATGGTCAAGCTCACTACTGCTGTTTGAGTTTTTATTTTATGAATTGCCTTTCTTTCCTGTTTCAGACCAACAAATAGATATTTGTTTGTCATCCACTATTTTATTTCACAAGGACCGCTATCATTTCCCCTGTGGTTACTAATCATGACTGTCTTGTGAGATAATCCTAATTGTCATTAGGTGGTGAAGACATTTAGCTTCTTGGTCTTTAAACCTTTGAGTCTGATACTCTGTTGTTTGTTTTTGCTTGACTGGGTTATTTTCTAGACGGCATTCCTGGACAACGTGCTGGCAAACGGCCATGGAATTTCACTCTTGTAGGAATTGTGGGATGGCTTGATTGGTAAAACAGAAGTTTCCCCTCACATGGAAGGTGCGCTGGGAATATTGGAGGTGTTTGAGTGATTTTGGGGAAATTTATTAGGAACTTGCCATGGTGCCATGAGGCCTGTCCGTGGATCTGGTCATGGTCTCACACTTTCAAGATGGTTTTGGGGAAAAACGGCTGACTGGACCAGACACACGAAAAGCTGTGAGACTTTTTTTTTTCCAAGAATTTGACAGTTGAAGAAAATTTGACAGTATTTGCACTGTATTTAGCAGATGACATGTCCAGACATGTCCATTTCCCCCATTTCTAGGAACACAGGATTTCATGTGCATTCCGTAACATTGGTCCGATTTGGTGGTTTTCAGTCTCTAGCCAAATTTCCTATGATTGCTTCTTTTTCCTTCTTTTTTTGAGTTAAGTGATAGTTCCTACTTTTTTGTTTTGTATTTTTATGAAATGGTCACCAGCTAATTTTCTGTTGGGACGCCATGTTCAGTACTGTCATTAAGTAGTCTGCCTCAGGATATTTTTCATTGCAATAAATGGATGAAAAAGCCACCTCTCTCACAGTACACTTGGTGTAATTTATTTTGGGAGTATATGAAAGTATTTCTAAAATATTAGGCTATACTCTGAAAACAGTGGTGTTATATATTTAAGTGTTACAAATTAGACTTTAAAACATGTTTGAAATATAAAATATGGCTACACCATGGTCATGACCAGGATAAGTGGTTAAGATTGATGGATAAATAACTACAATATGTTTTCTTTAGTAATTTTAAAATAAATTTAAGTACAATTTTTTTTGCATATTCTTACTTCTGTCTGAATCAAATATAAATGTTGACACAATTTTCCTGATCATTTTCCCTTCTTAAAATGGACTTTAATAAAGTATAAATGAAGTAATGCCAAGTTAGAATGCCAGGCAAAATCTGCCTTTTGCCTGGAAAGTTGAAAAAAAAAAGGTCACTCTAAGCACTTCATTACAGATTTTAAATTTAGGTCTTTCCACTACTGGCTTGTAGGCTCCATGCCGCTGAAATTTTGTTTTTGTCTGCTTTAGATATTCAGTTTGTTTCTCTACTAAGAAATTTCTTATTTCAAACCCTATTGCACATATTGTTATCATGAACTAGGTCACTGTGGATCTTCTATGGTAGGTTTCACAGGTCGTTATTCTTGTATATTAGTAATATATTAAAATATAATAAAAGCCTAAAATATATACTTGCTAAGCTGTACATGGAGTATAAACGGGGACCATACATAAGAATCCCACAATGGCATTCTTCTTATGGACAGCTTAGCTCTTCACAGATTTGTTCATGTTAGAAGTTACAGGTAGGAGGAGTTCAGTGATGAGGATATCTGCTGGCTGTCTCAGAGATGCTTTTTCTGACAGTTCACTACAGATTGAAGGTTATAGCATGTGAATGAGTACCAAGTTTGTACATTTGCAGAACCTCAACAAGAGTTTCGTCAAGTCAAGTGGCCTTTATTGCCATACCATGCCTATACAGGTATCTGGTGGCATGAAATAATGTTCCCCCAGGCCCATGGTACAGTACAACACACAAATACCAAGTTACATGGGGGTAGTTTTCACTTAAAGTACAAAACACAGGACAGAGCAAAATAGGCAGCTTGGCACAGGGGTTTTACATTAGGGTTTTCATAGATTCTGCAGATTCTATCCTGAACGCTTGGGAATTGTGTAGGCGTGTAGCTGATACACATTGTCCTCAGATGAGGAATTTTCTTACGGTAATCCTACAGGCACAAGAAAGTGATTTCTTTGCATGATTGTGGTTTTCAATGTTTTGTTGTGTCTCCAGATATAGGCAATATGCTTGTTGTACACAAATGTTGTTCTGTACTTAACTGGTCGGGTTAAGTTGGCTGCTGGGCTAGTAGCTATATTCAGCATATGTACTGTATCAGCGATCTGGTTTTGTGCTGTGTCAATTGCCCTTTTATCATTTTGAGATCTCCCTAAAGTCAGGGCTTGGATGCCAGTGCCTCTGTCGATAGTTATGTTCTACGGTCTGTGTCCATCTAGGAAAAAACATGCCACCAAGATGAGATTTTTGCTGTGGGGAGAGGCTTTTGGCTTAGTTTGAGGATCTGCTTTAGTATTTGGTGAAGGGCTTAGCTGTGGCTACTTTAGTGTCATTAAAATAACTTCTGCTGCTTGGCATATGTTTTATCGGAAGAAGTCTGCTTTTGCTCGATATTTGCTAAAACAGTTGGAGTGCCCTATTCTGAACGATAACATCCCTTCTGGACAGAATGTTTATGACAGAAAAATTAGCAAATATGGGATAACAAGTCAGTTTTACATAACCTCCCGGTGGTAGATGTGTAGATGTGGATGTGGACATTAAGTAGATGAAACATATTACTCATTCATCCATATTCTAGCCTTTCCTCCTGGTGAGCATTGCTGGGGCAGGGATGCGGGGGGTGGTTGGAGCCTTTCCCAGGCAGCACAGAGCACAAGGCCAGGAGTTACTGTCAAGAGAATTTCTTTGGTTATTTGCTAAATCAGTCTGTCTGTCTATCTGTGTGTGTAGCCTTGTCTGTCTTGAAAATGATACTCATGACCATTAAGGCCATTAAGGTGCTTATTTCTTTCTTCTTTCTTTCTTTTTCTTTCTTCCTTCCTTCCTTCCTTCTGTCTTTTTCTTGTTGGGTACTGCCCCCCAAACAATCATATGTATACATCTTTTATAGGCAAAAACGCGACAGTATACAGACAGTTGAAGGAAGGGTCGGACATCTGCGACCACTAGATACTTCTGCAAAATGGGGCCCCTCTTATCTGCGATTAGGCTGAACAGCCGACTCTTCACACCCCTCATTGTTTCGTTACCCTATTTCAGGATAACTGGGCCCCCTGCTATTACTTCTATTTACTTCCCCTCTAGTTTCTTTGTTCACTTTCCACAGAATCCTTCATCCAATAACATACATGCATTTTATAATACCTTTACAACAGCTTAAATCTCGGGTCATGCCTTTGCCTTGACCTGGGCCCTTGCAAAGTAAGCTTTCTCATAGCAAAACCTGTTAGTTCCCTTATATGAAAATAGAAATCCTTTAGTTAAGCAACTTTATGTTAACACATTACACTTTAGCACAATTTAACTGATTTGTGTGAGGTCATTCTGTTGTAATCATTGAGGTAAATTAACAGTATTCTCAAAGTATTCTCAAACATTTGATTGCTGATTATACATATTTGCATTACATTTGCATAGCAGCATATGATCTTTCTGTCGCACTAGTTCTTAAAAATGCAAACTAAAATCAGAATAAAATAGCTTATCTTAAATGTCACATACAAATCATATGCATGCAGACTAATTTCCAAACCGATAATGTACACATGCAAAAAAAAACAGGTCTATAAAGAGCATACAATGACAAAAAATGGATGTTTTTTGATAGTGCGTCTTTGGTTTGTGTATTTTTTATAGGAAATGTTTGGTTTTTGAATGCAAGTGGTGAATAAGTGGCTCTCCTTGTCTGTTTCTGTGTGATATACTGGTATGCTGCTAAAATATTTGGCACACCCAGTCCTCTTCATAAGACTTAACAGAAGCAAACACATTTGCACAGATAACAACAGCCCTACTGTTGCGATTTCATTGCATTCTGTTGTGTAATTCATGTGGCTCCTGTGGTTTGAAAAAGACTGGACTGTAAAGATCAATATTCTGCTTTCTCATTGTTCCCTCTGCTGTTCTTTGCTTTCGGGCATTGAGGGAGGCCTTCCTTTATTTGTTATTGACATTTTTGCAAAATGACTGTCCCGTTGTGGCTTCGTCTGCACGCATTTTCTTGCTCCTTTTGTTGTTATGGCGGTGTGTCATTGGCGACTTTTCTCCCCAAAAATATCTTCTGAGATCATTGCTGCATGATTTTGATGCATTTTCTGAGACAGCATGTGGATGTTATTAGGGTTTCAATAGCAGTCCATAGCAAAATTGGGCAGCTCAAATAGCTCGGAGTAATGGGGTGGACATTAACAGTCGACTTGTTAATCAAACGATCTCTGATTGTACTCTCTTAGCATATTGTATTTATTAGGAGAGCATCACTCGATGAACACCAGGATGAGCACAAGTTGGAACTGGATGACGTTGGCTGCTAATGCAGTATTTTGCAGAAGGCAATCATAGAAAATGATGTTTCAATGATCTTCATGGTGGTGTAAAACCATGATGATGTCTGTCAAAGTGTTTCAGCTTAGTCATTTCAAAACCTTACCTAAAGTCACACCAGTATTTGCAGCAACCATCCAATACACAAATTTATTTTTTGATTCGACCACTAGCACTAACTAACTCATCTAGGTGTTATCTACGATACGCATATCGGTAACTGTTTGGAGAATTGGAGAAATTCCTGTTGGTTTTTATTGTGTTACTTCATTTGGTTTGGGGTCGAGACTGGCAACCCTCTTACATTATCTCTAAAGCAGGAGTCTAATGGCTTCTGCTTGTTGTCAGCTAACAGGTTTAGGCTGTCATGCTAACTGACCTCATGTGCAGATTCTGTCCATTTCTACAACCCTTGGATTAAAAGCCTACGATCGCCATGTTCCAAAATCCATACCATTTTTCCAGGTATTCCAGGCTTCTTACAAAAAAAAGACACAGCTTAGTAATACAGGAAAGTCGTCAGTGACCGATGTGTATACAAGGGACATCTGGGAGAAAAGGTAGCTGCAGCAAAGAAACCAAAAGAAATATTTATTTGAACTTATGCTGCAGAATAGCCCAGTTGTCTTGTGTAAGATTTTTTTAATAATAACTGGTAAAAAAACAAGCCTAATTGGAATAAATTATAAAATTCAATAACAATAAAAATAATACAAATAAAAAAATAGAGGTGAGGGCAGCTTGGTTGATGATGTTGTCTTTGAAATGCATATGGTTTATACTGTACTTTAAGTTACTTGTAGCATTGAGGAAGGCAAGCGTTTGCTTACTTTGCCGTTTCGTAACGGAACACTAAGAAATCACTTTAGAAGGGAAAACCAATTGCAGATGCTTGAAAGCTGCCTCTGACGTGCGAAAACTAGAAGGCAAAGTTACCGAATGACATCAGCCAAAGGAGAATGGTTTCAGACACAGTAAAAATTAAAAACTTGCTCAGAGGTCATGTGTAGAGTTTATTGGTTTGCTATTAAGACTTCAGCATTATAGGCTGAACAAATGTGGGTTATGCCTGTGATGTATTATCGACCTCGCTGTGCATTTCTATGGACAAAAGCTTCCCCTACTCATGTAAAGGTACAGTATATTGCCAGAAGTATTGGGACACCCTTCCAAAACATTGAATCCAAGTGTTCCAATCACTTCTATGGCTACAGGTATATAAAATCAAGCACCTAGGCATATAGACTGCTTCTCATTTATGTAAGAATGAGTCACCCTTAGGAGCTCAGTGAATTCAAGCGTGGTACGGTGATAGGATGCCACCTGTGCAATAAGTCCATTTGTGAAATTTCTTTGTTAATAAATATTCCAGGGTCAACTGTTAGTGGTAGTATAACAAAGTGGAAGCAATTGGGAACAACATCAGCTCGGCCACGTAAAATCATAGAGCGTGGACAGCACATGCTGAGGTGCACAGTCAATAGCTGCCGACCTCCAAGCTTTGTGTGGCCTTCAGATTAGCTCATGAACAGTGCGTAGAGAGTTTCATGGAATGAGTTTCCATGGCCGAGCAGCAGCATCCAAGCCTTACATCACCAAGTGCAATGCAGAGCGTTGGATGCAGTGGTGTAAAGTAGAGCTGTAATCAGGTTTAAAAGTTAGGCCTGACAAGGCCCGAGCCCAAACCGAGCAAGTGGGTTTGTACCCCTGACAGAAATGTAATCAATAATCTGGCTGTTATCTGACGCTAAATGCGATTTTTTGCATTTAGCGTATCATTAGCATGTGATTAGCACGATTTGCTAATAAGGGAGGGGCGATCACTGACTCAGACACCCGAGTCACCCCCCCTTCTACTTTTTATTCTCTTTGCAAAATCGTGAAAATATATTTAGTTTCTTCCTATATATTTTTTTTTAAAGAAGACCATTCAAGGTTTCTGGTGACACTCACGGTCTTATTTAAATGTTTCGGCGAATTTTCTGTTTTCTGCCGACCCCAGAGGGTTAAGTCATTTCCCTATCCACATTTGTTTGAAGGGCGATTGTCCTGCTCTTCCCCCCATTTTGCAGCCATCTAGCCCTTTCTATGACTTTCTTTAGAGCCATTTTAGTGCTACAAAGTTCTCGTCTCCCTTGACTTCAATGGGGTTCGGTTTCGGGGGCAAGCAAAGAAACACAAATGACACAAAAATACTATCACAAAAGCCACGACTGTATTAAGTTAAATAAAGTAATGAAAATAAAACAATTTCAGTAATAAAAACATTAGGGATCTTGTGGCTAATGCTGCTCGGACCCCTAATAATAGGACTTTTCTGGGTACAATCTCTGACCATTGAATAGGCAGGTGTCACGATCTGTCCATGTCTTCCTGTTGTGCCACGCCCCTTGTTCCCCACGTGAGTATGTTCCCGATTGTTTCCT
>JAODKK010000123.1:7019768-7033453 GCA_026774405.1 Petrocephalus microphthalmus | reverse complement strand
TGTTGTACATGTTCAGCTAGAGTGATAAAGTGTATGTCACTTGACCAGCACTCCTTATAGCTAAAAAGAAAAAATCTTTCAGATTTGATGTTTGATGTTTTTGTGTTTTTCTTATTTCTTTTTTATGTTTTGCTGTGGACTTCAGCTGTGTACCAAATATTTTTTCTGATATTTACCAGGCATGTGCTTCCATTGATGCCTTTCATTGGTGTGTCCGTGTTAGCTGAATTACAACAGCCCCATCTGCTGGCGCATTATGGAAATTGCATATTTCGATGACTGGCTTGTAATAAATAAATTAAATAAATAAGGTAGATGAAATGCATTTATCATGGATGTATGTGTGTATTACGTGAAGTCAAGTATAACCCAAGAACTTTCTAAAACAGCTTTGTGTAAGCTATTTATTAATACTGAATAAATATAAAGTAAATATTAGTACGGTGGAATTTATTCAGAAGAAAATTTATTGAACAAGACAAACAATATTCTAGGAATGCCTTTCTTTGACATAGTAAATTCAAGAGGACAGAACGTTTTTCCACAGATACATTTTTCTGTTAACAATGCATGCAATTTAAACTCTAACCAAAAAACATATATATCTAAAGGAGAATATGAATTGATTTTTGTCATTGTGGGCGCTGGGAAGCACGATCTGAAGCTTATTTTTTGTTTGCATAATTTTAAATCTATGCCTGAAATATGTCTGCATGCTTCTCTATGGTGCCATAGCAGTATATCAGTGGACAGCACTGGGAGGGGGAGGTACCTTCCATGGCTTTGCATAAATCTGAGTGGAAAGCAGGCCACCATACAATTTATTTGTTTGACAGCCCTTATGGGTCCTAAATGTCTACGTTGCTTATTGATGTTATGCCTATGGATTCCAAAGTGTCAAGCTGGGTAGATGTAAATAGCACAGGGAAGAAAAAACGGTGTAGCTGAGGGTCTGATGCTTACGTCTCGTGGCTTCATTGTCATGTGGTATGTTATCAGTATGACTGCAGTTACATTGACCATAAAGTCTGCAGTTCCCTCTATGTGTTGTCTTAAGTTCACTTCTCTATCGTGGTTGGCGCAGGAGTCATTGAAGGACTCATTGGCTAAAAAGAAAAAAGCAATAAGCTTTTAGGTCACGTACTAGTAGCCTTCTAGATCTACGCATCAGCAGCAGCTAATTACTACACTTGATTAATGTAGCTGACTCTGGATACAGTGACTTACCAAGCAAGGTTTCTGACAGTATAGAATCAGAACTGCCAAGGTCCATTATAGGTAGTAGTGGGCATTTCTTGAATATTGTCAATAATGTACGCTCATGAACCACTGAGGACAGGTTGTGAAATTTGTCCGATGATTCCTGTATGGCTGAGCTTCATGTAAGGTGATTTGTTTGTTTCTGACTTGGGCTGCCAAACCTGGACACGGGGAACCTTCCCGTAGCAGGTTTTACGTTAAGTGACCTGGCTGTTTCTGGCAGAGTTCGATTCAACTGTTCCCCCTGTTAGGCCCCGTTTTGGCTGCTCATCCTCTGGGCCTTACGGCAGGACTGATCTGGGTCTGAGGACTTCATGGAGAATAAAAATCATACTGCTGTCCTTGAGCTTATCACTGTAATGTTTTTCCCTCAAATTTAAGAGTCAAATATTTGCTTCTGATTTCTGCATAATTACAAAAAAATACAACTGCAGCTCAGTCTGTGTCTGATATCCTTAATTTTGACAGTTCTGCTACAGAATTACAAGACAATCTGTGTATACTGTACTAAAGCACCATATAGACAGTTATTTGCATCTTTCAGTCTTTGACTATGGCAACATTTGCATTTTGCATTTATTATTCAAGGTAAATTCAGTACCTAGTAGCACACATTAATGATATATTATTTTCTAATTGGTATTTAGTTACTGAAAGGAAGCACTAGCTCTGAACTAGAGCAGTTGCTATTTCATCCCTGCAGGTTTAGCATTGGTGGATTATACTTTTCCCCTTTTTAAAATGAATGATTTTCAAGTAAGAGCTGTTCTCCCTCCTTAAAACCTTAAATCTGTGTTTAAACTGGGACTCCCCAATCCCGGTCATGAACAGCCAGTGTTCGCTCGACCTGAAACCCCCGGCACTAGTCCTCCCGTCCAGTCCTCTTAGAATAATAGTTAATCAGAGGCGGTGGTCTGCCGTTGTGTGGATATCCATCCCAGGATATGGGGTGTTCCATGTGGCGTGGGGGTCACGACCCCCCTACTTCCTCCTCCTGAAGTTGCCCAGCTGCACCCCCCTGCGTCCCGACACGCAGCGGAAGGTGGCCGGCTGGACCTCCCAGTACTTCAGCGGGTTGGCGAAGAGGCTGATGCCCATGTACGCCGTCTTCTTGGCGCCGGCCTTGACGGGGCAGAAGTCATTTACCCCCACGCTGGCGATCTGGTTGCCATGGAGGTACACCACCTAGTGGCGGGTAGAGGCGACAGACTTATTGCTAGAATGTGACACCTGTGACTAACACAGATTTATCTATATTACATTATGGTCCATCAAATGGAGAATAATGTGGGTCTGGTGGTTTGATGATATTTTGTTTTATTGCCGGCTGTTAGTCGCGTGGTTATCCTTCTGAGGTTGGTCTGGTGTTCCCCATGCAGCTGGGCGGCTGTTCCGTAGTGGCTCACCTGCAAGTACTTCAGAGAGTCTAGGCCGGGGGGGATCTTCCTCAGTTTGTTGTTGTCCAGGTGAATCTCTCTGACACTGGGGATGCTGGCCAAGCTCCCGTTCTCTACAAACTTGATTTGGTTGAATCCGAGCCCCAGCCTGCAAAGATTCAGAGCAGATTATTTTTGAGGAATTTTGAATAGCTGCCTGCAGTTCTGGTCAACTCAATAGGAGGCATAGGCGGCCGCCAAGGGTGCCATCTTCTGACGCTGCGTCGACTTTGCCAGCTGATTTCACGTTCTCAGACAGGGGGTGCCGGCGGTGAGGCGTGCCTAGATGCCACATGGTGTTTGACTGGCTCTAGCAACATCCATTCATTCATTCATTCATTCATCCAACCCATCATTTTCTGAAAAGGCTTATCCTATTTAGAGTCACAGGTGGTCCGGAGCATATTCTGGCTACGATATTCACAAAATGTTCAATATAGTGTATGTACTGTGAATTATTCAGATTGTTTATTGTTTTACCTCCGCAGTTTTTTGTATCGGATGAAGTCTTCAATCTCCACTTTGCCGATTTTGTTGTAGTCCAGGTGCAGCTCGGTGAGGCTGGAAGGCAGGTCTTGGAAGATAAAAATCATGAATTAACTGAAAGGTCACCTGACTGATGCAATTCGCTGTTCTGAAAGCACTGTTTCCTAATCCTGCGCCTGGCATTTGTTCGGACCTGAAGAATTAGAATTTTAGGATACAGCTGTAAATGATCAACCTAATGATTTTGCTATCTTTCTGCCAATTAGGCTGCACATTGTTTCTCTAGTTGAAATTGCTAGTGGATATAGTGAGAAATTGGATAATTATCCTATAATTATCCTGCATCTTATTAATGAGTCTTGTAGTTAATTTCAGTTGTTGAAACAAATTGTTATCATGATATTGCACTGAAATATTGCTGGGCTCATTTTCACATCTCATTTAAGCGTTACGCTCTTCGCTACACCCCGGGTACACAAACCCGGATGAGAGATGCCTGGTCCACCATGATGAAGGCGGTGTTATTACCGTCACATGGTGCTGTTTGCCACACGTACCTTTGGGCACTGCAGTCAGCCTGGCTTCTGCGATTCTCAGATAGAGGGCCGCCATGCTGTCAAAGGCTCCGAACTCAATCCCACTGTTTGCGATAGGATTTGCACTCAGCTCTAAGAAGGGAAAAAAAAACTTGTAAATGGATGATATTATTAAGTGTACCCCAGCTGAACCTACTGTATGCGAGTTTTATATTGCTCTAAATATGTGCTTGATATAGTGCTGTATATTATGTCCCTGTAGTAACAAGCATAAAGAAGGAGGAGCATAAAAACAGGTGCAGGTTGCTATGTCAAAAGTTTGTGCTTTTGTCCAGATGAATCAACAGATGTTCCATGTACGATATTACAAAATAAATTTTCTGAGCTTTAACTCAACTACATTTCCAATGACCATCAGGAACTCAACTGACCATCATGATCTTGTGTGAACTTGCCGTTATGATGGTGCAGAGTACTGGGTCAACTGTTGTGTAGCCCTTGGCAATCAGGGCTCAGCAGCAGTATTTAATGCCACTCACCCTCTGATATTTGGGTGAGCCCCCTGTTGGCCACAAACAGTCACTACACTGAATATCAAACACATTCCTTATTAGGAGAAGCTGAACCAGCATGTTCTGCTAACCAGCTAGGTAGCTGTTACCACCTGACTCTGCGTGCTAGCTATTTATTTAGTGTTTGAAACATTGAGGGGAGTTCAGGGGCCCTAGAGGCACCAAAAAGCCGCAGCTGCCAGTGCTTCAACTGCGCGAGCCACAGGAAAGGCCTACCGAGGACATGGAGGGAGCGCATGCCCTTGAAGGCATCCTTCTGGACCCTGTTGATCTTGTTGTCATGGATCCGCAGCTCCAGCAGGCTGCTGGGCAGGTTGGCTGGGATCTGGTTCAGCAGATTGTAGGACAGGTGGAGCAGCTGAAGGTGGTTCATGTTCCGGAAGGCCTGTGGATGGATCTTGGTGATCTTGTTGTTGACCAGGAACAGTGCCTGAGGGGGGGCACATTGAAGGGGAAGACACTCGAATGATGATGTCATTTTCTAGTTCCGCTACCTTAGTATAACATTATCTAGCTCTTGCTAATATGAACTCTTGCAAACAACCAAACAGTTAATATTGCATCTGGTTGTAAGAGCACATTTTGGTAATCTTAACACAACTGCAGTCCATGTCAAAGAGTTGATAGCATCTTAAGGATATCAAACAATTTGACGAATCTCATTTTTAAAATGACATGCAAAGCATCTCGAAGAGCAGACGAGGAGGTTTAACATACGTAGAGGTTATTAATGCCCTTGAAGTCATTTTCCTTGATTTCGTTTATCTTGTTATTTTGAAGGTCAATCAGAAATGCGTCTGTCGGGATGTTCTTTGGCACACCTTTCAAGCCTGTTAAGAAAATCATTTAAATTTTATATAAAAAGAATTTAAGTCACTTAGATGCTATTTCCTGTCCAAGAATCACTCCCAAACACTAAAGATTTATGTAAATCCAAATGCAAATAATTTAAAGAAATTGTTGAAACCTTTAAAGAATGCAGTATTATTAAACAAAACATCTGCAATGTTTTTTTCATGCAGTGTGAATCTAGCTTAACCGCATTTTAATGGGTTTATTTTCTATTAAATTTTCTATTACATTTAAGTGCCCTTAAATTGTAGTGGCCTTTTTCACCATAATCAACTCTTTCCTCTGACAATCTGCAGACTGTTCACAATGGAATACACTGTACCACAAGATGGCAGAGCTGAGCCATTTCTTTACAGTGGTTATAGAAACATACCAGGATGTTTTCAGGAAAAGAACAGCATCCATATGTTGATGGATTTGGATCTGTTTCAAATGCTATAGCTTTATAGCGATTTTGGGCTCATATTGTTTGCTACTGCAGTAATACATTGCACTGGTGCATGTGAATATTGTTATATTAGAATATTTTTTTTTACATGTTTTGTAACATGGAATGGAAAAATTATGCAAAATCTAAAGTCATCATAAAAATAACTAATTATTTAGAAACTTTCTGAGGGATATTACTTTTGGTTTTTTTGCTGCAACTGATGTAAAGTAATTCCCCTTTGCCTGTGAATACAGCAATTTGCCTGTTTTTACTTCTTCAAGTGTGTTTGGATTTTTCTGTCATGATGCACCCTAGCTGGGTAAAAATGAAAACCTGTTTTAAATGAACTAAGTGCACTTTCTACAGGGGAGGAAAGGAAATTGTCAGTATTACAGTACATCATGGAGCTCCTCCCTTACGTTTTCTCCATGTATATCATAAAACAATTGAGTGTTCAGTAGATATTCATCTATCCATCAGGTTTCCATTACTGGTTATCCAGCTCTTGCTCTTGGCCTGGAAGTTAACCCTGGAAGCTTTGGGCGGAATGCTGGGTGTACCTTGGATGGTATGTTTCAGGATACTTCCTGCCATCCATTTTGCCTAAGCGACGTGTATGTAATGGTCAGATTATGCTTAATGCTTGCACATGCTATTGCTAACCAAGCAGTGTATATATGTATGTATATGTATATATGACAAACCTATTATTGCTAATTCTGTAATACTGCTGCATCCTTCTCTATATCCTGCCCACTGCGCCATTTTCATATTAATACTTTGCTCTGGCACATATCTCTGCTTCTTATTGGATGTTGTATTATATGTTACTAGATATCTCTAATATTTAGTGCCTAATATTACATGCATCATATTAGGCACATTTCAAATATCATGTTTTTTTTTTTTTTTGCAATAAATATTGCAATATTTCAATTCCAAAATGAATTTCTCACAAACATCTATGAGCGATTTAAACAGCAAGAATGAAAATGATTAAGATTGATTATGATTTTTGGTGGTGCTGTCTCTCTCGCGTACGTGTAACATTAATTCTGCGCATAGCTGCATAAACGGCACGTGGAATGAACGCAGGATATGCACGGCGGCCGCGATGCTTCAGCAAAAGTGTTTTGAGCATCAAGTATAAGCGTGCTCTAAGTGGAAACCCACACAAGCCCAGTGTACACAGAGCTGGGGAACCCACAGGCCGAGAGGTGTGACCCCTACTGACCACCTAAGCTAATGTCTGTGAAAGTGACTGCCATATTATAATCCTGTTTGGACTGGTCTGACTGGTGTGGTTTAACGGTGAGCCTCAATGTGGGCTTTGTAGCGGCACCGCATGATGCTGTCCTGCAATGTGGCCTTGTAACGGCAGTATCGCTATCTCCACTGGCGCCTGTGTAACTCGCCTTAGGTAGTGGTTTCTTGCTTAGCATGCAAATGTCACTTAGCATGATAATCTGCAGCGGTGGATCTGACATCAGGGAGGATGCATTGCCTGTAGACCTCTTTGTTTTGTTGTGTTTTTCTATCAGGCTGTAGAAATGTACAATATTAAACCAAACATGTCAGTGTGTAGGTCCCTATCCTTTCTCGTTGTGCACACGTTTATGCCGATTATTTGAAATGTGATTCTCTTGCCTGTCTTCATAGCTAATTTGTCTGGCTGATGCAGCCAGGCTAAGATCTGAGCCCTTATTTGGGATTCCTGTTAACCTGTGACGTATCACGCCCAGCTGTCTAGGGTGCAAGAATGTGCTTTATAGGTATGATTAAATGAACCTGTGGGGAGGGGGACTAGATAACCCCGCCCACCTCCCCCCCACGCTGTTTAAAGCAGAGTTTCTCAAGCCAGTCCTCAAGGACCCCCAGATGGTCGACATTTTTTTTTTACTCTCCCTGCGTCCACATTTTTGTTCCTTCCCAGCTGTTGGACTGTCTGGGGGTCCTCGAAGGACTGGGTCGTGAAGCACTGATTTAAAGGGTGGACATCCTCTCACCGAGGTCTGAGCACTGGACCACCCTGCGAGAGCATTGGCACGCGAATGGGCACTGGAGGTCAGGGGGGCTTGCGGGGAAAAACCGCCTGGATGGCATGAGGAAATTGTCGTCGTCATCATCATCATCATCATCATCATCATCATCATCGTCCTTCTTGTCGTCGTCATCGTCCCCAGCATCCTGCAGCCACAGGTCCCGGCTCCTCAGGACATCCAGGGAATTGACGGACTTGTATAGCCGGGCCTGGACCAGAGCCAGGAGCGTCAGCAGTAGGAGCACGCGCATGCTGGGGGGTCCGGTTGCCAAGCAGGGAAGGTCTGCAGAGGCACACGCGCCACTCGTTCATTCATTTGTTCGGAATAATAGAGACAAACGGTCAGTCATTGCTCCAAAAACACCTGTGTCACCCAACCACCCAACACCTGAGCAGCTAAACATCTGTCCCCTACTTTACGGATGCCTCAAAGTTTGCTCTGCGGTTCCAGCACCTTCAAAATGTGACAGGCTTCCTGTATAGCCAGGAGAATCCATACTTTGTCGAGAGATGGATAGACAATTTCAGTTTCAAGCATAGAGTTTGTCTCGGGTCACCCTCAGTCTCTGGTGTGTTTTATTTGATCACTAACTTGATAGCACAACGTAAAGAAGTAGGCAAAGTGGGTAAAAATATATAGTACATAAAATAAAAATATTCTTTTTGTTAATCGGGATAACGAGTTTTTCTTTCTAGATGAATGTTAGACAGTCCTTTTTTGTGCACATTATCGTCTCCTGTAGTTTTTTTTTTTTTTTTTTTTATTTAATGAGATTTATCTGTTCTGCTTTAATGTTGCATTAAGTATCAAATAACATTTTGATTTATTATGAATGGGAATATTTTGGTCTGAGGGGTTGGATTAGTTGAAACTATGAAAATATTTTATTTGAATGAGGTTGCCTTTAGATAATTCATCTGTATTTGCCTCATATAGTTAGAATTCAAGCTTCAGCAAACATAATTACCTGCAAGAACATGCCTGTTCTCATAGCTCAATTATCAACATGAGAATAATCTCATAGCTTTGATGGGTTTTCAAATCTCACTTCCATCTACCATATGAAGCAGAGCAGTAGCAGACCAGTAGCTAATGCAGTTATAAACTACAATATACCATTTCAATAAATTACAAAATTTTGTTACCAGGTTACAGGATTTAATTGCACGTTAACACATGCATTTCACCAAAAGTAGGAATAATAATCACATACCTTTTTTTTTAAAAAAAAAAAAAAGAAAAATATACGATTAATCCTTTATTAATTCCAAAAAAAAATCCTTAGGGAAAACATGCACCCAAAAAAACTGGTAATATCATCAATAGATCCTATGTCCGCAAAATTGGAGAATTCGAAAAATGAAAGGAGATGGTGGTTTTGTTATAAGCACAGTTCCCAAAAGCAATCAAAGTTGAGCAGCCACTGGCACGGCGGGGTTATGCTAGAATGGCGAGCCTCCGCTGTTCATCACATCGCCGTGTTCTTGACAAACGTTGCAAATGCATTGTTGCTGCTCATATGTTTCCCATCAGCGCCGTGGGCTTGGGCCAGAGCTGCTAGCTTATGTTGCTCTGCCTGATTCTCGCAGAGGGTATACCCGCGCCTACTCTGCCTTCTCCATTTAGGAGGTGGCATCCTGCCATTTCAAACATGACTCCTGGGGGCAAAACCTTTTTTTAAGAAGGGGATAAGGGATCAGTGTTAATGTAGCCGTTTTTAAAAAAACACTTTTTTTCCCAGTAAAGTACCAGAATGTGCTTGATTACAGAGGACTGGACATCCTGCATGTAGATGTGTGACTACCATGTTTTACAATTTCTATTTTAATGATATATTACTTTTCTTTTTACTGCACTCCACCTCATTCTTCCAGTAAATAGCTTGTTATATTTTCACCAGTTGATCAACTGATAATTTTCCTTCTGGTTCTCAAAGCCAGCCAGTCACCAGTAGTAAACATTAATCTGAGCTTTTATGATGATGCTGGTGTCTGGCAAGACGTGTGTCAGGTCTACCGCTAGCATGCTGTGACCCCAAAAACTGGGGGTAACCCTGGTATTGTCCTCAGACACCCCCCCCCTTTCACCACAGTGACTTGCCATGAAATTTTGTAAAGGAAATGCAAGCCAGAAACTGTTCCTGGATTTCCAAAATCTTGTTTGCAGCTTCTGGACTGTCTACCAAATTATGTAATCTGCATAATGCGCATCCTGCATGCTTTTTTGTGCAGTTTTTCTCATTTCTCAATTATCAGGCTGCGAGCCCCACCAGACAGTCTACATCATCGCGTGTATGTAGCCACTCCAACATATGAGGGGTCAGTTTGAAGGAAGGAGATAGTAAAAACAGCAGCTAGCAAGTAAAGCTGAACCATGATTGTGGGATATAATTGTGTGAAATTGGATTAAGTGAACAGCTTTTAGAGAAAATGGTTGTTTTCCAGCAGGAATCTGGTTCAGATAAACACTGCCAAACTTGTAAAAAAATTTTTATTTTTTTTTTTTTGGGGGGGATGCTTTATGTAATAAACCACCTCAATAAAATTGCTAAGGAAATTACAGAAGAGCTGAATTGTAGATTTATTTAGTTACCTATAAATATGAAATTTCCCACAAAGCTTGCAAGTATGACAACACTTTTACATTGAGATGTTTGGGGGGAAAAATTACATGCAGTACGGGGGATGGTTTATATGATTTTATTTCTGGAATGTTCAGTGGAAAAGTATAATTTCTTTACACTGAGAGGAGCAGGGATGGACTGTAGCAGGCAGAGCAGTACAGAGAGCTCAGATTGCAGGCGAATGTACCGCTGTTCCCTCCCGCGGTGGCATGCATACATGCTTACTGCAGCACAAAATATTGTTTTAAGAGCTGCCTGCAGTTGTACTTATGGCCGGCGTCGATGTTCCAGGAGTTTTTCGGTTTGGCAGGGAGCTGATGAAGTAGGAAACGGTTCTAGCAAAGTTTCTCGGGGGGCATCATTTTTTCCTGAAAGTTTGTCATATGGGGGCTGTGCAGTGTGTAAATGCACTGTTCCAAAAAGTCCAAAAAGTAACCTTAATGTGCAAAAGTGTAACATTTTAATTGAGGCATTTATCAGGAGATTTATCAAAAATTCAGTAATGGAGAAGTAAAAATGTCCTATTGCAATCTAATAAATGCAGAAATAGGGAAAACTCTCGATTGTCTTTTTATTTGTATGGATATATCAATTACCATTAACATCCATCTAGATTATTACATCATTATGGATCATTCAGCACGTGCTGTACTTCCAGATATCTGTGCAGCCACCTACAGTAATCTGAGCAGTATGGATTGTGAGATCACTCACCTCAGTTAGGTTTCGACAATAGCAAGAAAGTATAACACATTCTCATTATGTACTATGGAACAGATCATTTTCAATGCATGGTTACCATCTACTGTTCTCAGGCAGTTTTTTTCCCTCCTATAGTAATTGTGAATCACACTGTGGCCTCACAGCTCTGCAATGCTACCCACCAACACTGCCCGCATCCCTCTGGCCTTGCAAATAACATGGCTCCTTGTCTGAGTTCTGTCGTTTTTTTAAGCTCATGGCCAGTCAAGTAGTCTGCATGTAACCAGAGCAGTTCCACTCTGTGGTCCGACTGGCAGCCGGAGAGAGAGAAAATGTGTGTGCTTTATGCTTTAGATGAAGAGGGGAAAGTCTGACTTTGGGGTAACCCAAGCTCTCATTTTGCTTAATTTTCATAACTTGTGCATTATTAGATGTCATGACTGACTGTTTAACTCATGGTTTCAAAAGCAGCCTCTTATTTAGAAACCATCTGTTTATGCAGTGTCAAGAGATGTATTCCTGGTGAGAAGCTGAAGACCATGGCCCTTTTTATTATGACCTCAAGAAATTCCTTACTAATAGCTCATGTCTCCATGTGACAGGAAGGAACATCGGGGTTATTGAGGAAGGATAGCTACGGTTCAGAACCCGTGACTGTGCTGTGTTACGGTACCACTAAAACTCCTATCACTGAAAGTAACACACGCTTTCGAAATATACTCATTCTGATTTTATGTGATCGTTGTCTCTGCTGCTGGAACCGGACATGATTATGCTGTTTATCTCATTCTGTCAAACCGCCCAGCCGTGAGCGATGTACTCTGTACGTGAAAATACGATTATAGGAGCTGCTGTTTTGCTTTGACAGTTTATTGGTGTGCTGAAACAGTACCACCGACATTTTACCGACTTTTAAAATGTATATAAACACACCTTATTTCATTTAAAAATTCCAAAAACCCCACTTTTAATCTGAACCAGCCGAGAACAAGTGGTTAGGAGTCATAAACTTGAGAGATCAAAAAAGAATAATATATCCAAATACTATAAATGTATAGTTAAAATACAAATAAAAAAAAAAAGCAGTGGGTCCTGTTTTGGCATAGAACTTGGTCTCCCAAAAGGAATGTTAGTATTGTCCCTTCTTTATTTGTGTCTTCAGATTAGATTTCGATAAGAGTTGCCTTATCATCTAAACACACCAGGGCATAAACTTCTGTTCCTATGAATATGTGAGAAATTCACTTTTATATAATGTTTTTTTTTGTGTAACTGCACAGTGAAATGAGGCTCATTTATTCAGTAAGCGGACTTTGATTACAGCTGGCCAAGGACTGCCGTTTTCATATGCAGCCCTAATAAGAGCACTTTTTTTTCCCGCCCAGTTCCTCATCTGTTATGTCTGTAAAGGTGAGCCAGCGCTAAGGGCCTGCAAGTAGACGTCACGTCACAGAGGGCTACCCTCCATCTTGCAGCACTTTCCACGAAAAAGAATTAGTTTTACCATTCATGATAAACATGTTATTGTGGGGAATGGCTTCCATCTGCACCGGCTGCAGACTTCTCTTTGGTACGGAAAGGAAATGTTGAAGTAGATGGAGGTGATCATCACCGCACTGCAAAGCTTCAACATTTTTTCCTCATTACATGATTTTTATTTCGTTGGGAATTTATGGGAATTTTATTAAATATTATAAGGGGAAAAAGTGCATATCGGTGGTCAGGTAATGATTACTTTTGGTTTAAAAATTGTGAGACAGCAACTGCAACTTAGAATGTCTACTCCTAAGATAAAAAAGGAATTATTGTCTTGGAATCGTGAAAGTATTGTGTCGTTATTTATGTCCATGTACTGTTACTGATGTGTGTGATTTTTCTGGTGAAGCACTGACTTTTTGTACATCCATTTTTTTTTTTCCTCTTTCGGTCCATGATCATACCAGAGATGAAGTCAGTATTTGACCTTCTGAGGCTTCAGAACGACACTGGTGTAGGAGATTATGCAGGAGAAAGACGTGGGGGAGAGCTTCCGGGTATCGATGAAGTTGTTTTCCAGACGCAGAGTCACCAAGCTGGAGTCGTCATCATTCTGGGGGTCGCATATGGATTCTTCTTGGAAGCTCCTGTTTGAGAGAAAGGCCATGTGAGCTAGCATATAGCCAAGGATGTTCAGAAAGTGAGTCCAATCTCGGTATCGCTCAGCTGTTGTAGGGGATCCCAACCCCCAGACCGCGGCCAATATTCCACTCGACCACGGAACACTCGGGGTTTGAGGGAGAGCCTGGATGATCAGCAA
The DNA here is from genome assembly GCA_026774405.1 of Petrocephalus microphthalmus. Taxonomy (NCBI): domain Eukaryota; kingdom Metazoa; phylum Chordata; class Actinopteri; order Osteoglossiformes; family Mormyridae; genus Petrocephalus; species Petrocephalus microphthalmus. Next base: position 7,020,218 of record JAODKK010000123.1, on the reverse strand, counting down.
ATTTTTTAAATATATTTTCAAGCTGCGCTGTTTGTTACGACCCTTGACATTAGCACGTCACTTTCACATTGAAAAAAATTTAACTGCCTAAACTTCTGGCTTACCGATTGATCCCCCCAGCTGACAAGTTTTACCAATCCGTGAAATTTTTGAACAATATATGGTCTGCAGTCATCAAAAGGTTAGGAACCCCTGAGCTATTTTAAATTGTTACAGATGCTCATTCACAAATTCTTCTTTCATCCTTTGAAGACAGCAGTTCTCAGCCTGCTGCTCAGATGCCTCAGCCGATCCACACTCTTATGTTCTGTCACCTACATACTTGATTTTACATTACTTTTTACTTATGGCTCAGTGTGTGCCTGTAATCTGAAGATTGTAGGTTCAAATCCCAGGGTTGGCTGAGTAATTTCACCATTGGGGCCTTTAACCCCTAATTGCTCTAGGGAC
>JAODKK010000123.1:6981104-6994529 GCA_026774405.1 Petrocephalus microphthalmus | reverse complement strand
TCAAACTAGCAGCCTTCTAATTACAGGCACAGATGCTTACCCTTCTGAGTCATACAACACCCTCTATGAGAGAGAGCTGTCTGCCTGACTTGTGAAATGCTGTTCTTGAATGAATTGATCAAAATCAAAAACAAAAAAAAAGGGAGGTTTTTGTAATGTTAGCAGAAGCCACGGGAATACAGGGTGACATTTATACTGTTGTGTGTGTGTGTGGCAGCCCTCAGCATGGACCAGAAGAAGGTGATGGAAAAAGCCCCGCACTCCTTTCAGAGTCTGCTCCGCGTGCTGGGAGCGGAGGCCGCAATCGACAGCCTGATAAGAGCAGTGTGTATGGACTAGCGCCTCCTACTGGTAGCATGTCATTGGTTTGGTACAGAAGCCAGAAGCCATTCTGCTTGTCATAGCATTTTATTAGCAGTATAAACCTCTGCACAATTCCTGTTGAAACCAATGTCTCCAACACACAATTCTCTTCAACCCATATGTACACATACTTGTGCTGTCAATATTTAGAATTAGCCAAGTCCTAAAAAAATAAATAACATTTAAATACAAAATGCCGTGAAGCAAAGTCTGCTCTATGTTCTGCTGCACCTAACCAACTAGCAGTACGTATTACTTCACTGTCACAGTGCTAGTTATTATTATTATTAGTGTCTCCAGTCCTGTTTAATCATAGATCGTCCCATTTTCAGAAGAAAACAGCATAAGTCTTCAATGCAATGCCAGTATAGTCTTCCAAGTGGTCCAAACACACAAATTTGCCATTTTACTCAAATTATACATACATCAAAGAAATGCCATAAAGATACTGGGTCTATTTCTCTGCGTGTGCATAGAAATTTTATATTACATAAAAACTGGAGTATTCTGTGAAAAACGGAGTTCTGTTAAGACAAATGGATCATGTTCCATCTTTGGTAGCATTTTGAAATTTGTTAAAAAGTGGTAATTTAATTTGATAAGCAGGCATGACGCAGAGTAGTAGCTGTGAAATCTACCACTTGTAGTTGAAGCGTAATGATGCAGCATCACGTGAGCCCCTCGAGGACGACTCGGGCTCTGCAGTCCAGCTCAGCCTGCCATTTCAGGCGCGATTCTGCTGGAACGGGGGACCGAGGCCCAGACCCTCTGCTGCTCACTTTATCGTCCTGTACGTAGGAACACTTGTGCTATAAATAATCGTCACCGAGCCATTACACACGAGGACCTTAGTCATGTAGCAGCACTTTCCAGCTTTTCCAGCTGTTCAAGCACCTCAAATTCAAACGGGACAGCCACCGATTAAAGCTGTAGGTTTGCGATCTTCCATTTATGTCTTAAGAGGTCATTCATTTTTCTGAAGCTGCTGGGTTCTGAGCTGTTCGGTCCCAGGGTGGGGGGCTCTCTTTTATGCTTACTCTGCATTTTCAGTTACAGGTCATTTAAACCAATACAGGCTCAAGCCAGTGTTAAACACTGGAAAAGATTACGCTGACCTTCCTCTGTCTCCAGAAAGGGTTTCCAAGCCTTACCAAAACAGACTCTAAATACAGGGGGTGGGGTGGATATGCCTCAGACCTCGACCACATTCATCAAATCCCAGCTCACGCTGTATAAAGGGAGCCACACACTCCTCAAGCAGTCAATAAAACAGACGCTGTAATCCAGGACCATTTAACAAGGAAAATTAAGTGGTTTTTTCCCCCCCGAGAGATGTCCATTCTGCTTGTGGAAGGATTTCATTTTAAATTTGGGTGGGTGCAAGGGGTCAATGGTGCTCTCTACATTTGCACAAGATCGCCATATTGAATTAAGGAACCTAACAATTACTAAAGAGACAGCTTCTACAAAGACTTAGTGGAGTCCTGATTTGGGGTTATAAGAGTAGAGTTATGCTTTGGTGAGAATGTTTGGCCTCAGCCTGTTCATTGTGACGGGGTCACTTCAGCGAGGTTTTAAGCAGTCACGCATCTGCCTGCACTATTTGCTGCCTGCCACGGTTTTTCCCATGAATTTTCCCGGTCACAGCACCACCACCACCTCTGTTCCTGTACTCAAGTCAAAATATCTCTACATCAATATTAAGAGATTAAAATGCAGGTCTAAACATTGACCCCGTCAACAAATACAATCACTAGTTTGCTCCAAGAAGCTCCTCTATCCTTTAGTGATTAAGTACTTAACCTGAATGATGCTACTAACAAATGCTAAAGAACAGAACCATAAGACCTCAGAAAGATTCAATCAGAGCTTGATGTCACTGCAGAAAAAAAGTATAACCAACTGGATAGTCCTGTTCACTCTACTCCTCTGCACACTTACATGTTTCACAACATTATTAGTTCTTTTGATTTTTTATTTATTTTTCTTAGTACTTTTAAAACGTTGCTTAAACACACCATTTACCAAGAACGGAGCCAATTCAAAAGTCAAAGCGCATGTTGGATCCTGCACCCACAGCAGAATTCTGTAGGATCGAATAGGCATCCAAGGTGCAGGATCCATCCAGCTCTCTGCCTCAGTGACACAGTGAAGGCACCTTGTGCCGCTCGAGACCAGTCCCAGGAAATGGGCACCAGCCTGAGGAATGGCACCTTTACACCACAGTCTAACCTACATTCACTCGGCAAGTACGGCATTCAGCTTTGCAGGGGGTGAGGGGGGCAGGGAGGAGGTATCTAGGTCCACTTTGCATAACTAAAGTGTTCTCCACGCAGAGCGGATGTTCAGACAGCCTGAAACACTAAGGTGCAGTCCTGAGCATCTCTCTCCAGGTAGACATGTGTTGCTGGTGTGTGCGGCTTTTCCTGATTGGTCTGTGCGTTCCACAGATAATAGTTCACAATTTTTGAGTCCAGTTTGTACTGGTGAGTGATGCTTTCGTACGGTTTGGGGTCTAAATCCAAGATGGACACGGAGTATGTGAACCTGGGCTTTGGAGCCTGTAGATCTAGGTTGGGCTCCAGCCTAAGAAGGAAAAAAATAAACATTTAGAAAGTGCACTCACTAGCGTTCAATATAACGTTTGTCAAATGCTTAGCAGTACAGCAGAGTAGATGCTAGATGCAGGCAACAGAAGGAGTTTCCCTTAACTCCCTATCGGAAAAGGATAAAAAATAGAAATGTGCAATACAGTGGTTAATAACACAACATCAGTCCTTTCTCTGTTATTAAGTAAGACTAAGTGAGAGACACACAGACATGGTTTGCGATCCCCGAGAGCTGGGACAGAGAGTGGCGGTGCCTGTACTCACAGCTCATCCTCCGCGCATGGCGAGAGGGCAATCAGGATGGAGCAGTCTTTGGCCGTCATTGAGACTCTGTACTGGTGAACCTGGAAGAATAAGAGGAAATGTTTGCCATCTTAAATTTAAAAAAATGCTGATATTTTTTGTCCAAAAAAATGGATGCCGAACTAGCAGCTTTGTCTCAGCAGGGACCGTGGTCGCTGAAGCTCGTTCAGGGCACCACATGGACCCCGACTGTCAGTGCAAGTTCAAGAGCCATAGGACTGTCACAGCAGACATAATCACCGTGTGTCACGTTAAAGGAAACTACCCAGATATGAGAGCCCTTACCTTTCCAACAGCATATTCAATGGAGCCGTCATCTTCAGCTGGACAGTTTTTCAGTATTTCCAAGAATTTTTCATTGTAGGGCCCATCTATATGTAGCTTTCCCCTGACAGAAAAACACCCCTGTCCATCAGCTTGCAGTTAAAGAATGACAAGGTACTTTTGTTTGGTTGCGTTACTTTGTGCATAAACGCCACCTAGTGGACAAACTTCAGATTTTCAACTTCCAAAAACGAAATATAGACATTTAAAAACCGGTCCCTAGTGCAAAAGAGTACCTCTCTTTGGGGAATTCCTCAAGATACTGCTCAACTCGCTTGTACAAAGGATGAACCCCTTCTATGTCAAGGTTGTCTAGCATCTGAGTTTGGAGTATTTTGTACAGGATGCAGTCCTTGGGCAGGCTGTGGTTTCCTGCAATATAGAGGACAGTTCGGAAGAATGTGACTCTCACTAAAACCTGTTCCACTGCTATAAGTGGACTGGCGTTCCTGAACTGAATGGTAAAATTTCAGGTCACTGGCCTCAACATTGCTCCCACCCCTACCACTGTCAGCATTCATTTAAACCAGTTCCTCTGGTTTAAACTGACCAGTTTACAGGGAAATACAGGCTCAAATGGCAACACTGAAGGTGTGCTTGTACCAACAGATGTGGAAAAGATACAAGTAAATATTAAAATGACCTAATTAACCAAGAAAACGAAAACCCTACAGATGGACGATGACCACCACAAGCAAGCTGAATACAGAGGGTATGTGTGACATCTGTCTGAAATCAATCCATGAAGTAACAGTGCAACACACCAATTACTTCAGGGTCAGACAGTCTGCTGACATGGCAACCCGTGAATTACATTATGCAATGTTCAGTCTGCACAAAATATGAGAGGCGGCGAGCTGCATTCTTGCGAAAAGGAAGAGAGAAACAGAGCAGGAGCTAAAATCTGCTGACAAGGGGGTGTCTCACCGTCGCGGAGCAGCTCACAGGGCAGCGGGCTGCCATCGCAGTAAGTGTGGCCCTCCACAGGGGGTGCCCTCCAGGGTTCCCCAGCACGGTCGGGTCCCAGGCTGCCGAGCAGTGCACCCAGGATGGCCTGGATGAGCTCGTTGACGGGTGCATTGGTGCCCTGCGGGGGGAAGTACGGCCCAAGGTGGTGCGCCAGCGCCTCCAGGTCCTGCTGACAGGAAGCGACTTCCTCGCAGCCGTAGATCAGCTCGCCGTTCTGTGGGGGACACGGCGGCGTCACGGACGGCCGCGGACCCGACCTGTCCCGAACGTACCAAGGCGTGTGAGAGGAAACTTACTGCAGACTCTCAAAACTTACCTTGAAAATTTTTAAGTTGTTCTGTGGTTCTGCTAGTAAGTGTTTAATTGCCAGGTACATTCTCTGTTTGTTCCTATACAAATAGATAAAGATGCATACACATGGATGAGACTCATACAAGACACCATACTGTAAGTATCATTAAGAAAAAGAAACCACAAAAGCTAAAGTTTGCTAAAGGGGTCCCTTCACCTCCCCTCCCACCCTACAAATTTCTTCAGTTTTACTGATTAATATCATAATCTGATAAACCAGAAGTTGCTGTGCAGGTTTTGTGGTCAGACTTACCCGGAAAACAGGTCTAGAGGACAATATCTGCTCATCCGCTTCCACTTTCCATTAGCTATCTGCACGAACAATACCATATTTGTACTCAGTGCATACCTGTAAACATCATACTCCCACCAGAGGGACTCAAACTAGCCAAACGCCCTTAGGATTCTGGCTCTCTGCCTTTGCACACACAGGGCCCTGTGGTTTCTAGCATCATTGCAATGTGTGTGGGCTCTGAGACAGGCAGGCACGCTGTCCAGGGTGAACCCACACAAGAGCACTGTGCATCCTGGGATACGCTCCAGGCCTACCAGTATCGGACAAAATGTTACAGAAGATAAACTGAGGGATACTGCAAATGCAGGCTTTTATTTCATTAAGTTATTAAATAATTTTTGCCGGTCCACTGAGACTAGCAACAGAGCCCCCACATTAACAGGAAACGGCCTGCCGCCCTCACCTTAAAGTGTTGGTGCATGCAGAACCGACACACTCTACGCTTCACCTCCTTCACGATCAGCTGTGAAGATGGCAGAAATCCACATTTTGGCTGCAAAGAGACATAAAGGGTTTTTAAAAACATCCTTTTGACACTTCCAGTTGAACCTATAGCATTACCCTACATGCATGCATGAGCCAATGAGTTGCTGCAGAGCTACAGGAGAAAGCATCCGTTAGCACTGGTCTCTTTCAGAAACACGCCGCTGCCGCCCCCACAAAGCCCACCTTGATCTCGATGCAGAGCTGTGGTCGGCGCTCGCTGAGGTGGCACGCCGAGAGCTGCGTCAGGTTGGGCAGGCACAGCGCGCAGCCGCTGAACGTGTCCATCACCTTGTCACAGCGCGACTCTACGAAAGCCAGAGCAGCAACACGCTGCAGTAAAGGCCACGTCCTTACAGTCCGCACGGCACATCCACACTTCCCAATCCCAAACCCCTCTGAAAGGAAAATGCTGGAATCGAGGGCACAGGCACATTCAATCACAGCTGTTTTTCCATTATAATTGTATTATAGTAAAATTAATCTAAAAGTAGCTATTTTACTTAATTATTGAAGTAATTATAATGAGTTTGACACCTGCAGGAGAAGAGGGGTCTCCCTTCACTCATTCCCCCGTTAGCTAACGTTACATTCAAGATGCCTCTGACTTGTAGAAAGAACTGGCCTTACAACTCGTTTCATTCTTCTCATTTTGGAATTAAGAGAAAACTAGACCGTCTACTCCCCGGAGTAATTAAGCAATTAAGAAGATCCTCACAGCCGTTATACGGTCATGGGGTTGAGCCAGTTTACGTGGCCAAGACAAGTGACACAAAGAGTATAGTAACATTTCCACCTTCAACTTAACCCATCTAACGAGCAATATTGACCCAAGTGTGAAGGTCAGCTCCAGTGAGAATGCAGGTAATGTCATAGGAAAATACTGCTGCGCCAGTCGCTAAGTGGGAGGGCTGGTTAATGCGGGCAAAGCGGAGCACACAGGGCTGGCCTGAGACATTTACCTGGCCGCTCGTGTTGGACCTTCAAGGACAGCTGCCTTAGGAAATCCAAAGGGAGTTTAACGGCTTCCTGCAAAAATACCAAAGACAAACAAGCATTATGCTTATTATGCTATTCCTCTGATTTGCTTGATCTATGTTTAATTGGCTGCAATACAAAAAAAAACCTGTATACAGGAAACAGCTTGACAGCCAGTGTAAAAATGATACTTGCCTAAGATTCATTATTATTGCTTTAGCATGTTCACCTTCCTTAAACAGACAAAACTTCATGGTACTATGTTCACCAACAAATCATAACCTTCAGCTGTTCCTGTGATTCCATGCATCATATTTTAACGGAGTACTAATTTTAAAAAAAGTGTGAGGAAAAGGATTTTAAAAGTTCAGCATTTTTTATTCTTAATTTCCAGCTCTCCAGAAATTGTGATGTCAGGATTGATTCTCTTCCTTTGGAGAGTGACATTTATAGTATATCCTCGTACCATTCTCCAATGTCACTGGGCCTGCCGCTCAGTTCCAGGAAGGACTGACGGCTACCAGTTACTGAACATCCTTCTCTGAAAACTCAGATCATTTTACTCTGCTACAAGCACAAAGGATTCAGCAGGCAGGTTGACCCTGCTCCTTGGGAGTAAGAGCTTTGTGAAGAGAGGAACGTGACACCGGAGAGCAGCCCGAGCAAAAATCATGCAATAAACGCAGGGGGAAGAACACCACATTGACGTACATGTGACTCAAATTTGATTCAAATGACAGCAGTGTTGCTATATCAATGCAACAGTATCTGAAACGAGCACAATGCATAAATAAAACATTACAAGACAAATTCAGTGGCATTTGCATCACGTGGAAAATGAGTTTCAGCAAGCAGGAAACCAGCATATTATCTTCCACCAGGAAGCCAAAGGACCACAAAGCCACACATCCTTCTCCAGCAAGGAAAACCCACAGGCAGACTGAGGGCCATTGTTTGGCCATCCTGGTACAGCGAGGCAAATAGCACATTGCAAACATTCATGCTGTGAAGGAGTCGGCTAGGCATAAGTGCAGCTAGGCTGCCCTCACAAAAAACACCCAGGTACAAGTCCAAGCAGTTTTTAAAGCAGGAGCTACACAACAGCTACTAATAAGACTATGTAAGGGCCAGTAAATGCAACATAAGCACGTTCAAAGAACAATCAGGTTTAATAAAGGAATTCATATCCCACTAAACCTCATCACTTAGGGATAAGGCACTACTAAGGACAAAAAATGAGGACTGCCGGTCAACTAGGCTTTTGTCAAACATGCGAGTCTAGCGGCAGTGACAACGCAGGAGAATATTCAGAGGAGGATTTGCGCAAAAACACCTGCATGGGAATTCACAGGGAAAGACTGTTGTCCTGTATGGGTACTCACACTTTAAATAATCATATGGTATGTATCTGTGTAAGCAGTTGTCTAACAAAATGCATATATACAAAATACACACACATATACATATATATTATATATACATATATATATACACACACACATTTTATACATTTAAGGCCAGTTTCCAGGACAAGGATTAAGCCTAGTCCTGGACCGAACTGGAATTTTGTATGGGGATTCCCCATGTTTAGTCCAGGACTAGGCTTAATCCTTGTCCAGGAAACCGGCCAGTAGCGTTACAGAAAATAAAACGCTACTGCTTTGGAAGCCAATATGAAATGTAATCCCAGTAAAGACAAAGGGGAAACATCATCCTGTGGAATAGTCTGCATGCTGTATTAAGCATACATTATTTTACTTGCTTTAGAAGAAAGGTTGCCAGTTCCATTGTCTGGTGTGTATGTTCAAGCCTGTGGTTGGCAGAGAAACTATTACGACTGGGTTCTTTGAGCACGGCGAATGCACAGTATGAACATGTCAGTGACTTCAAATAATCTTAAAAAAAAAAAAAAAAAAAAAAAAGTTCAAAGCCATGCAGAAACACTAAAAATATTTAACCGATTCTTGGGAAGGAATGCAGGTCTGTGATCTTCACCTATGACTAGAAGGTAGTGGCTTTGAATCCTGTGGCAGATAGGATCATATCGCTGTTGAGCTTTTGTTCAAGGCTCTTAAACTTGAATTGTACCTTGGGCGTTGGAAACCTGCTGATCCTGCTGTCTGATCCCAAGTTTTACTCACTTGTATGTCAGTTTGAACAAAAGGCATCTACTAAATAAGTAAGAGTAAACGAAACTTGTTTTCAGTGATGCTAATTTTTCCGTCCAGCAGGTTTTAGGTCTCAGTGTGACAAGCTTGCAAAAGTACAATTTAGGAGCCCTAAAAATAGAGCTGCTCTTCAAACTGTGCTACTGACCTACGGAATGTTCTCTGGAAACACAAGATAACTAACAACACTTTTTCGGTTAAGCTGCAGTGAAGTAATCCGACATCACGAGTTCTGCTTTCAGGTGACAGGCTGCTCGGTTTTAGCAAGGCCACCTGGACTGCGAGGAACCCTTACCCCATGGTGCACGCAGGTCTCTCCAAGAAGAGGCTTCATGACATTCTTACTGAATTCCACGATGTTCTGGATATGTCTGAAGGCCTGCTCCGATGTCTGCAGGCAGAAAGAACACAGAGATTCATCATCGGGGACAGTACAGGGACATGGGTGATGGATGGTGGCTAATTTTAGCAGGGTTTGAAAGCAGCCTCTGCATCCCGGCAAATGCCTTGTGGACCTCATCAAGCCGGGTCCGGACCGCGTCCCCAGTGCCCAGCCATTAAACAGCAGTCACTACCCCTCCCCTGAAAGGCTGGCCACATGATCCAACAAACTGCCAGTCTCAACAGAACTTGCTACCTAAATTCAATGGCTCCTACATAATAAGCCTCAGTGACACGACATTTCCCTTCAGAAGTTCCAGATTTTGTCCTTATTTATTGCTGCACTGTTCCCATTTTACACTAGTATGCCTCTTTATACTGTGAATAACATTTAGACACTAATACTCATCTCATACATACAGTATGGTGCCCAGGTTCGATCCGTACTCGAGGGCTGAGCTGTAACAAGAGCCCTAACATGGGACTAGATCCTTGCAGTGACAGCATTTCAGAACCAAAGTCACTGCCCCAGAAACCTTCATTCGGGTAGTTTGTGTACCGGCCAATTGAAGACCAGAAATAAAATAACAGGCCTAACAAGTAACACTATCTCTTTTAAGCAGTTCATGGCCTGATGTGTGTCACGGGTGTTTACTTGACAGCGATGTCGGCAATAACATTCATTATTCTTTAGGGAACCACCCCCCAGAAAGTTTCCAGAAAAGTCTACCTGGTGTGCATGTTCAGCATCTTCCGTGGAGTATTTCAAAAGGCGAAGCACTTGCGAATGCTGCAATAAAAAAGTAGATTGAAACAAAGACGATATTCATCATCAACAGGCTTTATTTTACAATGAACCCGAGACCGCCACAGGGAAGATATACCGTAATAATGCAACATTGTTGTCGGCTTAAAATAATCTTGAGTGGTGTTACGTCGTTATGTCTACGCGAGCCCGCCTGGTGTGATAATATTATAGCCTACATAATTCGTTTAATATATATTTATTACAATAAGCAACCAAGGGCAAGTACAAACCGGACCTCTAATTGTACACAAGCACCGCCCCGACAAGTTTCGGAGGACAGCTTATATAATAGGCTGCGTTATTTGCAGCGTTTGACACGTACTGTAATTCACCGGAAAGTAGCCTCCCAAAACACCCTGATTTCCGCCATTAAGCAAAACGAACATCTGTAAAGGCCTGTACGGATATTACTGCGGAGAAATCTACATGGATAAAATCTGTGTGTATACATGTGCAATCAAAAACAAGTCTCTTATTTAATTACTGAATTACCTTCAGGTTGTTTTATACCAGCACAAGTAAATATTCCACTGACAATCGATATAAACAAACATGTATTTTTAAAAGCCTTACATTATATTAAAAATCACAATAAAGGACCGTATGCAGCGCAACTAATAAATACACGCCACTGGCCATCTTTACTTTTTTACACAAAATTTAAATCCGGTGGCGATAAATCACGATTACAGCTCTCACACAGCCATCACATCCTACAATAGCTTGTTCAAACACTTTCAAAGGTTTGATGGCATGAGCCATCTCCGGTTATAACTAGCTTTTAATGAGAATATTCGCACATTGCGTTTCTATAACAACAACAACAACAACAATAATAACAATTATAATAATAACAACGATAATAAAATAACATTTTCGATAACGTATCAGTTTTAGCACCGTATCCAGAAAACAGCCTCCTATTAACGTCATGACAGGCCATAATAAAATGAAAACTGCACTAATGGCAAATGCAAATTAAAAACAGATACGTCAGTGTTACCAATAAAGAAGCGACTAGTTTCCTATAGAATACAGGAAGTTTTGTCCATTAATATTTACAACTTCAATACATTACCGAGTCATTGGTGCGTGAACAAAACCAAAATAAGAAGGCTCTAAATGCACAATATACATTTTAATTTTGCGCTTTACATACTCTTATGATAGTCTTTCCCGCGGGTTATTTGACTTTTGCTCCTTCACTGTAACCAACTTTCCTTTTGAAGATGCGTAAAGATCTTTAATAGGCTTTTAATACATTTAGGGAACTGGTCACTTACATTTGTCTCGTTTAAACATCTTTAAATTCAAAAACAAAACCTGTTTTTAAAAGTTCGCCCAGTTGATTAACAAAGACTTTATCACGTTTCTCTATAGAGTATCTGTCTTCATCTGTCCTTAGCTGTATGATCAAGCTGTTACAAGAATAATAACTCCCAAAGCACCCTCTCGTTAAAAAAGCAAACGTCTTTTAATGGTGCTCGCCCGTAAAGCAGCGTGTCAGTCCGGAAGGAATGTACCAGCCTAAATTAAATGCTTCATCTTCAAAAGGGCACTTTCTGCCCGGCTTGTCAAACGGAAATCTCTTTAACCATATACCCAAAGTGCTTCTCATTCCCCTTTCTGTAGGTCCACTGCCACGCACGCCGTACGTGTTCTAAACTATACTGAGCTCTACAAATCGCTTACAGTGGCATTCCAGAATTAATAAGCAATCGAGAAATTTTGGACATTCCTTCAAATTACTGGCAGTGGCGGGAAAAAGAATCTGCCCGTATGTCAGTAGTGAATAACGCTTTTTGAGGGTGTGAATTTATACACCTGCATTGAATAACAACTGGCATTAATAAATCCATTAAAGTAGTGGAAAGAATGCAAATAATAATAAGGCCATTTTTTATGTTAAAATCAAACAAGCCTTGAGCTAAGTGATTAGATCTTTACAGGGTTCCTGCGATCGTTCCTTTTTAAAGAAGGATGCAATTTCAACCAGCCTGAAGTTATTGCATGTTTAATAGTTGTACGAACTAGCCGTTATATGTTAGCTGACGCTATCGATACTTACCTGAACATGAGAGACAACTAGACTCTTATTTCCCTCTCCGTGGTATTTCCAGTCGTTCTCGTCCATTTTATCTAGTTCCATAACACAAATTACCTTAATTATGATTTAACTAAACTAAACGGACGTGTCGACACATAGACACAAACTGATATGAAAATGATCGCTTCCCTAAGTGAAACACCAACAGCCTACAGCCACTACCGCTTTTCTCAAGGATATCCCACCTACTCTCACCCGATTTGCCGAGATTTTATAAATACAACTCTCATTGGCAAATGAAAAATGACAAACCAGAAGGTTGTCCAATAGTAGACAACTATTTCTCTTCAACACTTACGCCAATCAAATTTAAGTCCTGCCTCTTTGTCCAGGAAGTAATGCCATCTATGTAAAATCCGTAATGAATGAATGGCGTCATGACGTGAATACTTCAATGCAACGAAGTTATTTCCGCTTCCTCAGATATAAATATGCTTTGTTTTGAAACGTATGACACCACACGTTGTTTTACGTATACATTGGTATTACAAAATGACTTTAGAAATGTGTAACGCTTAAATTTCAGATGTTTGTTAGTATATATAAAAAACAAAAAAAAAACAAAAAAAAGCACTCAAGAGTATTAGATCGATGGTATTCATAGGCTTGGTTTTATTGAGCTAGTACTGGGGAAATTTCACTGTAGAGTCTTATGTAAGTCGCTCTGGTTAAGGGCGTCTGCCAAATGCTGTAAATGTAAATGTAAATGTATATACAATCATTAGTTCTGGTTTAATATACTTAGAAGCACCGGCATGTTTTGTGTTTTGGAACATCTGAATAGAAAAAAAAATTTTAGACAGTCACTTCCTAATCGTAATCTAAAACATAAAATGATAAACATATTTAGCAAATTGAATTTGGGAAAATACAGTCATACGATTAAATAAAAAGATCTAGCAATTGTGTTTTAGATATATTTCTCTAGGTAAGTAAGTACCTTCGGATGAGGATATATACAGCACTATATGTTTTTGAGGCATACAATTACTGTGACCAGGGTTGCGGTAAAGTGGAGGGGGGTAGGGGGTGGAACATAATTGCATTGGTATGGGTTGGAGACCAAGTGTGATATGCTGCCATGGGGCCCAAAATCTCTAGCAGCTTCCCTGACTATGACCCAGAGGCTCTGCGTTAGTGGGCCCCAGTCCGCCATGGCTTTGTATGGCAATTACTGATGTCATTCCTTTTATCAAAATACACTCACCGGGCCACTTTATTAGGCACACCTGTCCAACTGCTCGTTGACGCAAATTACTGATCAGCCAATCACATGGTGGCAACTC